>MU580030.1:4044446-4134552 GCA_024362625.1 Silurus asotus
AAAAAAAAACAAAAAAACAACAAGTGAAAATGATTCCTCAGGGATTTCCAGACTGCACAACAGCAGAGTGATAAAAGGCTATAAATGACTTTTTTAAGTGGATGCCGGTTCGCAGCACTAAAGTGGGTCAGAGTGTGATTCGTCGATAAAAGAAGGTGCTTGTTTCAACTTGAATTCGATGTTCATGTGCCTTCAGGTGAAACAGCTGAGTTCCTTTAAAAATCTTCCCACGATATCTAAAGCATCGTGTAACACTATACACAAGTACACAAGTACACAAGTACACTACTGATGGTGAATAATAAGTTATACTTGTGTTATATTCCAAATTTCAGTAATACCACAGAGCTTTGGATTTCTGGGACTCTGATCATTCAGACCTTTTGTGGTTTTCATCAAATGTTTCTGTCCTGCAGGTTTCTCAGCTGGAGCAGGATCTGGAGAGGGAACGCACCACCTCATCGCAGCAGCTCAGGAGAAATCAGGCGGAGGTGGAGGACGCCAAACAGGAGGTGCAGAAGAAGGATAGGCAGAATGCTGAACTCTCCGCTTCCATAATGTGAGTCCAATATGGAACGTTTTCCCAAGGCTTCCGAATTTGATCTCAAAAGTTCATTCAACCGGAACCAAGATCGTGTCACTATTACATGGTGTACATGAGTGGATTTACACTATTCAGCCAAACGTTTGTGGAGATCTGACCATCACAGACTTCCTTTTGTTTGTTTTCCAAAAACATCTCTGAGAAGCTCCTATTGCATTCCAGGTCGCCGTCCAGCCTCCGGCGGTGTCTGTGCCGTCCTCAGTGTCCCTCAGAGTCTTATGACTGAGTCAGGACTCGCTCACATTGTCTGAACAGCTGAACGTGTCTGTATAAATATCGAAACTCGTGCGTCTTTCGCTCAGAACCAGAAGACGGCAGCATGTCGTTGCTTCTCTTTCGAAAGCCAAGGCATGGAAAAGCTGTAGATTCCGGTTTGATCTGGTTTAAACGACGTCGTTGTATTTATTCGTTTATTCATTCGTTCTGCGCTCGTGTTTTGCAGGAAGCTGAGCTCCGAGATGAACGCATGCAGAGAGGAGCTTACGGAAATGGAGAAGGAGCTTCTGCAGCTGAGGAGGGACAGCAACGCGAAAGCCACGCAGCTCAGTGAGATGGAGGAGACGCTGCAGGAGACCAGGGGCATGCTGGATAAGAAGAGCGACATGGGTACGTTGCATTCATCTCGGAATCGTACGGTTTTGTACCAATGTGAGGAAAAAACGTCTTGCTGTGTTTGGTGCAGTGCTGGACCTGGAGGAGAAGCTCCACCGGAGCGAGATGGACCGGCGGAACTCTCTGCAGAAGGCGCATCTGCTGGAGGAACAGTTAAGCACGGTGCGTGGTGAGCTGACGGACACGCTCGGACACCTGGAGGAGCTGAGGGACGTGCTGCAGAGGACCCAGCTCACTGCCGACCAGCGGCACAACACCATCCAGCAGCTCACCGCAGAGCTCAGGTGAGGCTCCGCCCCCTCAGCCGGTTGAGGACATAGCCGGCGATGCTCATCAGGCGCGACCTTGTTGACCCCCTCGTGGGTCTTTCACTCTCTCTTTTCAATAAGATGTGAAGTCTGTAAACTTTATCAAGTTTTATTAATTATTACTATTTAAAAAAAAAGAAAAAGAATTTTATGGAAATATGTGCATCTGCTTTAATTTTTTTCCTGAATAATAAAATGTGTTGCTTTGCAAGAACACGCACACCTTCATTCTACAGCTTCATCCTCAGCACTACAAGCCCCGCCCTAATTTTTCTTACAAATCCGTTACAAAGCCCGCATTTGCATACCGCAACCTGATTGGTCTCCACCACTTTTATGATGTAATAACCCAAATCAATTGTCAGTCAGTTCCCTCGAATACAAATCCCCCCTCTTAAAAATACATTTAGCTGGGTCGTTGAGTTCTGCTTTTCTGTGGGTGTGAAAATATTCACTGTGAACCCTCGGCCTTCGCTCTGAACTTGTTCGATCCTGTTCAGCAAGCTCTTCTGTTTTTTAACAAGATTCTCCACAAGGGGGCGCTAAAAAAAAAAAAAAAAGGAGAGAGCAAAAAAAAAAAGGTTTAACACATGCTTCAGAATGAAAAGTTGGATTTGTGTCAGTAAAGTAAAGGAAGTTCCTGGTCTTCCATAATTCACCCTACTGAAGCATCTACTGCTGATCCTGGAGCAACATCACACCAAGCACAGACTCGCTCCTTCAAAATACGATGTTCCGATGCGCAGAACCTGATTACAGACCGTTTTTATTTTAAACTACCATATAATTACCATACAACCGAGTCAAAAGTATTGGTACGCCTGACTTTTCCTGCCATGTGCCACTTCTTCCAGACGTGTCGAAGCCGCACATTTCAATAAGACGTCTTTGCATGACAATGTCCCTGTGCACAAAGCCAGCTCCATGAAGATCTGCTTTAAATGCCTAGGAAGATCTTGAAGTTCCATGTTCTAGATCTCCAAAACCCTAATGGGATTAATGTGAACGCTGACTGCACCCCAGGCCACCGCACCTACCTGACCTTACCTCACCTACCTGACATTACCTCACCTCACCTACCTGACATTACATTACCTCACCTCACCTCACCTACCTGACATTACCTCACCTACCTGACATTACCTCACCTCACCTACCTGACATTACATTACATTACCTCACCTCACCTACCTGACTTTACCTCACCTACCTGACATTACATTACCTCACATCACCTACCTGACTTTACCTCACCTCACCTACCTGACATTACCTCACCTACCTGACATTACATTACCTCACCTCACCTACCTGACTTTACCTCACCTCACCTCACCTACCTGACATTACCTTACCTCACCTACCTGACATTACTTCACCTCACCTACCTGACATTACCTCACCTCACCTCACCTACCTGACTTTACCTCACCTCACCTACCTGACTTTACCTCACCTCACCTACCTGACTTTACCTCACCGCACCTACCTGACTGTAGGTCAGTGGAACATCTTCCCACAAGAAAACTGTTACAGATCATTTTGTCTGAATGTTATACACTGAGATGAACACCTCACCCTTTAGTGTTGTTGTAAATTCATAAATCTCCACACACACGTCTGTCTAGTGATGGACATCGTCTGGACACTGGACATAGACGACTGTGTTTTTTCAGTGGATTAATTTATTATCTGCATTTCAAAAGGTGCACAGAAGAACAAGTGAAGATTGAAGGTCCAATCCGTGTGTGTGTGTGTGTGTGTGTGTGTGGACAGGGAAAGCCAGCGAGAGCTTGAAGAGAGAAATCATGAGGTGTTGGACATGGACACTGCGCTAAAGGAGAGACAGGGGGAACTTCAGCAGAGGGCAGAAGTGGTAACACACACACACACACACATTTTCTCACGTTCTTCAACGTTTCCTGTCTGATTCCTAGGCGGCTGGTGCACGTTTTCCCATCACACACGTGCATGTCAGTGTAAAGTGCTAATGTGGGGTCTCTGTTTCATTCAAATCCTTGAAAGGGTTAATAAAGTACCTCGATTTTTTTAAATGTCCAGCAGATGGCGCTGAGAAAAGCAATTTTAAAAGCTCGTCATCTGTTTTTTTATCGTGTATCTTCATAAGCCTAAAAGAAAACATGTATATTCCATGTGTTTTCGCTTGTAGCTCGGACATCTGGATGTGGTCATTAAGGAGCACAAACTGGAGATGGAGAGGAAGGTGGAACATCTGCAGGGTGTGCTGGAGAAGACCGAGAGAAAGCTCAGAGAAAAAGATGAACAGGTACAGAGATCCAGCACGTTTCGGAGGACGTAAAGAGCTACTTTTTTTGCGGTTTTCTGAGGACAGAAGGGACGTGTCTGACTCTGCCGCTTCGTATCTAGGTGGGGTTTCTGACCGAGAGGCTGGACTTAGTGAAAACCCAACTCCAGGGGAAGGAGGATCTGGAGAAGGTGAGATACTACACATCTGGCTTGTCAGAGTGATATAATGGACATCTCAACATATTAATCAACTAATATGTAGATATCTGAATTCTTGGTTCTGATTGGCCAGAAGACAAGGTCACATGGTCTATAATACAGTATAGTTTCCATAGTGAGGTTTACTGGATGTTGATTGGGCGTTTTATGGAAAGAGTCTCCAGTGTCAGGGCAGAATGTGGTCACATGACAAGCTGCATTTTCACTGTAATTTATCATCAGTTGGATCAAAAGTGTGTGTGTGTGTGTGTGTGTGTGTGTGTGTGTGTGTGTGTGTGTGTGTGTGTGTGTGTGTTGGTATAAGAGCACGCTGGAGCTCGGCCAGCAGCTGCGTGTGTGTCGAGAGCAGCTCCAGAAGAGTGCACAAGACCTGAGGGACGCACACTCTCGCTGCGACGCTCTGAGTGCACAGCTGGACAACGTCACACACCGCAAGGTGCAGGTTCACACACCTTTATTAACTGTTATATGATCATATAAACAACCTTGGATATGGAGATGCACATCCCCAGGCCACTCCTCCTTCTTCAGGAATGCCTACACAAACTGTGTGTGTGTGTGTGTGTGTGTGTGTGTGTGTGTGTCCTATGTTTGTCCTCTACACACACCTCACCCTAAACCTTCGGCCACTGGTTTATTTAATGAGTAATCGTGTGTGAGTCTTCAGAGCACAAACATTGTGGTGAAGCGAAGGAACTTGATGTTCATTTTAAGTTCATGTTCATGCAGAGGAACTGAAATAGCTGAGGTTCCTTAGGGCATCTGAGAAACCTCAGCTGAGGAACATCTGAGGAACCTCAGCATCTGAGGAACCTCCGCCCCCCCCTCCACTCGATTTCTTTCGCCTTTCTCTCTCTCTTTCTCTCTCTCTCTTGTTTTCTCATTTTTCTCTTTGTCTCTTCTCACGTTCTCTCGTTTCATGCTGAACAGAAGTCAGGGTCATTAAAATGAAGGTCTTTCTTTCTGGACATGTGCAATAGTGATCCTGATTTTGTGTATGTGTGTGTGTGTGTGTGTGTGTGTGTGTGTAGGAGACTGACGTGCAGCAGCTGCACGAGCAGCTCCGTGTGGTTGAGAAGCGCCGGCTGCAGGGTGAAGCCACAGTCACTGAACTCCAGCAGGAACTGGAACAGCAAAAAGCAGAACACAGCAGAGAGGTATAATCCCCCCCCCCACACACACACACACACACCCACCCTTCATTGGGCTGTTCATCTGTACGTACGGAATTAAACACTTCATCTTTTGCTTGTAGGTTTTTTATTTCTTTTTATTTCTTTTTGATCTATTTCCGGTCACCTCATCATCATTTTATTTTTGTAACCCGTAAGGTCTCGGCTCTTCAGCAGACCCGCGGGCAGCTCCTGAAGGTCTCCGATCAGATCTCGCTCAGCCTCCGGAGCTCTGAGGAGCAGCTTGAGAAATCTCGCTCGGACGCCGAGGTGCTCCACACGCAGCTCCGCTCCACGCAGCAGCTCCTGCAGCACGCCAACGAAGCGCTGCTCATCAAGGTCAGACGTTTTCACATCCCGCCCCAGACGTGGTTTCTGATTTGCCACGCCCTTTTTATATATATATATATATATATAGGTACCAAAATTTTCCATACAGATGGTCCAAACAAACATTTTGCAAACAACCTAAATACGTCTCCTGCTGGTCATAAATAAAGACCTTGTGGTGAAGTTAGAAATTTTAGGCACTTCCTTATCACTGCTCTTTAATCTGGAAGGATTTTGATGAATTCTGGAGAATTTCTGGAGAAAACACAGTGTTGTTGAACATTCCAGTTTATAGTGCATAAAGGATGAACATTTACGATCCTGGTCAAATAGATAACGATCGTGCAGGTCTGAAATAAAGTATGCTGTGTGTGTGTGTGTGTGTGTGTGTGTGTGTGTGTGTGTATAAGATAATTGGAAAAACCTCAGCATCTTCATCTGGCTTTTTTTTTTCTTTTTCCTTTCCTGAAAAGAATCAGGTGATGGCCTGGCCACTCCCCCTTGGCCATGCCTCCTTGGCCACGCCCCCTTGTCACACATCCACATCCACACCCTTTGATCTTTCAGACAGCTTTTCGTCTAATATTGACTCTCCAGTCAAAAAGGGAGTTCCCGTTCTGTTCGTTCTGTTTATCTTACGAGACGTTCACAAATATTTTCTCTTGAGGTTTTAATTCCCGCACCTGCAGATATTTAAACCCAGCGCAGCTCGTTGTTCGAGACTCCTCATGGTTACGCCCATCAGAGCCTGTTCTTCTCGACGTTTCCATGCCAACCCACGCTGTAAACAATCAAACCTCTCGTTCTGGAATGCGAAAGGATTTCTGTTACGAGAACGCGCCTATGCTTTTTTTCCCCTCCCGCGTGAGGAACGTTGCCACACGAAGCACGTGACGCCTCCCGTTCGTTCGTTCGCCGGAAAAGCGAGAAGCTTGTCGAGATCTGAAGGATGGAGGACGTGTAGATCGTATGTACGACCCCAATTCTCTCTGAGCCAAACCTTCAGCAGATGATCTCCTCAGTTGTGATGTTCCACGGTGGGAAACACGGCCCTGTGCCAATTAATTTTAAACACTTTTAGTGAATGAGATCTTTTGCAGAACCCTCCCACCTTTTTTTTTTATAGATTTCAGGTTGTATGAGGGTCTCCTGATTAGAGATCTATAATATGTAGACCTCCAGTTCTGCATGGATTCATTTGCTTTTCAACACGATCTTCTCCTCCACAACTCGGTCTTCTCTATCCCCTCTTCCTGATCCCCTGTCCTGCTTGGACGACATTCCAAATACATCTCCATCAGTGTTTCCTAATAGCGTGCACTCCAGCAGGAACTCATCCCGAGACGTCTTTGTGAGAAGCATTAACCAGCGCCAAAACTTTTGATCTGTCGGATCGCCAAGATCCACGCCCTGTTTCAGCGTGCGAGCGAGAAATTACAGCTTCAAAAGCTGTTCTGAAGATCTTGGTTGCACTGATTACTCTGAGAACTGTCACCTTCATGAAGATGAAGATACTTTACACGGGTTGGAAGTGTGTGGAAGATCTTCTGCTATAAAGCTCTCGACTTAATCCTATTGAACAACCAATGTGAACGCTGACTGCACTCCAGACCTTCTCACCTCCTCACCTTCATCAGTGCCTGACTTTACTCCACTCCACCCTTGTGTCTGAATGAAATCTCCAGAAATCTCCACAGAATCTAGTGGAACATCTCAGAAGAGGGTTTCTTATTAGAGATGTATGAATTATTGGTAGACGTCTACAGAAACCACATCAAAAACACAAGTCAAGGCGCATTTTCACGACCCCCTGGGTGGAACGGTAGTAGGACGTTCGTGTCCATCAGAGTTCATCGTTAGGTTTCATGTCCACATTTGTTGTTTAATAAACAGCATACTAAAGTTCTTGTGTGGAGCCACCAGGGCCTGAAAAACCCATTCGGTTCCTTTTGTGCAGAACGTTGTTTAATTACAAACCTCACTCTCCTCTGTTTCAGGAATCGGAGATCGCACGTCTTCAAGCGAAGATCTCAAGCCTGGAGAGAGCCTCCGAGCTTCGCAGTTCCACGCTTCATCACGACTCCAGCACTTTCCCTCCGCTCTCTCCTCCGCTCAAAGACCCGTCACCTTGTTTTCCGGCTCCCCTCAGTGACCCCCTCGGCCGCTCCAGCATCTCCCGTACATCGTGGACGGAAGCCTCCTCAGACACCTCGCTGGAGCTCTCTGAGAGTCTCAAAGCCAGTGTGAAGGCAGCGCTGAAGCCTCAGAGTTCTCCACCGAGCAGCTGGCAGGGTCTTCACCCAGAGCTCTCCTCCAGCTCAGACATGACCTTCAACCCTCTTACATACATGTTAGACGCAGAGGAACCCGAGGAACCGGACATGGACTCCCTGTCAGGCATGCTGAGGTTTGTTAATCAGACTTTGGCTCTGCAGGAACAACATTCTGACACACACATGCAGGGAAGCACACACCCAGAGGCCAGCTAGAACATCTCGAATGCAGGTTGACCCTCAAGATAACGCAGTTCTTTGTGGTTTCTTAAGAGGCTCCTGTTTGTTTGTTTGTTCTTTTTGAAGATGGTATGGTTTTAAAAGGAACTCATCATAACAAGAAGCGACATTTCCAAGATGATTATCAGATCTTTCCAGATTTTAGATCATTTCTGAAGGACGCATTTTCTGTCCATCTCATGATCTGCTTTTCTTTTGTTGGACTTGCAGTAAAACCAGTCCTGATAACTTGAAGTTGAATTTTTATATATACATATATATATATGTGTGTGTGTGTGTGTGTGTGTGTGTGTGTGTGTGTGTGTGTGTGTGTGTGAGCTCTTTTTATAGACGTTTTTCAATAAATTTGTGATTTGTGTATTTTTATTTATTCACTTATGATTTATGTTTAAAGAAGAACATTAAGCGTCGGATTGTGTCACATGATCACGTGTTAATTATCTTCTAATAATATATTATCCTCTAAAACACCAAATTCCTCTGGTGCTTTCTGCACTTCTGATCTGATTCCTTCCTTTTTTTCTTTCTTTTTGGTTTGGCATCTTTGGACTCCACCAGTCCACCACCATTAGCATACTGGGATCTTTTCTGGATTTGTGGTGCAGTCAGGGTTCACATGAATCTCAATAAGTTTGAGGGACAGACCTCTATAGCAGGAGATCTTCCTCACACTGTCAACCCACGTAAAGCAGATCTTCATGGAGCTGGACGTTGGAGTAACATGGAGTAAATGTAGCTGGGGGGGGTTTCAGGGTTTTGTCCTGCAGTAAAGAGGCTCCTGTCACAGTGGTGAAATCTGCAAACAAAAGACTTGTAAAGCAAACAGCTGCTCCTTCAGCGACAAACACACGTTTAACGTTCACGTGGAAAAAACAGTTTCCTGAAAAAGTTCACTGCTTTCTCAGATTTCTCACTACTTTCTCAGAGTTCTCACAGCTTTCTCACTGCTTTCTCTCAGATTTCTTACTGCTTTCTTAGGGCTTTTTTAGATTTCTTACAGCTTTCTCACTGCTTTCTCTCAGATTTCTTATTGATTTCTCTGATTTCTCACTGCATTCTCAGATTTCTCACTGCTTTCTCAGATTTCTCACAGCTTTCTCACTGCTTTCTCTCAGATATCTTAATGCTTTCTATAAGATTTCTCACTGCTTTCTCAGATTTCTCAGTACTTTCTCAGATTTCTCACAGCTTTCTCACTGCTTTCTCTCAGATTTCTTACTGCTTTCTCTGATTTCTCACTGCATTCTCAGATTTCTCACTGCTTTTTCAGATTTCTCACAGCTTTCTCACTGCTTTCTCTCAGATATCTTAATGCTTTCTATTAGATTTCTCACTGCTTTCTCAGATTTTTCAGTGCTTTCTCACTGATTTCTCGCAAATTTCTCACTCAGGTGCCATCTTTGACATTCTGCACCAGATGTATTAGTTTATGGATCTGTACTTGGTCTACAGATTATATTACCTTCACCCTAATGTGAGACTGATGCTTATCTTCTACAAAACAGGAAAACCAACAGCACTGCTGTGATCCTGAGTACGATTCTAGATTCCATCCTGAGGAACAGGATTTCTTTTAAAAACTCATTGGATTAAAACTTGAGGGAGGATAAAAAAAATTGTGGGTTTTCTAGAATTTTTGTTTCCATCCATTAACATGCCTCTAATTTGAGGAAATGTTCTTCGTATGTATGTAGAAGAACCCAAGAGTGATTGGGGTCAGCATTTGGTTTCAAACCAAGTTTTGATTAAGCCAAGCCCACTTTAGGTTTAGGTGTAAGGAATTCATCAGATGTATTAAATGATGTAGAAACCTTCCTGCCGTCGACCTTCTGCAACCTGAGAGCATAATTATGGTGTTTTCTAATGAGTCATTGGTTCTCAATGTGCTCGAGGACGTGTTCAGGTGTGTCTGGTTCGTTTGTGGTTTATTTGCTTCAATTTTTTTATTCCTCCATTTCCAAATCACTATAAAGCATCACAGTCTTGCCTAAAAGTCTGCAATGCCTTCATTATAAATTCCTCTAGAATGTGCTATAGAGCATATATAAAGCTTTATAATACCCGGGCCTTCATAAAGGCCAGAACAGTTTTAGATGTAATATCAAAACCATGGGGCACGATGCAATATTATACACTCATAGTGTCATTTTAGTCATCTTGAGTTATGATGCATTATAGTATGTATATAAAAACATCACATGGAGTATCTAAACCATAGATTTTACTGCATTATAATACCTTCATAAGAGTATTTTCACATGTAGCATCTAAGTTATAATGCTCATGCTCATAAGGAACTTCACACGTATCTCAGCCATGAACCAACGTTCACGAGTACGTTTTTCATGAAATCATGAAATTAAATGCATTATAACATGTTCATAAGAAAATGTAAAGTAAACCGGTGGTCTATAGCGACATGCTGACAGGAATAGAAACGGGCCACGCCCCCAACTATAGCAACATAATCTGACATAATCTCTTTAAAAATATATTTATAACACACACCTCAGTTTCACACGCAAAAGCTTATAACTCATCAGAGAATTATAACAGGTCATAAGTGAAAAAGTGTTGTTTTTATAATAACATTTAAAATCTGATTATATGATTATATTGTATTTGTTACGTAACGGAGAAATTACAGGCAAACAGCGGTTTATTCCAGAGATTATAAATGCCTGTGTGTTCTTTAAATAGGTTTATACTCAAGGTCAAGATGAATGAATGCACCTGCAAACAAATACCTACACAAATATAAACTACGAAGCTGAATAACGTCATCGTAGGATTTCTTTAAACCCCCGAGGTCTGGGTGACTGTAAACGCTACAAGCTGCAGGCTTCTGCTTTTCCTTTGCGGTTCTGTATGTCGTGTGTGACAAGAGGATGTGAGTAAAGTCCTGACTGCCAAAATTAAGCAAGATTATTTTTTTTTTGTTGCTTACAAGAATTTTCTAAATTAATTCCCTTTCTTTTATGACAAAGTAAAAATATCGTCTGATTCATTCTGCTGGTGAATATATAAACCTGAACGCAAGTCTTGTTCACGTTCTGGTTTATTAATAAACGTCTGTATGTACATTCCATGATGGCTGCAGGTAACGTAGTCGCGTGGCAGATGGTTTCGTGGTCATGCTGTCGACGTTCTCAGTCAGGATGCGGTTTGTTTGCGCTGGCACGCCATTTCTGCAGAACTCCGCTAGACCAGGCTCGTGCTTTTTAATGACCTTTATTTCCCTATAAAGCAGTTTTTGTGAGAATGTTCGCTTTGTGTAACGCAAAAGAACCCAGATTTGCAATTCAAATGTCCTTATCTGCCCAGAGCGGGTTCCTGATGCCTGGGGTGGAACCTTCACCTCTGTTCTCTTGTGGATTGATATGAAAAGGAACTGATGCTCTTATCTGTAGCGTTGGTGCTGCAGAGCGTCATTGTGTTTCTCATGTGTGGTTAGAGATGCATGGCAGCTATTTAAGTGTTCAGAGCAAGAGAAAAAAACCGCAGCATCAAATCGAGCTCTAGATCTGTGTCAGAAACAAATTTATGTTTGCTTCTTAGTACCTTTGCCACTAACATTGTTCAATCCAGGCCACACCCCCTTTTTGGTTTGACTGACAAGCACACAAGCCATAATCTTCAGAACAAACCTCAAACGGATAATTAGCAACTGAGGGCACACTCCCTTCACTGGGACTAACTGGCACAAGAAGCCACACCTCCTAATTGGACCGCACAGGTATAGAGGCCACACCTCCTTTATTTGTAATAGAATCAGGGCACGCCCCCATGTCCTGGGACTAACTCCAAGCTTACACATGTGCGATTTTGGACACGATGTGATCGTCTGAGACAAATAAAAAAAAATCCTATAATCCGAGATTTAAATCTGTAGCCTTTGATCTTTGGTTCTTTAGACTTTTCCTACGACGATCAACAAACCAAGAACCAATTGAAGCGCCAAAGCCGATGACATGATTAGCGGATTCAGGATCGCCTTTATTTGGATTCAGGTGGACATTACAGCAAGAAGACAAACTTCAACAAAACTAACACTGTTTTTGTTTGCTGTTAGCTACCATTAGCGAGAGGACATGGGTCTGAACGTGTCAGGGATCGATGATATAAAACAGTCTGACATTATGACAACTAAAATCCTACAGTGTGACATGGGGATCATGTTCGTACAGTCTGACAAGTTTTAATTGCTAAGGACTAAAAAAATCCCAGAGGGAGAGCCTGGCATAAAAAGAATAGAGACGGAGGCCACGCCTACTTCACTTGAACTGACAGGAATAGAAACACAGGCATTTCTAGTCTTTTTGGCATCCTAGGCCAGATTCGTAACCCCCCAATATACATGTACTGTATATTGAACTTCAGCAGAAAACGGATAAATAATGGGCGAGGGTGAGGACAGCGAACGAGGGTGAGGACGGCAGGCGAGCAGCAGTTGCTCAGTGGCGCCCCCTCTCCCCCATGCGCCTTGGGCGAATGCCCAGTTTGCCTATGCTTAGAAACGTTGCTGAAACCAGACTTTGCCTCCATTTCCTGGGACTAAGAAAAATAGACACGTAGGTCATGCCTCCTTTACCCTTGCAGGTAGGATTTACAGATATAGACCCCAAGGCCACGCCTTATTTTTACTATGTTGTGTGGTAATGACCTCGTCATGCTGCTCCACAGGCTCACTTCCTGTCCTCCTGTACTAAAAGATAAAGTCTGACTTGTTTCTTTAAAATTATTCAGAAACACCAGAATCAATTTCCATTTTTTCCACCTAACTTCGAGTTCCATGTATCAAGGTCATCTCAATGTCAAAATTCTCAAAGTCAAACTTCCTGTGTAAAAACCCAGATGACGTGTCTCGGCCACAACGAGACCTGCCACAGCGTCTGGGTTATTATAGAGGAAGTTAGCGCTTCAGAGGGCCTGCTAATCCGAGCTTTATTCTGGACTGCACAGTCAGCAAGACCTGCTGCCTCCCGCTCTCTGTGTGTGTGTGTGTGTGTGTGTGTGTTAATTATCAGTTAGTGATATGTATTCATGCATAGGTGAAGCTCTTAATTATGTTTTTCATTATCAGGTTGCGCTCTGATGCACACTATGACTCAGATATTGACCAGTCATTTACAACACACACACACATACACACAAACACACACAAACACACAAACACAGAGATAATAACGCTGTGTGTGATGATACATCATGATGTGGTGGATTAGCAGAATTCTTCATGTTCATCCAACAGGCTCTGCTGCCTAAACATGGCTAACTGTCTAACCAAGGCTTTCATATGAGACTTTCCTGTATGGGGACATTAGTTTGTGGCCACCAGGCTGAAATAAATCCTCCTTCTCTCTCTGTGTGTGTGTTTTGTGATCTGCTTTGTCAGGGCTCAGACTTCCTGATATTAGAAGTTCTCGTGCTGTAAATAAATGGAATAAATGATAATAAAAGTTATTGAGCTCAGTGGATGCTTTTGTGACAAATGTCACAAGATGTTCATGTATCATCATTGGCAGGAGTCTTCAGTGTCAGTCAGAGGTGCAGCTGTAACATAAAGGTTTTTGCACAATTAGTTTGTTATGACAAAACTTTTCAAACAAATGTCCAAAAGTCCTTGCACAGCAATACAGCTTCCAGCGTTCCTCTGGAATGTGTCCTTGAAGTCTTCTTCTCGAAGCGTGTAAATCACCTTCTGTGTCTCTGCTATGGTGCTAAAAAACCACAACATTTCAGCATCGGGTGCGGAAGTGAGAACATGGACGACGTTGCATAAGCACAGGGTTGAGGTTGTCGAAGATCTTGCTGATCTCTCATCATCTTCCAGTGATGTTTTTCTGCTTTTGAAGCGCACGTGTCGCTTGAAACACCTCGAATGACTCGTTGCAGCATCGCCATGAACTTGCCGAATCATGTCAAACATTTCTGTGGCAGTTTTACCAGAGTTTCACACAGAATTTCATGTGGGATGACGTCTTTTGGGACACTGACTTATGCAGGTCGGTGCCCCCTGTGACTGTGCGTGCAGCCTCGTGCTGCCATCTGTTGGCATCTTATGATATTGTAAAATGAAGAACGCTTTTCACACCATAAAAGTTATAACATGAACGGAAGGAGTCTCCAGTGTCAGACAACGGTAGCCTTCCAGATGTTTTCAGGACGGAGGAATTTTCCACTCCTGCAGTTTCTCGCTAACGTGTCGAGCAGCGTTTTATTGTTTACTCGAGAGAGCAGAATGTAAATCATTTCCATCATCTGAAATCAGGAAGTACTTCTCTTTATCCTTTTTCTTTATTGTTCATATTTCCCATTATTGATAAAATGCTTCACTTCCTCGTTCTGAAACACAAACACAAACACAAATCTTTATCCTCTGCACGTGAAGAGTCATTCAGAGGGGGGGTGGGGTGGGTTTGCTCCAGCCATCATCTGATGCCACTTTGAAGCGTTCTGTTCGTTCCGGCAGGATGATTGCAAACACATGATGGTGGAACGAAACAAAGGAAGCAGAAACCCACTAAACAGAGCTGCTTTTAATAATCAGGCCTGTAAACAAATCAGCATCTGCTTCCCTGTGGTGGAGAAGAACGCACTCGAGAGGTTTGCGTTCTGGGTGTGCCTTTCGTTTAAACCTGTTTTTTTATGTGCTTCTGCCAGGAGAAGGTGAAAATGTGGTGACTTTTGTTTGTTAGCCGTTGAAGACAAGACTCTCTACATGAGAACGACGAATACATGAATATATATACCTATGTAGTGTCGCTCCATTTGCTTCATTTCCAAAACAAATTTCCATGCAAAGCGTTCCGAAATCTTTCCAGCGCAGACGTCTCACCAGACCCACACTCCTCCTGGGTGAACCAATCAGCTCGAGCGTGGGATTCGTCTGAAGGAGGATTTCCAGTCGTGATAAAAATGTACTTCTAAAGCGCATAAGTCTCGATGAAAATGTTCAGGAACAGCACGAAGATTTTGTTTTCCAAACATGAACAATGCATTGCTTTTACAGCAGCCATGAAACCCCAGACTGCTTTATGACTCCGCCCCTTTTAGACTCCGCTTTTTAATATCTGAAGAAATTCATGAAAAGTCTGGATGTCATGTGTTTTGAAAAACAGCTCCTTATAAGCAGCAACACAGGAAATTACAGGGGTTTTTCAGTACAGCAGTCACGTGGTATTTTATATCCATTTATAGTTACATGTAAGGTTGTAAAAAGTTTCACCAAACAAACTCTTGTGATTTACTTTATAGCCGCTATAAACAGCATTTCAGTTCCTGCACTGGCCTTCCTTCCTTTCTTTCTTTCTCTCTCTCTTTTTCTCTCTTTTAAAGCAGTAGTTTTTTACACCATTACAAGCCACTCGCACTGGAGACTCCTTCCAGACAAGGACATGATTACAAAGATTACAAAATGCAATTATAAAATTTAGGAGCAGTTACTATGGCAACGATAAATTATAACTACAATTGCGTAAATAGTATAAACCTTTCGGAGAGCTGCGGGTTACAGAATATTAAAAACGTTGCATGTTTATATGAACATATTGTCCTTGACCTTCATTGGGCTCATTGGGTAAATTTTATTTAATTTTTTTATATATTTATTTTTTTTTACTTTTATGCATTTAAAAAAAAATTTAACTATTAAAAAAAAAACTGAGAATGCAGCTGGTTTTCTGCCTCTCTGTGGAGTGAAGGATCTGTTATCATGGTGCATGGAGCAGAATTAATTACTGCGTTACTACACAAATATTTGCTTTAGACGTGGCTTTGTGCTCGCGCGCACACTGCAGCTGGAATAAAGCTCCAGATCTGCTGAAGGCGTAATAACCCAGGAGGAGATGAGCTTCACTTCTGTATACACTCTAGTTAAATAGATTCTATATTGGAGTTGTTTTGAACATACAGTATATTTGTTGGTTTTGTGTAGTACAACTGGTTTGCTCATCATCACACTCCTTCCAGCCTCAGACAGTACACGCCTCCATGAGGGGGGTTTGTTAGAGCTTACCGAGTGTGCAGAAGTTTGTGTGCCAGTTTGGACAGGAAACTCCACCGAGCACGAGCACGGCCCAAACTGATCTCCTCTGCTTCTCATTTTCTTCTCCAAACTGATCAAGGTAAAAAATTTGTGTGGTTGTAAAAATTTTTTTATTGTTATTTGGAAGTTTTAAAACTTGCTTCAGGATCATCTAGATCTGATCTTGCATTCATAAAGTGCATTGATGTACGGAGAATAATCTCGCTCTAGAGGGATAGAAAGTTCTGCTGCATGGAGCTTGCAAACAATAACTCGTCTCCAGGCTGCACTTTGGAACATGCATGGGAAATTCTGCGCGCGCGTGTGTGAGTGTGTGTATGTGTGTGTGTGTGTTAACACGTAATCACATTTAAACTTTTCAAATCTGCTTTTTTTTGGTGCATCTTCTGCTGTATTTGGTGTTGATGCAAGGACTGAAACTGTATAGCGGAAAGATCCAGATGTTCCCGGAGCCACAAAAAAAAAAAAAAAAAAAAAAAAAAATAAAATCTTAGAAAAAAAACATACAAAACTCTGTTTTTTTGCATATGAAATGCTTGTGTGTGTGTGTGTGTGTGTGTGTGTGTCTGTGCGCGCGCGTGTGCGTGTCTGTGTGTGTGCGTGCGTGCGAGGAATAACAACCGAGGAAAACGATAACCGTGAAATACAGCTTCGGCATTTTCCGTGCGTCTTCCGGAAACACCCGAACACCCTCCTTCTCAAAGGCCGTCCGGAATAGAACCAAAAGTGTGCGATCTTTTTTTTTATGAAGGGCCAAAAATGGGCCCTTGAGCAAGGCCCTTAACTTTAAATTGCTCTGCTATCTATGAATAAAGCTTATTGTAAGTAAATAAGAGCATCTGTCGAATGCACACATCTTCACTAACGAGCACCATTAACGAGAGACATAAAGCTGGTCCTTATTTATTAATTTTTTTTTAACTAAATTTTTTTTCTCTTCTCATAAATGGCATTTTTTAAAGCAGTTGTTTTTTTTCTACGAGATTGTTTTGCTGTAGAGCAAAACAGAAGCCAAGAAGCAGATATTGAAGTCCAGCAGAATCTGATGGCATCATGTGGCAGTTGTTTATGTAACAGGAAGTTGCCATGCAATAGTTTGTGTATTGAAATAAATCTAGCAATAGTTCTAAAGCAGGACATGGATGTGCAGAAGAATCGATTGGAAAATTATACATTATAATATTATAATTATATTCACTACTTCCTGCAAATTAACCTGAAAACATCTGCGTAATTAACGTAAGTAATGATTTACGATCGCAATATGCGACGTCATCCAGTAGGGGGGGCGTGTTTGTGCTTCTTCTCAAGGTGAGTTCCTCGTGTGGATTCAGAGTTTTCTTTTATTGTGTCTCCCATTAGTTAAAAAAATCATCTAAAGCTTCTTGACAAACTCTTCTCATCTTCTCGCTCTTCTTTCTTTCGATCCTCGCTTATATTTTTATTCAAATTTTTTAGACTGGACACCAGTCAGCCAGTTCTTTCCCAGTTCTTCTGACGCTATAACGGCTTGAAATAGTCTCTCTCATATTTTAACCTTCAGGTGTGGACCGTCTTTTGATCCACACCCAATTTGACCAAAGTAAATAGGAGATTTCCAGGGAAGCACTGATGATCTGATGTTCTCACTTTTAAACTCGGTTCTCTCTATGGCAGGCATCATGGTGGCCCACAAGGAGTTTGAAACAGCCGGAAAGGCACCTGGTCTGCAGATCTGGCGTATAGAGAACTTGGACCTCAAGCCTGTTCCTAAGAACCTGTATGGAAACTTCTTCACCGGCGATGCCTACATCCTGCTGTACACCACATCTGCACCATCCTACAACATCCACATGTGGATGGGTGAGTGCCTTCACGCCATCCGCAGCTTCGCTCCAGATGTTTTAATCAGGAAAATCGTGCCTTAGACTTACGAAAGATTTTTTTATATTGACATGTTTTGGCTTTAGTGTCAGGAGGACATTTCCAAACCTTCTCAGTGAGACATTATTTCGGTAAATTGGAGTAGTTACAACAAGCTTACAAAACGCACCATTATGAAACTTTAACTTGCAGCACAAAGGAAGGACTTAAGGACATTGAGCTCCTTCCCACAAGAGTGTAGAACAATTTACTGTCCATGTCGTGGGAATCGTAAAGATCACAAATGAAGTTCTACCATTAGTCACTCTTCACAGGGTCCATGCAGCAGAAAGCAGAACTGTCCTGCTCTTGGGTCAATTACTTCTCATTGCCTTGAAAGTTCTTCCCCATCACTGTGGTCCAGTTCAACCACTAGTTTTTTTTGTTCTCCAACCTCTGTAGCTGCCTTTTCTCAGGGGGTGTCCATGTGGTTTTTATAACTCCATGAACATTCCAGGCCAGAAAGTTTTCCTCTCCCAGAGGAACACACTGGCACGTCTCCCTGCGTCTCCACGGCTCCGAGCGGCTGGAGGTTCTTAAAGGAACAGTTCAGAGACAAGAAGAACATCTGCAAGTTTCTGCCGTTCTTCTCCGAGCCACGATCGTACTGTGTGATGAGATAAGATGTTCGTACTGGTGTTTATCTGTGGAAGCCAAATAGAGCGTTTCTTTATGTTGCTGTTGTGGTTTATTTGTATTTACTTTACTTCTGTAAAAGCTCTTTCCATCAACTGATCTGCTGTGAAGTAGAAAGCCACGTCTGTGAGAAACCTGGAAATGAAACTTTGAAATGAAGCAGCAACGAAGAAACGTTAACGCAGTGACGTCCACACACTACAGATTTTTGATGAGGTCTGAACATCTCAGAGACTCTGTTGGGTCTGGTATATTGTTCATTCTTCTGGCTACGTGCTTCAGAGTGAAAAAGATTATTGTGGTTCATTTGAAAATTGTGTCAGATTGTATACATTATTAGCGTCCAGGCAAAGAAACACAATCACAGTATAACAAACTTTCTCTATTTTGATATTTTAGATTATATTTTATTGATGGAATCTTTGGGACTCCTTTTGCTGAACTGTGACCAATAATGTGATACGTTGTAAAAAATGTCCTCGTGTAGGGGACGAGTGCTCGCAGGACGAAAGCGGGGCGGCGGCCATCTTTTCTACGCAGCTGGACGACTTTCTTGGCGGCGGCCCGGTGCAGTACCGTGAGGTCCAGAATAACGAATCCGTCGTCTTCCAGGGATACTTCAAGTCCGGCATTAAGTATAAGGTGGCCGTCAGATGGTTTTCACAAACACAGCTTTTATTTTTTGTATTTTTTTCCTATTTATTTATATTTGTGATTATTCTAAAAACCTGCATCTGTTTAATTAGACAATTTTTTTATCTTTTTTTTTCCATCTTAAGACTGAAAATACTTTATAAAAAAATCAATAACAGTAATAAGTCTTGAAAATGTGCTAAATGATATAAATATATTAATGAATATAAGTAATAAATTCCAAATAATAAATATAATATTGCGTCTCACGTGTGAAAACAAGCAGCACGTGGTGTCGGGGATTCACCACTAGAGGCCACTCTCGTAATGACAGTGGACTGGAAACCGGAAAAACTATCGAGTTTTGCTGATAGTTTCAGAAATCAACTATTGGTGCTGATTAATTATTGATTAATTGATGAAGCGGTCGACCTCTCATGCAGACTTTAGTGTCAATATTCCTACAAACCAGATATCTGTCAGTTTTGATATAATTCTGACATGTTTCTCTGTAAAAAAGCGAGCCAAGATCCAACAATTTTAAACGGAAAAAACCTGTTTGATGGACATATCAGGAGACCAAAAACAGACTTGTCCCTGCAGCCCGTCATAAACATGTGAGATCTCGTTGACTTGCCAATTAAAAAAAAAAAACTCAAATACATTTTAGAAACGTTGAAAGTTTCTTTAAAACGGTTATTCTGAAGCTTGTGGGCGGAAAAGTGATCAGTTGATCATATAAACTCTTTTTGTGTCCTCTATTCTTTATAAACAGAACTTGTGCATTCATGTGCACAAAGAGACACAGAGAGAAACCATGCGAAGAAACAATTATCCAGCATTCAGTACTTCAGTGATGCATTCTTTCCAACACAACACACCAATTTTGTTACCGCAGCATGTTTATTGAGCTCGAGTGAATACAGCGGCTCTGTTTTCTATTTCCTGTAGCGCTCACTAAACCCCTCGAGTCTTCTTTTTTTAAACCTGTTTCCAGAGCATGCATAACAAAAAGCTTGGTTATTAACAAAAAAAGAAAAAAAAGATGGCTTTCTCGCATAGATCGGGTAGGATGTGGAACAGTCTGCTGGAACGTTGTGTTCTTTGTGTGTAGCTGCACATGGAGTGTTTCGTTGTTGTTTTAGAGATAATACAGAGTGCAGAGTAATATAATTCTCGGGGGATGGGCAGGTAGGAAGGCCACGCCTTCTTTTCTGAACAGGCAATTACAGAGGTCACACTTTCTTTACTGTGACTGACAGCTTTAAAGGCTATGCACATCTGTTTGCCAGAAAGGTAGCAGTACAAAGGAAACTCCCCCCTTTTTTAACAATGACAAGCATAGAGGCCACACCTTCTCTGAGAAGAGGCCACGCCTCCTTTTCTTAAATAGACTGATGCAGAGGCCACACCTTTCCTTCAGACGGACACCTTGTTTACTGTGATTGACTACTACAAAGGCCACGCCCATCTCTTTCTAATAAAGGTAGAGGCCACTCCTTCTTTGAAATAAAGGGGTAGTCAAGGTCAAATCTCCTTTACTGAGACAAGTTGCAGAAGACCTACCCATCTTTTCTGAGACAGACAAGTAGAGACGCCACACCTTCTTTACTGTGATTGACAGCTGGAAAGGCCACACCCATCCCTTTCTTTTTTTACTCTTCTATAACAAGCACAAAGGCCACGCCTCCTTTACTGAAACAGGCTGGTGCAGAAGCCACACCTTCTTTACTGTGATTGACAGCTGCAAAGGCCACGCCCATCTGTTTGTCAGAAAGGTAGAACAGGTCCCTCAAATGAAGGGGTAGAGAGGCCACACCTCTTTTCAGAGAAGTAGAGAGGCCACACCTATCTTAGGCTGACAAGCACAAAGACACAGGGACTGAAGCCAGAGCTCCAGCTGTACAGTGTTGAATAATTATATTCATCTTCTGCAACCTCTTTCTCCCTCTCTATCTCTGTCTCCGTACAGAAAGGTGGTGTTGCGTCTGGTTTCAATCACGTGGTGACGAACGAAACGAGCGCTAAGCGTCTGCTGCATGTGAAGGGCCGGAGAGTGATCAGAGCCACTGAAGTGGACTTTACCTGGAACAGCTTCAATAAAGGCGACTGCTTTATTGTGGACCTGGGAAAGGTAGCATCCTCGACTCCACTCCTCTTTCAGGAGGAAAGAAACACCATTGTGTCAGAGGAGTAAAAAAACTTCCTATTTAATAAGATTCTACCTCTGATATCCTGTGCAGAACATCTACCAGTGGATGGGCAGTGAGTGCAACCGCTTTGAGAGGGTGAAGGCGTCTCAGGTGGCCATCGACATCCGCGATAATGAGCGCAATGGCAGATCCAAGCTGTGCATGGTGGAGGAAAATGCCGAACCGCAGGAGCTGCTTGATGTGAGAAGCTGTTTCACACACCTACACACACCTACACGTGTTCTTACACGTTCAAAAAAATTATAGTTACAGTAAAGTACACTTGGTAATTGTGTGTGTGTGTGTGTGTGTGTGTGTGTGTGTGTGTGTGTGTGCTGGTTATGTTTCAAATCTTCTCCAGGCTCTCGGCCCCAAAACAAGCATCGCTCCTGCCACTCCTGATGATGACAAGGTTGAGGTAGCCAACAAGAAGAAGGGAGCATTGTACCTGGTAATGCAGGATCTCCACACACTTCACTATGATACATTTCAACCTGATTTTTTCATTGTGAGCAGTAAATAATCCTACTCGAATGATCCCATTCAAAAAACCCTCCCGCAATAATCCCACTCTAGTATTCCCACTGTAGAAATCACACTTGAATTATTTCACTTTAATAATCGTATTTAAATAATCCCACTTTACGATTCTTACTATAATAATCCCACTCCAAAAATCCCACTCTAATAATCCCACTCGCATAATCTCACTCTAGTATGCTTACTTCAATAATCCCACTCCAATACTACCACTTCAATAATCCCACTTTAATACTACCACTTTAATAATCCCACTCCAATACTACCACTTCAATAATCCCACTCCAATACTACCACTTCAATAATCCCACTTTCCACTTCATTAATCCCACTCCAATACTACCACTTTATTATTCCCACTATAGTATTCTAATTTAAATAATACCATTCAAGTAATTTTACCCCAATAATCCAAATTCAATAAATTCACTTTACTAATCCCACTCTTGTATTCCCACTTCAGTAATCCCACTCCAATAACCCCATTTGAATAATTCCATTCCAGTAATCCCAATCCTATACTCAGAGTCTATTAATCTCATTTCAATAATCCCACTGAAATTACCTCACTTTAATAGTCTCACTCTAGTTCTTCTTCTCTTCACTTCTCACTCTAGGTATCTCACATAAATAAACTCACATGAATAATCTCACTCAAATAACACCACTGTTCAAGTTCCACTCCACCTACTACTTTAATAATCTAACTCATATAGACTTGCCTAATCTAATAATCCCCTTTAGTAAAATCACTATAACAACCGTATCTTTATTTTAAATCATCGCAATAATCTCATCACATGCTATTAATCTCATTATAATCATACTCTACTAATGTTATAATCCAGCCTTTAATCCCATTGTGGCCTCACTGCAGATCTCCGACGCCACCGGCTCCATGAAGACGACCGTCGTGTCTGGATCCAGTCCGTTCAAACAGGAAATGATGTCGATAGATGACTGCTACATCCTGGACAACGGCATGGATGGAAACGTGTTTGTGTGGAAAGGTGGGACACTGGACAGACGTCTATCACGTGTCTGTCACAAGGTTTTGATTCCTTGTGAAAGCAATACAGACTTTAATCGTCTTATTGATACGCATACCTTCTATACGGCAGCAATTACTAATTAAATTATTAAAGAAATGCATAGTTTTTATTCATTCACCGTTACATTTGTTCCAACTCTATTCCAGGGCCGAACGCTAATAAGGAAGAGCGTCAGGTGGCCATGAAAGTGGCTCAGGATTTTATTAAAGAAAAGAACTACTCAAATAAAACACAGGTACACTGCTTCTATGTGCACAAACATTCTATAATACAGAACATTCATATATATACATATCGATAGCTGGGTTAAATCGTACTTGTCGGTAAAAGATTATTCATTTTTGAATGGATACTACATAAAAAAACCAAACATATCATGTAAAATATTACTGAACTTTATTACAAAAAAAAGTACTAAATCATAAAAATGTGCTAAATAAATTAAATATGATTTTTTAAATACATTTATATAAATAATAAAAAAAAATACTATAGTGCTTTTTGTGCAGCGTACAGTCTCGCATGTAAAAACAAACAGCATGTGGCACCAGTGATTCACCTCTAGGGGCCGCTCTCGTAACGACAGTGGACTGAGTGTAGGAAAAACTACTCTGCATGTGGCACCAGTGATTCGCCTCTAGGGGCCGCTCTCGTAACGACAGTGGACTGAGTGTAGGAAAAACTACTCTGCATGTGGCACCAGTGATTCGCCTCTAGGGGCCGCTTTCTTAATGACAGTGGACTGAGTGTAGGAAAAACTACTCTGCATGTGGCATCATTGATCCGCCTCTAGGGGCCGCTCTCGTAACGACTGTGGACTGAGTCTTTAGATGTGCTTTAATAAAATTTTGCATTCACTTGAACTTGTTGAAATGTATTTATTAATATTTCTTATATATTACAATTTTTTTTATATATTTCTTAGTCTGGAGGCCTTGAAATAATTATAAAAATATTTTAAAAAAATTATTGTTAATTAATAATAATATTATTTGAAAGTTAACCCAATTCTTTCCCCCTTTTATTATTTGTTTCTATTTGATTTTATTCTTATTTTAGAAAAACTTAATATACTCAAAAGAAGAGTAAAGCAACATTATTATAACCTCAATCACTATTTTATAAAAAGAAATTAAATCAATCACTATATAATAATATGAAGTTTTGAATAATAATAATAATCAATTACTATTATCATTATTATTATTTTATATTATTATAATGTAATATATATTATTATTATCCTACCTGCAGATCCAGGTACTGCCTGCAGGGGGCGAGACAACTCTCTTCAAGCAGTTCTTCTCTAACTGGAGGGATAAGGACCAGTCCACCGGCCCAACCAAAGGCTACGCCATCGGAAAGATTGCACAGGTGAATCAGGTCCCCTTCGACGCCTCCACCCTGCACTCCAACCAGGCCATGGCGGCGCAGCACAACATGGTGGACGACGGCTCCGGAAAGGTTCAGGTGCGAGATCTAGGATTTGACCTAAAACAGAAAAATTAATTATTTTATGGATGCAAAAGAAATAAAAATAGAATTGATCTGTGGATGAAAGGCAAAAGATTTCACCAGATGTTTAATATTTGTGTGTGTGTGTGTGTGTGTGTGTGTGTGTGTGTGTGTGTTTAGATCTGGCGTGTGGAGGGCGGAGCTCGCGTCCCTGTGGATCCCGCTTCGTACGGTCAGTTCTTTGGAGGCGACTGTTACATCATCCTGTACAGCTATAAAAAGGGCAGCCGAGAGCAGCACCTCATCTACACCTGGTAAGTCTGGCACACTGACCACGCCCACACACAAACTCTGACCAATCAGAAGGGAGGATTTAGAGTGGTGTTTGATGCGACAGTGTTGTAACAGTGTGTGTGACTGTATTTCTCAGGCAGGGATTAAAGAGCACTCAGGACGAGTTGGCCGCCTCTGCATTCCTCACCGTGCAGCTGGACGACTCCATGGGCGGAGCTCCTGTCCAGGTGAGCGCCATTTACACTCGAAACCTCAGGGAGGACACCTGAAGGTCACACTAAACCCTTGTGCACAGTGAGGTGCAAAAATCGCACTGAACACCAGGGGGCAGTGCCAGGACACATACCTGATGGATGGATTAAAGGAAGAAAGGATGATTGGTAGAAGACAGGTCAAAAATTTAAAAAAAGATATATTTGAGATAAAAGAAGAAAAGAATAGATGGGTGAAAAATGAAGAAAAAGAAAGAAAAGAGAGGAAGAAAGGATGGATGGATAGATGGATTTAGGATAGAATAATGAAAGAAAAGTAGATGGCTACAAAAGAACAAAAATGTAAGAAAGAAAAAGATAGATAGATAGATAGATAGATAGATAGATAGATAGATAGATAGATAGAGTAAAAGAGTGATGGAGTGATGGAGTGATGAAATGAAGAATTCATGGAGAGGTGTAGAACAAAAGAAAGACAAAAAGCGTGGTGAGATGAAAGAAAAAAAATAAATGGAAAGAATAAGGTGATTAAAGAATGGATGAAAATTATCAGAGCAAATTTCCTGCATCACATGTGTGTGTGTGTGTGTGTGTGTGTGTGTGTGTGTGTGTGTGTGTGTACTTGTGTGTACTTGTGTGTATATCAGGTGCGTGTAACTCAGGGTCAGGAGCCTCCTCACCTGATGAGCTTGTTTAAAGGAAAGCCCATGATCATCCACACTGGAGGAACGTCACGTCAAGGAGGACAGACGAAGGCAGGAACCACACGTTTCTTCCACGTCCGCACCAGCACCACCAACGCCACTCGAGCTGTGGAGGTGAGGGGGGCGGAGCCTCTCTGGTTCACATTTTAAACCAGTCGCAGGTTTCTGCATTTACACCAATAATAAAACAGAACATGTGATGAATATAATTTTTTTTCTCTCTCTCTCTTTCTCTCTTTCTCTGTTTCTAGGTGAAACCTTGTTCTTCCAGTCTCAACTCCAACGACGTCTTTGTGCTGAAGACTCCTAACTCGTTGTTCGTATGGCGTGGCGTCGGTGCGAGCGAGGATGAAGTCAAAGGGGCCAAATACGTGGTCAGCTTCCTGGGAGGGAAACCCACCGACGTATCCGAGGGCAAAGAACCAGGTCAGGATTAAAGCTCTGCATTTTATAGAAGAAAATCCACAATAATGAAAAATACATTGTGTTTTCTTTTCATCTTTTTATTTTCAATTATTTGGTTCTGTCCTGTATTGTACAGCTCAGAATTTTACATATTTTTAGAAAAAGAACGGAAAATGATTTACCTCGAATAGAAACTCAATTATAGTGAAATTCTAAATTGTTGTTGATAAAAGTCACAATATAAAGCAAACGCAAAACTACAAGAATTATAATGGTGTCAGGCAGAGATTGAGCTCATCTTCTTCCAGCCAATCACAGTCTAATATTCACACCTGAACTTCTTTCAGCCAATCACAATACAGCATTCACACCTGAACTTCTTTCAGCCAATCACAATACAGCATTCACACCTGAACTTTTTTCCGCCAATCACAATACAGCATTCACACCTGAACTTCTTTCAGCCAATCACAATAAAGCATTCACACCTGAACTTCTTTTAGCCAATCACATCATTCACATTAAACTTCTTTCAATCACAATACAGCATTTACACCTGAACTTCTTTCAGCCAATCACATCATTCACACCTGAACTTCCAGCCAATTACAATCCACTATTCACACTAAACTTCTTTCAGCCAATCACAATACAGCATTTACACCTGAACTTCTTTCAGCCAATCACAATACAGCATTTACACCTGAACTTCTTTCAGCCAATCACATCATTCACATTAAACTTCTTTCAATCACAATACAGCATTCACACCTGAACTTCTTTCAGCCAATCACATCATTCACACCTGAACTTCCAGCCAATTACAATCCACTATTCACACTAAACTTCTTTCAGCCAATCACAACACAACATTCACACCTAAACTTTTGAAACTGAAAAAAAAACATAACACTTCAATGTAAAACAGTAATGAATCATAAAAATGTATGAAATAAATAAATATTAAATAAAATGATAAAATAGAAATAATAAATGTAATATAGCGCTCTCCATGCAGCATGTAGTCTTTGGTGTAAAAACAAGCAGCACGTAGTGTCAATGATTCGCCTCTAGAGGCCGCTCTTGCAATGGTTACATTCCAAAACTTTTGGATTTTAAAAAATCCCATAAAAACAATTCCCTGTAAGTGTTTTGATCTCTGGTGCTCTCTGCGAGACACCGGGAAAATCAGCCAACCGAATTCAGTTATGTGGCAAATGCAATTCCGCGATAAATTTCGGGAATTACTGTATTTATTTGCGATAGCCAATAGTTCCAGTGTTTACACACACGTTAATTCGTGGTTTTGATCTCTGACGTCTCCTTGTAGACGCATTCTGGGCCGCTCTGGGAGGCAAGAAGGAATACCAGACTTCCAAAACTCTGAAGAATGTGATCAAACCCCCTCGTCTGTTCGGCTGCTCCAACAAGACGGGCCGGCTTGCGGTAAAAACGTCAACTTCAACTAAACATGAACAAGACATTTATAAAATGTGCTTGAATGAATTCTGTACCAATTTTACTAACTTCCTGTTCTCCCAGGTGGAGGAGGTTCCTGGGGACTTCAATCAGGCAGATTTGGCCACCGATGATGTCATGTTGCTGGACACTTGGGATCAGGTAAGGATCATACATGTGAATAAATAAATGTAATATATAAATATAGATATTTATGTGAGGGACAGGTGCAGAGACCAGTGTTGTCTGTTGCCTAATAATACTGTGATGCTCCCATGTGTAGGTCTTCCTGTGGGTGGGCAAAGATGCGAACGAAGTGGAAAAGACTGGAGCCCCGAAAATCGGTAAGATTTTAATTTTCTATGAAATGCTGTAACGCTGCAAAACTAAATACACAAAATAATTGAAATGTATTATTATTATTATTATTTTCTCCACAGCTCAAGAGTACGTGAACTCGGACCCGTCCGGCCGGCGTGGTATCCCCATCACCACCATTAAACAAGGTGCAGAGCCTCCGACCTTCACGGGCTGGTTCCAAGGCTGGGATGAGAAGATGTGGGACACCGACCCCCTGGATAGAATCCGTGCAAAGTTTTAAATCTTCATCATCATCATCATCATCATCATCACCCTGTAACTGCGATTTGCACTTAGCAGGCCTGATGCACAACCAACCAGTTTTACATCTTCTCCTTTTTTTTTTAATGCGCTTTACTGTTACTGTATCACACGAGGGGAAGCGATGAGAAGCTCTGCTGATGTTTTTACCTGAAATACCGTATCATTTAAACTTCACCTTTAGTTCAAAATAGCAATGAAATTAAGACTCGTGATGGGATTTTGACATCCAGGACGTTTATGTTTCCAGTCGAAGCTGCTTGTAAGCCTTTAAAAACCAGACCTCTGCTGATTATCATTCCAGCTTTTAGTTTTCTGATCTCAGTTCTGGACTATTCAGTGTGTGAGTTTAGATGTTGGTGTGTTTTGTTGGCACCAGCTGCAGTACATTTTTATTAATAATCAGGAAATTATTCTGGCATCATGCCCCCCGAGTGCCAAAATATAAAAACAAATATCTTGAAAAAACAAGGCTTGTGATTGGTCGGATTGTGAAGTTCAGTAAGTCATGTCAGAAATAGTAAAAAAAAAAAAAAATTACAATAAATCAGAAATGTTTCCAATATGTTTCGCCAACGTAGTTTCTCTCTCTTTCTTCTGCTCTCGTTTTTATCACTTCCTGTGTGACTGGGATGGATGGACCTGCGTTCTCTCATATAAAATGATATTTCAAACAAATATAAATGGTTTTCATGGTTTCATATTTCTGGCTTGAATAATAATAAAAAAAAGCTCTTGTTTTAAACACTTTTTCTGGTCCAGTTATTCAACTACAAATTTTGGCCAAAAGTATTGGGACACTACTTTTTCACCCATGTGTGGTTCTTGTTCTATCTGTTAGCACAACGTTGGAGGAATACAATTTTCCAGACGTCTTTAGATGTGATGACATGAAATTGTTCTTTCATTTGAACTGGAGACCCCACCCTGTTCCAGCATGAGCATAATCATCAATTCACAGACGTCTCATAGTTTTATCCTTTATCCTGCTACTGCCTGAGCACAGACTCAGAACAGGAGGAAGTCTCGTATCCTGGCCTTCTTCCAGATTTCTCTCTCTCTCTCTCTCTCTCTCTCTCTCTTTCACTCACTTATTCGTTTCTTTGCCAGCTTTAAGCACTGTGTGAAAAATTCATACTGCAGCATAAATTTAGACACATGAACCCTGTGACTGACGGGCTGAGCCTCGCTTCAAATAAACACTGAAGCTCCTTATTCAGGGCAAACAAAAGTTTAGGCACCCGTTATATATATCACACCTACTGTCATGGCTTATAGTCACTAAAATCTGTGTTTATGCATAAGATAAGTAGACTTTTTTGTAATGTACAAATGTGCAAAATAACCGGATTATATATTTCTTAAATTTTTAAATATATAAAATCACACACACACACACACACACACACACACACACACACACACAGTGCTTTTCTGTCTTCAAAATTTATTTTGCTACAGTGAAAAAGTATTTGTATAAAAATATGTAAGAGCGATTTGTTCAAATAGGAGAGCGATAGAGTGTTCCATCGCTTGGAAATCACCAGATCTAAATCCAGGTGAGTTGAACCAGAGAGAGAACGAAAAGCAGCCAACAAGCACTCAACACCTCCAGGACCTTCTCAAGATTGTTGGTACAGCATTCCAGGTTGCTACCTCGTGATGCGAAATGAGGGAATGCCAAAATTGTGCAAAACTGTGATCTAATCTAATCTAATCTAATCTAATCTATCTATCTATCTATCTATCTATCTATCTATCTATCTATCTATCTATCTATCTATAAAAATCTGGGCAAATCGAAGTGACATGACATCATGAGGATAATTACAGCACTCTTCAGCGCATGCGCCGCCCTCTTTCTTTCTTTTCTTTTCTTTTTTCTTTTTGAAGGGAGGGAGTAAAAAATAGAATCCGACTTAGAAACAGGGATTCACATTTGGATCTGGCAACCCAGGCCGGCTCAGAGGATCTCTGCTGTCTGGATCTCAGTCCACCTGGATGCGATCACCTCTCAGCTTTCTGCCTTCATTTCCTTTTATTTCTTCTTGATTTCTCTGGAAGAAGGTTCCACCATGGCCGGAGCGATCATCGAGAACATGAGCACCAAAAAGTTGGTGATCGTGGGAGTAGTTCTGCTGCTCTTCCAGGCTTTTGCCTTCATGGTCGGAGGTCTGATCGGTGAGTTTTCGAGAAACTATCGGAGATTTTTTGTTCTTCTTCTTTTTTTTTTATTTTTATTTTGTTGCGCGTTTAATAAAAAACATGCAACATGATTTGGTTCCTCGCCTCTGTTTCACTGTTTACACATCGCAGCTTTGAGGAAGTGAAACAGTGAAACTTCAAGGAATTCATGGTTTTGGAAAGTTTGTAAAGAAGATCTTCATGCTTTTTTCTTTTTCTTTTCTGTCTACTCTAAACCCAACACAGACCTGTAGAACCAGAGATCTTCATTATGATCCAGAGAAATCAGATCTCAGAAATCCTATGCATGCTGTGATTTTTCTCATCTCCAAGTTCTTTCCATTTCCATGTAATCGTTTCAGTTCAGTGCCTTAACATCAGAGATAAAGTGTGTGTGTGTGTGTGTGTGTGTGTGTGTGTAAGTGTGTGTAAGAGTGTGAGAGAGAGATCTGTGGAGGACAAAAGCTCCCACTTCTTCCCCCTCCTTCTCTCTCATGTTGGCCTCCAGGCATTTTCACGTCTCACCTTCCCTCAGATCTTCTGAATCTTCTTGTCTTTGTTATTCGGCTTGTTTTCCACCACGTTCTGATCCTCCTCCGTTCTCCTTTATCTCCAGGCTGGATCTCGCATTTAGGAACCAGGATTGAAGTAGTTTTGGAACGCATTAGTGTGTCTGTGTTCGGCTTTTTGTTCACTTTGCTGTGAAGTCTGAGGAGGAAGTAGGCCCCAGACAGACAGGGCTGAGAAATTAGCTTGTTTGCCTGCGATTGATTTAATGAAGCCCGGATTCCTTTGTGTTTGCTTGGTGGCCGGTGGCAGCAGGGGTAATTGGGTAGAAAGACTCGCCGCTCCCCTTGTTATTGGGCAACTTCAATGCGGCATGAGGTCACTCACTCTTCCATTATCTCAGGCCCTTCAGGGTGGAGATCTGAAGAGAGGGTTTTTTTTTTTTTTTTTTTTTTACAATACGATGAGCTTCAGATCTGATCATTGTGCAGGAGGAAACGGGACTTTTCCAAATGAACCACTGTGTTGGAGATATGACTAAAAGTTAGTGAACTCCTAAACATAAGATTGCTATGTGCTCGTTTCTGAACATCCTGTTCCACATCGAGTCTCCATTTGCTGTTATAAATAACCTCCATTCTTCTGAGAATGTGCTCCATGAGATTTTGGAGTGTACTTATGAAGATTCAATTAGCCACAATGGCGTTAGTAAAGTCAGGTACTGATGAAGGTGATTGAGAAGACCAAAGTCCCAATGGTGTTCAATAGGTTTGAGATCAGAGCTCTACAGCAGGTCACTCAAGATCTACCAAACACTTCCCAACCATGTAAAGAAGATCTTCATGGAGCTGGCTTTGTGAACAGGAACATTGTCATACTGGAACAGGTTTGGATCTTCTAGTTCACATACAACTAAACAGGTGGATCTTTGATATGGTGGTGTTCTCTGAGAACACAGATGTTTATTGTTACTATTATGGAAGGAGTCTCCAGTGTCAGGACTTTGTAAAAGTCAGCAGTGAAGCTTTTTACTTATTATTATTATTATTATTATTATTATTATATAACATAATTACTGTTTTTAATCCTGGAAGTGGGGAAAAAAATCTTAACCCGAGTAAATCGTTCCTGAAGGTAATTCCGATGTTCCCTCAATATCACAATGTATCGTTGAATCTGTTCTTTGTTTCCGTCTGGTCTTTATGTCTTTATGAGTCGTGTGTCTTTTGGATTATTCTGCTTCATATCGTAATGAAAGGAAATGTCCACGTCGCGCTCTGGGAACTGCTGAACATTCTGGAAAGTTTCCTCTTAGCACTTTGGCCATTGTGCTTCCACGGCCCCGGCGCATAAACAGGTTCCGATGAGCTTCCGCTTCCTGCTGTTTTATAGACCTCGAGTGTCGTCGAGGGTCCAGGAAGAGTTCCAGCTGCTCTTTACACGAACGCCTCAGGAACGAACGGGCAGATTTTGCATGCTAATACCAACTTACCTGCTTCAGACCATCAGTGGGACTTAATTATAGTCTCATCCTCAACACAAGAAATGGTCCTCATAGAAGTTGGTGGAACCTGGGGGTTCCTGAAGTGGAAGTTGGCAGATCTTCATGGAGCGGGCTTTGTGTTTAGCACCCAAGATGATCTGAGGTGGTGCGGTCAGCCTTCGAATTGATGATGTTCAATAGGGTTGAGGGTCAGAGTTCTGTAGCAGGACGCTCAATATCTTCCACACAGTTCCAACCCATGTTATGGAGCTGGCTTTGTGTTACACTTCTAAGATGTTTAAGAATTTGGGAATCTGAGGTTGTAATAAGTGCTTATTTGAGTTCATCTAGGCTTCCTCTCATCTCAGACCAGTCTGATCAGATGTTTCTGATCTTTCATCAATGAGATGTTTCAGCCTGCAAGCTGTCGCCCACAGGAGGTTTATTTTTGCACTCAACTCAAAAGACTATTGCTGTGAAAATCCCAGGGGGATCAGCTATTTCTGAAGCACCAGAGTTTTTTTTGGTATTTTTCATTCTCGTGTTTGATGTGAACATTCATTACCTGAAGCTCTTGACCTGTTCTGCTGAGTAGCTGATTGGCTGATTGATCTATAGAGCTTTGCAGAGCAAACTCTCTCTCAACACTGTACAGTTCTGTGTGAAGTGACATGGTGGTCTGTTTTCATGTGAAGAACATGTTTGTTCTTGCCCCTCTCTGGTCTGCTTTATAACAAGAAAGATCTAGCTGGTGGAAGGGAATTGGCAAATGATTGAATTTGTTTAATAGACTTCTGCTTGTAGTTTGGTAACTTCTCAAAATTAGTTTGGCTTTCAGAAAGACGTATCTTCTAAACTAACCACCATCTTTATCTCTGTGCAGCCCCAAGTCCCACCACCGCTGTCCACTACCTGGCCACCAAGTGTGTGGACAACCAGAAGGGACACAAGGAAGGCCGGAAGTGGTTCATGCCCTGGGGTCTGAACCATTGCGACAAGATCCGAGACTTTGACGAGGCCATGGCAAAGAAGATCGAAGCCAACAACATCGTCTTCTCCGTTCACATCCCTCTGCCCGAAAAAGAGATGAGTCCCTGGTTCCAGTTCATGCTCGTCATCCTGCAGTTGGACATCGCCTTCAAAATGTACAACCAGATCGGTGAGTTTAACGCGGATCAATCGATTATTAATCGTAAAAAAATTCAAACGTCCACAAAAAGAAATTCGACACTTTTCAGTCTGTGTGTAATTTTCGCGTTTTTCGGCTCTGGATAAGAAAAATTTGTCAAAGTGCTCTGACGTCTCCATCAATAAATGTCTTCTGATGCTAGTTCACTACTACACATAATAAGACTTCCGACAGTCTGAACCTTTCTTGGTAGAAAAAAACGCCAAAAGATGCATTTATTTACTGATTTATTAAAAAGATGTGCTGATTAAAGTCTTGCTAAAAGTGGTAGGACTTTAGACCTAGTTTGAAGGCTTCCACTGACTCAGGTGTTCAGGCATCAAGTGTAAAGTTCACAGGACGATGTCTTTCGGCACACTGACTCATGAAGGTCGGTGCTCCCTGCGACTGTGCGTGCAGCCTCGTGCTGCCATCTGGTGGCGTGCTGAAAAAATAGTCTCAAATCTATTTTAATTTGATCTCATATGGAGGGCTTGACGTCTTGTTGTGAATCGTATTGTGTTGTACGAGTAAGTGTTGAGGATCTTCTGGAACTTTTTGTAAAGACTAAAATTGCTGAAAGATCATCCCACTATTCCCATTTTCCTGAAGCAGATGGTGTTTCTCACACAATGTGATGGGAGAAGATGAACCTCTGTGACTGGGGATGTGCTTAGGGCTCCCTGCTAGGATTTAATACACACACACACACACACACACACACACACACAATGCCAAACAGTGTGGTTCCTTCATCTGGTTAAATGCATGTTTCGTTCCTTGGTTCATCTTCATCATATATTAAATGGCGAAAAAGACCAGACCGGGAGTTTGATTTTGGATGCAGTTGTGTTCTGACTCAAGGTTTAGGACTTTAGGGTTGCTGAACATTGCGGCGAGATCTCGTGGTGTTTCATTTCGCTGATTGTGATACTGGAGCCGTGTGAGCTGTGTGAGCCGTGTGAGCTCTCCAGGTCCTGGGAGGGAGAAAAGAGGGATTAACAGGATAAAACGGCAGATTGATGAAGAGTAATTGTTACACTGAAGCACTCTGGGAAAAGGAATAGCGCTTTTCTTCCTTCTTTATAACTTTAGCAGCTTGTAGGAGAAACAGAATTGCGTTTGAAATGTCATTATTGTGCGGGAATTTGACTGTTTGTCTCGTTTGTGAGATTAAAAGTGAAAGGAGTTTGAAATCTCAGTGCTGGTGTTCTCCTGCGCTTCCTCTGGAGCTGCTTTACTTCAGCTTACGCTTTTAAACTGCTCTGGGTGTAAACGTCTGGTATAAAGGAAGCGGAGCTGATTAGCCTTTTATATAAATTAACTCAATGTACTGATTAATGTGATGGTAAGAGGATACACACCTTTTCACCTGATTTCCTTTCTTCTTTTCATCTTTGCTCTTTTCCTTCTTTTTTTTCTTACTTACTCTCTTCTGTTCTTTTTACTTTCTTTTTCCCTTCTCTTCCTACCTTCCTTCCTTTTCTCTCTTTCTTTCTTTCTTTCTTTCTTTCTTTCTTTCTTTCTTTCTTTCTTTCTATTCTGTTTTTTCCTTTCTTCTACTCCTTCTTTCCCCCTCCTTCTCTATTCTTTCTTTCTTCATTTCTTTCTCTCTCTATCTTTCTCTCTCTTCCTTTTTTCCCTTTCTTCTATTCCTTCTTTCCTTCTCCTTCTATTCCTTTTTCTTTCTTTCTTTCTTTCTTTCTTTCTTTCTTTCTCTCTCTCTATTCATTCTTTCCCCCTCCTTCTTAATTCCTTTTTTCTTTTTCTTTCTTTCTTTCTTTCTTTCTTTCTTTCTTTCTTTCTTTCTTTCTTTCTTTCTTTCTTTCTCTCTCTCTCTCTCTCTCTCTCTCTCTCTCTCTCTCTCTAGTCTTTCTTTCCCCCTCCTTCTTAATTCCTTTTTTCTTTCTTTCTCTCTCTCTCTCTCTCTCTCTCTCTCTATTCCTTCTTTCCCCCTCCTTCTTAATTCCTTTTTTCTTTTTTTCTTTCTCTCTCTCTCTTCCTTTTTTCCCTTTCTTCTATTCCTTCTTTCCCCCTCCTTTCTCTATTTCTTTCTTTCTTTCTTTCTTGTACAAGTTTTTCAGGATTAAATCTGTACTGTGTGTTGTAGATTTGAGTGCAGCTGCTCTTCATCGTTGTTTGTGTGTGAGTTTATTCCTCGCTCTGTGACTGCGTATCGTTATCTTCCTGGATGTTCCTCCTCTCCAGATGTTGATGTTTACAGCTGTGCCGGTGAGAAATGTGTTTGATCGTGTGCCAGCTCGGGTTCCTGTGTGACTCAGTGTGTCTGAGATCGAGGTCTATGAAGATAACGTTCCTCATTCCTCCTCAGGCTGTGTATCGAAGTTCATTCAGTTCTGCTGCTGCTGATGGGAAGTAAACAGTTATTTGGTTTCTGTCAGAATGTGGGAATGAAACAGTTTGTGAGACAGTTGTGTGTTCGAGGTAACGAACGACAGAATGGGGAGAAACTAATAAGCCTGAAGTTTCTTTGATTTATTCCTTTTATACCGCAGCAAATTCCAACAATTACATTCTAATTTAAATTTTTTGGGTTTGGATAGATGGATGGACAGATGGACAAAACGGGCGGATAGACAGATTTATAGATGGATAGATACAAACAGAGATAAATAGATAGACAGATAGATTAACACATGGACAGATAGAACGATATACTCTGACTCAGATAGATAGATAGATAGATAGATAGATAGATAGATAGATAGATATACTCTGAAAGATAGATAGACAGAAAGACAGACAGACACAGTGACCGATATAGATGGATAGACACAAACAGACATCAGTGACAGATAGATGGAAAGACAGATTGACACGGATGAATGGATGGATTAATGGATGGATGGACATGAACAGATAGATAAAATTAAGGTGGGGGAGTGTATCATTACTTTCATCACTTTGAATAAGTCCTAAATATATGTGTTGCTAGTGAATACAGTACAGACAAATATAGAGTGGCATTATTTTTGTGTGTGTGTGTGTGTGTGTGTGTGTGTGTGTGTGTGTGTGTCTCTCTCTTGGCTGCTACTTGTTTGACAACGTCATAAATATGCTTCTGCTTAGAATCTTCAGGAGAGTATTATTTAATAAAGGCAGACAACCGACACCAATCTTTTTTTTTATCTATTTAATTAATTAATTAATTAATTAGTTTATTTTATAAATCAATTAACTCTTATCGTGAGCTGATCACGTGACCCTGACCCACCTTGGCAGGGTAATAAAGCATCATAGTGTCTCGAATGCCCCCCCGTCTGGCACGGCTCCAGCAATAACACAGCTGTTGAAAGAGATTAGTAGCCGGGGTGATGGCTGCTGTGGTGGCGAAGAATGTTTGTGCACTAAGCTGACATTCAAAGGGGTGAGTGTGTGTGTGTGTGTGTGTGTGTGTGTGTGTGTGTGTGTGTGTGTGTGTGTGTGTGTGTGTATATAAAACTTTCTTTAAAAAGTCTCCAGTTTAGGTTTCAGAAATAGATGCAGTCATCATATTGTATATCTCGTTAAAGTGGATGTTAATATGAAGCTATAATTTTTATTTTATTTTTTATTTTCTAATAAATAAAAAGATTGCTGGAGACACTTTTTAAAATTATTTTAAGGTGGTCAGAGTAACTTCATCACACAACCCTAATGTTGATTTGACAACTTTCTGTTTATCCCATTTGCTGTTATAATAATCTAACACTAATGGTGTGTGTGTGTGTGTGTGTGTGTGTGTGTGTGTGTGTGTGTGTGTGTGTGTGTGTGTGTGTGTGTATAAATTGGAACTCTCGCTGTGTGTATGGTGGTTTGGTGAGTGTCTGTAGATAAAATGTCAGCGTTACTGCATGAGGAATAATATTACAAAGATCTGTAATGATCTCTCTCTTTCTCCTCTTCCATAAACGTCTCGGCTGCAAGTCATTCATCGGTTTCATTTTAATGTCCAAATATTAGCCTGAACATTAGCCTGTGTTGGTTTTGATCTTCAGATCACCTCACTACACGTGTAGTTTAAGCTAATGTTTGTTTAGCTAGCATCCAGACACGGCTACATAGCATTCTTTGCTAATCTATGCAGAATGATTATTGACTAGCTAATATTGCAGTAGGACATCTTTTGGAATTGCATTTTGTATAGCGACGTAGCTTGCTGAGCAAGTGACTAGCAGCTAGCTTCCACTAGTTGAGTTAGCTTCCACGCTCCATACTTTTGCTAAACCTGGCAGCTAGCATCATCTACCAAATAAAACTAAGGGTCGAATAAAACCAAGAAACATCTTATCTAGGAAATGTAGATGGTATTTTCCTTTGCTTTAGAGGTAAAAGAATAGCTAACTTGATATGAGAACTATCCATTAGCGTTTCATCACATAATGGGCCATAATGGTTTCCATTGGAGGCATTTTTTTTGGTAAATGCCACCAGAACATGAGGAAAATAAACAGCAGATAGACGAATAGAAGAAAGAAGGAAATGATTTTTTTTTTTATCTGCAGCTTTTGTATGTAAATTCTTCGCAAAAAATTGTGTGTTTGTGTGTAGAGGACAACGCTTTTATCACCATAAACGTGAGCCTGGCCTACAGAGACGACTTGGTGAGCGAATGGACGGAGATGGCGCATTCTGTGGAGCAACGCAAACTCAGCTGTAACTTCACTACGGCCAAAGTAAACACACAGAGCTGATTTAGGATGCTCTCCAGCTGTATACACACACACACACACACACACACACACACTCACAAACTCCTCTCAAAAATGTTTCATAAACCTACCAAAAAAAAACCCCCAAAATGCGTTGGTTTTTTTTTCTTTTTTTTTTTCTTTTCCAGATTAAAGAGAACGAGGGTCGCTACTACGAATGTGACCTTTTGCCCTTCATGGAGGTCGGCACCGTGTCTCACAAATACTACCTGGTCAACGTGAGGCTGCCGGTGTACGAACGCAAAAAAGTGAACGTGGGAATTGGCGAGATCAAAGACATCCGTCTTGTGGTGAGGATACGATGTGTTGCGTCACGTTTATGCTGCACTTATGGCTTTTTGTTGGCCGAATCCATATCGCTGTCTCTAAACGCTCAACACAGATGATCTAATGTGCTTCTCTGAGCTTCTGAAAATAATTCTGCCTCTTTTTTTTTAAATTAGGGAATCCATCAGAACGGTGGATTCACCAAAGTCTGGTTTGCCATGAAGACCTTCCTCACTCCCAGCATCCTCATCATTATGATATGGTACTGGAGAAGGATTACCATGATGACGAGACCGCCGGTCCTGCTGGAGAAGTAAGATGCATTCTCAATAGCCTGTCCTTTGTAGCCCTTTTTTTGTAGCCCATACTCAGTAGTCTGCCTTCAAAACCTCATTACCTCCATCTCTGTGTAAAGTTACTCATTAACCCATCCTTCAATACCCAAATCCTCAATACACCACATCTCAAGCTCCATGCCTTTGGCAATTCTGGTCTTTTTTTTATCGTTTTCCATAATCCATAGACCAAGAAGCTTTTGGGTGAAGATGATCGTATTTGCTGATAACCAATTAATCTATTTTAAATTCAGTGGAACCTTGAAACCTTGAGGGGAACCAGACCCAAACGAGAACTCGTCCTCAACACCGAAAGTCCATTCATTACAGTTCTCTCATTGTTGAGGTGTTTATTTGATGGACGCTGATATCAATTACAGTCCAAATCCATTCTCAAAGTTCTTGAGTTCCTCAGTAACTTGGATCTTTGAGCTGTTGAGGTGGAATAAAACAGGTTCTTGTTGGTACGTCACGTCATGTTGGAGTTTTATTCTGTGCTTGTATTTGTGCTCTTCTTTCTCTCTCCTCGTCCTCCTCGTCCTCCTCCCTACACTTCAACACCTCCATATCCAGTCTGTCTATCCGCTGTTCCTACTCGCCCCTCGGCCGTCCCGGGGGACATCAAAGCTCTCAGGCAGTTGCAGGGTGATGCTTTTTTTGTGTTGTGAAAGCTTGAGCAGGCGGGTTCACGTACGGTTCCTCAGGGTGTGGAAAAGCTTGAGGAAGCGTGACATCGGCTCCCTGCTGGATTTCTTAACATTGGAATGATGCCAAAAAAGTGCGATACAGACTGGGGGTTTTATCATTACACTTTTAATATAGGTCAGGAGAAAGTGTGTGTGTGTGTGTGTGTGTGTGTGTGTGTGTGTGTGTGTGTGTGTGTGGCTTCTGCGCTGAGCTTTTACTGTTTTACACGTTTGATTTTTATTGATTACTAAACCTGTGGAAAGAAGAAGAGCAGAAATTTGGCAACTTCATTAATCATCATCATCATCATCATCATCATTACTACTATAAGGTCACCAGTATATCTTAATTATTTCATTTTATTATATACTTCATTTAATTACTATAAATTTAATCTTTTAACATAAGAGTTAAATTATTTTTATAAAGAGTAAAGTAACAAATTTAATTATTTTCATTTTATTTATTTTTTAAGTATTAGAGAATTATTTCTTTTCTTTAACACCTTTATGTTTTGTATCAAACACACACAGACACACACAAACACACTTTTTTTTTCAGCAGTGTGTGTTTTCAACTCTAGCACATTCTCAGCATACCAGTGCGGTGTGGTTCCTCTGTGTTGCCGTAGCAAAGCATGCTGGGATTGTTCAGGCCGCAGAGCTGCTGGAATGCGCTTTATGTTTTTAGAGTCAATGTGGTTTCCCCTCCCCCTGCCCTTTACCTTGTCCCTGCATGCATGGTCCTGTGTGTGTGTGTGTGTGTGTGTGTGTGTGTGTGTGTGTGTGTGTGTGTGTGTGTGTGTTAGTTTTCACCCGTGTTGTAGGTGTATTGAAAAAAAGTGTCAAAGGATTTATAAACTGAAAAAATTATGTAAACAATAAACTTGTTAATTTACTTATATGGAATGAATTTGATTCTTTGATATGAAACGGTTGAATAAATAGTAATTAAATTAAGTGTATAATTAAATGAAGGTAATGATGTAATATATATAGTGCTGGCCTTTAAGTAGTAGTAATTGTTTGTCTATAATAATAATGGTGGTGATGATGATGCTAGTATTAATAATAATAATAATAATAACAAGAGTAAGAATGCTAATAATAATAATAATAATAATAATAATATGTAACAAAAATTGAAAAGACTTTACATTTTTTGTATTTAAAAATAATAAATAGGAGGTACAATTAAAGTGTATCCGGAAAGTTTTCACAGCGCTTCACTTTTTTCACATTTTGTGATGCTCATCCCCTGGCCAATAACATCCCTACAGTGAAGCATGGTGGTGGCAGCATTATGCTGTGGGGATGTTGTTGACGTCCTTGATAAAAAAACCTGCTCCAGAGCGAGCACTCTGGACCTCAGACTGGGGTTACGGTTCGTCTTCCAACAGGACAACGACCCTAAACACAGAGTCAAGATAACATACGAGTGGCTATGGGACGACTCTGTGAATGTTCTTGAGTGATCAGAGTCCAGACCTGTACCTGATTATTGTACATCTCTGGAGTTCTGAAAATGGCTGTGCACTGACACTTTCCATCCAACCTTGATGGAGCTTGAGGGGTTCCTGTATGAAGAATGGGAGAAACTGATTGAACATAGCTGTGCAGAACTTTGTAGCCTCAAACTCAAAAAGACTCGAGGCTGTAATTGGTGCTGAAGGAGCTTCAACAAAGTGAAGCTCTGACAACTTTCTGGATGCACTGTAACAAGTAAATAAGCAAAATATGAAATGGAGGAATCCAAAATTAGTTTTTATTTGCTTATTTTTATAAAAAAAATAATGAATTATTTGTGGTGATTAAAATTCAGAAATTCCATAATATTCTTAGTTTTGTTATTGATGATGATGATGATGAAGATGATAAGTCATTAGAGCACTGAATCAATGTTGTTCGTCCATGTAAAGGGTGATCTTTGCTCTGGGCATCTCCATGACCTTCATCAACATCCCAGTCGAGTGGTTCTCCATCGGGTTTGACTGGACATGGATGCTGCTGTTCGGAGACATCCGTCAGGGAATCTTCTACGCCATGCTGCTCTCCTTCTGGATCATCTTCTGTGGAGAACATCTCATGGTGAGGCAGAGCAAATGGTCACTAAAGAATAGGATGTTCTTTAGGATGTTAGATCAGGTGTCCATGAACCTTTGGCCATATTCTGTATTTTTGAAATCCAGCTCTGGTGAACTCTGTGATCTTTATAATAAAGTAAAACAATTTCCATTCTCAACTCAGTGTTTGTGTGATTTTTTTTCTGTGCTGCAGGACCAGACGGAGAGGAACCGCTTCTCCATGTACTGGAAGCAGGTGGGACCCATCGTCTTCGGCTCCTTCTGCCTCTTCATCTTTGATATGTGCGAGAGGTGAGACGCCACATAAAATCCACACTTCAATTCTGCTGTTATTATAATGAGGAAGCCTGGAATTCACCCAGAAATGAGATTTTCTCAAAATTCTTGGTTCAAGTGAAGGGAAAATTTCATGCTCCAGCATCCAAAGATGTTGAAGACATTTGTGTGCCTCAAACTTTGTGGTAACAATTTTAGGAAGAAGCAGATATGGCTGGAAATGTCAGGTGTCAGGTATATATATATATATATAATGTACATGGACAAAAGTATGTAAATTATATACATAATTGCTGAAGAATTGCTGTGTTGTAAGAGGAAAAATTAAGTTTTGTGAACATGTAATGCTTTTTTCAGAGTTGAATCTTTTTATTTTAACATTTTTTTTATTTAATTTATTAAATTTTTTATAGAGGAGTGCAACTGACCAACCCCTTCTACAGCATCTGGGCTTCAGATGTTGGCACTGAACTGGCTGTATCCTTTTATTTATCTGCATCTACAAAGCATCTGAATAAAAGAAACTACATAAGTGATGAAGAATTGCTGTGTTGTAAATGGAAAAATTAAGTTTTGTGAACATGTAATGCTTTTTTTCAGAGTTGAATCTTTTTATTTTAACATTTTTTTAATTCAATTTATTAAATTTTTTATAGAGGAGTGCAACTGACCAACCCCTTCTACAGCATCTGGGCTTCAGATGTTGGCACTGAACTGGCTGTATCCTTTTATTTATCTGCATCTACAAAGCATCTGAATAAAAGAAAAATTAAAAAAACAATTTTACTTCAAATAGATTTAGAAAACAATTATTTATTAATTTATTTTGGAGTTGAGACTATCTAATTAATTTTAATCCCTTATTGAGACTTTAGTCTGAGCACGCGGGTATGTTTCAGTTCAATACATTGACCTTTTTTTTTTTTTGTTTGTTTGTTTTTTTTTCCTTCAGTTTTTTTGCTCATTGATAAATTTATTTATTTATTTATTTATTTATTTATTTTTTTATTTCTCTATTTTTGGCCAAAACAAAATCTTTCTTGACAAAGCTGATTTCAGATGGCGTTCATCATCGTGGCTGGTATATGCGCCTGCCTCTACTTCCTGTTCTTGTGCTTCATGGTGTTCCAGGTGTTCAGAAACATCAGTGGGAAGAGATCGTGTCTGCCTGCTATGACTAAAGCTCGCCGTCTGCATTATGAGGTACGTTTACTAATCCACAATATATTTATATATATATATATATTTTTTGCAATTCCGACTCTATGTCTCGCAATTTTGAGTTCTCTTCAGGGATCGGAGGCATGGTTTGTAAAACCATGGCTAAAACTGTCATATATGATTTGTATTTTATGCTCGATTGGCTAAAAAAAATTTCAGAATTGTAAGAAAAAAAGGAATAATTACAAGAAACAATGTCAGGAATATATCAGAATTGTGAGAAATTCAGTCAAAAATGGCAGAAATAAAGTCGCAATATTTTTTTCAACATGGTATTTTCTATTCCTTAAAAAATAAGAGAGGGAGAGAGAGCGAGAGAAAAGAACAAAAAAGAAAACATGTAATGCCACCCTATGGCCACCAGGGTTCACTAAAACATCAGAAATCCTCTGGCTGGGTAAACACATCCAAATCCCGAGGGGAGGATTAAGCAATAAAATGCATACGTGTGTGTGTGTGTGTGTGTGTGTGTGTGTGTGTGTGTGTGTGTGTGTGTGTGTGTGAGAGAGAGAGCGAGAGAGAGAGAGAGAGAGAAAGAGGGAGAGAAAGCGCGAGAAAGGGTACACGCAAACGGTTTAAGGCAGGAAGTAGGCAGGGGAGCTGTTTGTGTGGAAAAAGGAAATGAACAACTCTTTGGTTAGAGAGGGGGAGGAGAGATAGAGCTTATGAGTAGAAAGAAAAACGAGAATAAGAGATTGCGTCGTGGAAGTGAAAGGAAAAACAGAGGAGGAGAAAGGAAAGGGAAAGAGAAATCACAGCTAGAACCTTCTTTGCCAGCGGCTTTGCTTGCATGCTAGAGCACAAAACACTTTCAATTCTGAAAAGTAGGGAAATATTATTGAAGATTCCTGCAGCTTGGCAGTATCTTTTTGGAAAACACAATACCTGCACAAAGAAGTAAATTAGAGCCAATGGGCCAATGACCACAGCAAAGATGGGGGTGGTGTAAATGATAACAATCAGTGTGGAGATTGAGGTAAAAAAAGTCCCCAGGAACATGAGGATCGTGGAGGGCAAGGACTCATCGATCACGTAAATATCTTACCATGGCAAAGAAAACTCCCAGAGATGGTATGAAGAAGAAATACGAAAGGAACCAGAATCATATATATATATATACACACACACACACACACACTTTATGGCCACAGGGTCGTTATGGTTTCCGTTCTTCTTCCCTCAGGGTCTGATCTTCCGTTTCAAGTTCCTGATGCTGGTCACTCTGGCATGTGCAGCCATGACCGTCATCTTCTTCATCATCAGTCAGGTGTGTAGACCGAGACACGATCGTAATAACTTTTGGAATGGATTGTATATATATTTATATGTAAATATACATACGTGTGTGTGTGTGTGCGTGTAGGTGAATGAGGGACACTGGCACTGGGGAGATTACACAGTCCAGATAAACAGCGCGTTCTTCACTGGGATTTATGGCATGTGGAACCTGTACGTGTTTGCCCTCATGTTCCTGTACGCACCATCACACAAACGCTATGGAGACGAACAAGCTAGTGGTAAGAACCTGAAACACACACACACACACACGCACACAAACTAATAATTACTGACTGTTTGCATACTTTTATCCCTCAGTTTTAGAGAAAGAGGTGTGGCCTCTATCAAGCTTGGTGAAGGAGGTGTGGTTTCTATCTGTCACTCAATGAAGGAGGTGTGGTTTTTATCTGTCACTCAATGAAGGAGGTGTGGCCTCTGTATCTGTCAATCTCATAGAAGGAGGTGTGGTTTTTATCCATAGGTCTGATTGAAGTAGGTGTGGCCACTGTGCATTAATTTTAATGAAGTAGGTGTGGCCACTGTAGTTGTCAATCTCAATGAAGGAGGTGTGGTTTTAATCTGTAGGTCTCATTGGAGGACGTGTGGCCTCTGTATCTGTCAATCTCAATGAAAAATGTGTGGCCTCTCTGTCTGTCTCATAGAAGGAGGTGTGGTTTCTATCTGTCAATCTCATTGAAGGTGTGGCCACTGTATTTTAGTCTCAATAAAGGAGGTGTGGCGACAGTGTTTCTCAGTCTCAGAGGAGGTGTGTCCTCTTTAATCTGTGTGTGTGTGTGTGTGTGTGTGTGTGTGTGTGTGTGTGTGTGTGTGTGTGTGTGTGTGTGTGTGTGTGTCAGGGGAAACAGGGCCTCTTTGACTAGAGTGGGTGTAATGGAGAGCAGGCTTCCTTCCAAGACTGGTATAATGAGATCCATCCATCTCCTGACGTCAGACAAACTTTTCTTTCTTTCTTTTATTCCCCCCAAAGTTTAGGCCACACTCGGTTCTCTAATGCAGCTGAACTTTTCTAACATTTATACTTCTGCCCTGTTTTCCCTCTGTGGGCTTTCGTTCTCTTTTACGAGGTAAATGGAAGCTTTGGTGACTGAAGCACCTCTGAGTCATTGTGTAAACATGGTGTCTAACAGCAGTGTGTGTTTCTCCTTCCTGGACCAGACAATCCATTAACACGTGATTAACAATCGACACCAAGCAAAAAAGCAGACGCCAAGTTACCAAGTGAGCTCATTCAGAGCTTTTATGTGGAGCCATGTGATTTTTAGGTGTTGATTTTTAGATTTTTGTGTTATAGGGGACGTGTTCGTAACCATGGTAATAGTGAATGGATGTAATGGCGTCTTGTTTAATGTGGTGACGTATAAATACAGGAATAAAAAAATGTGTAGAAACTCTGCTGGGATTTACAGGGAAAGAGATTCAATGATGTCATTTGCAATGCATTATGGGAACAGCATTCTTTTCCTTGTCTTGTATACAGTCTAGCACTTTTTTTCCCTTTTTCCCCCAATTCCATTTGGTTTCGATTCTTGTTATTAAAATCCCGTTCCACATTGAGTCCCAGTTTGTCGTTATAATGAGCTCCACTCTTCTTGGAAGATGTTCCACTAGATTTTGTGAAGATTTTTGCTACACGTGTGTTAGTAAAGTCAGGTCTTGATAGGACCTGGTAGGTAGGTGAGAAGGTGAGGAGGCCTGGAGTGCAGTCAGTGTTCACATTTATCCCAGAGGTGTTCAACATGGTTGGAGCTCTAGAGCAGGAGATCTTCCACTCCAACACATGTAAAGCAGATCCTCATGGACCTGACATTATGCACAGGTGTATTGTCATGCTGGAACAGGTTTGTGTCTGCTAGTTCAAGTAAAGGGAAATCATCATGTGCGCCACCACAGACGCTCTACACAATTGTGTGCCTCCAAATTTATGAAAACAATCTGGAGAAGAAGCACATATGGGTGAGAAAGTCAGATGCCCCACTGCTTATTATAGTATAATTGGGGATAAATGAATGAATGAATGATGTGGATATAAAATACCACATGATACTGAACATCTGCTTATGACCCCAGTTTTGTATCAATCCACCACCCATAAACCAGAACCCCACGCTTTCGACCTGTTCCTAGCTGTTTTGATGTGTCTCATGCTTTACATATTTGTCATCTTGATGCAGGAGATCAGGGAGGAACCAGTGGTGAGGACATCCAGCTTACCACCACCATCACCCATGCTGACGGACCCACTGAGGTGTACAGAATGATGGGAAAGGATTCACAAGAATAGTCTCTTCCATCACTTCCATCCTCGATCATCTCAGCACACCAGTTTAGCCACCATTCTTGTTAAACATCTCCACTTTCTCGGGCGATCCAAACCCCTCCTCCACCTTCTCCATCTTCTCCTTAGATACAAGGATTGTGGCATTTTCCATAAAGGTCTAACGTGTTCCATTACACCATTACATTCAAATTGGAAACCATTAGGATTTGTATCGTATCCATATTTATTTTATACTAAATATCACGATTTATTGTAGACATCATTGTTGGAACGTGCCTTATTTTATTATTATTTTTTGACAGACGTACTCATTTGCTAACGGGCTAGCTAACCGAGTAGCATGTTAGCTAAATACCAAGCTAGAATAGCAACAAATGACTTTCATCGCTTCATTTGCAAAGAAATTGACGGTTACGGCACGCGGTTGCGGAAGTGTTTTGCCTTCCATTGTTCCAAAGGTCATTAAAACAAACCTCAAATGAATTAAGAAGACACTTTTTGGATGCTGGGAACAGAAAAATGACTGAGCAAGTCGATAAGCAGGATTTCTTTGGATCGTAACCGCAAAGTTGAGCTGATTTTGCAGACAAGGGATTGAATTTGGTGACATGGAATTTGGCGCCATCTGGTGGATGGAAGAGAAAGTTACCAAGTGTATGACCATCACTACGTTGACCAAATCGTTAGTAAAAAAAATAATAAAACCAAGCAGGTATTTTGCATCTATAGTTCATTTAACCAGGTGTTGATGATGATGATGATGATGATGATGATGACGATCATGTGGTTCATTATCAGGATACTAAATTGCAGCATGTTCCTCAAACATCAAAGCAATGGGAATTATTCCCCATCCTACCTGAATGGTGTGTGACTCTGGAATGTGTATCCCACTGATTTGGTTAAAACTAAATCTCTTCTTTATTACTTTTATCACTTCAGATAGGTTAAATTATAAAACAGTATCTATTCAGCTCTCCGCTTAGAATTTTCCCCGCCTCCTCTTCTCTATACACCACATTCGTAACACCACACAAAGCGTTCAGCATCTTCCATCATGTTTGTCAAAAGTTCATAACTAGTATGTTACGATGAAGATATATTTTTTATAAAGTGCTTATTTTCAATGTTAGCTGTATCACTGTCTGTTGTATAATAAAAGGACTTTTTCAGAATGATTACTTTTTGTCGTTTTCCCGTTTACGGAGAAATAAAACACGAGTGTTTATTTGAGTAAAATCATGTTTTTTATAGGGTGGTTAATGGAGATGAGTTCTCTGATCTGCACGTGACCTCTAAAGGCATGTGTGTGGTATCTGCCACCAAGACGTCTTCAGCAGATCCTGTAAATTGAGAGGTGGAATCTCCTTGAGGCCGAGGTTTAAACTCTTTCTCATGCACCTCAAACTGGCCTGAAGAGGATGTGCAGTGAGCTTATTCTGCTGATATGAGGGAATACTTCTACTCTGAACACCAACATAAATGCCAGGACCAAATGTTTCCCAGAAGAACATCACCCAGAGCATCAAACGTCTTCCCACAGTAGATACTCATGCCATCTCCACCCCCCGGTAAAATCCACTTATGCATTTGGTGTCCATGTGAAGAAAAAGAGAACTTTAATTAATTAGAGTACCTTCTTCAGTTGCTCCATTGTCCTGTTCTAACGCTCACATGTTGAGTGTGGGAGCTTTGGGTGGTGTACAGCCCACATGAACATTTTTTAGCAGGTTGTGATACAGCCAACCCTAAAGCATTAGCCCTGATTCCTCACATGCACATCTCGAATGTCCATGATTCTGTCTCTGGGTCAATGCTTGTCCTTTTGTCAAACATTTTTAGTAGAGAATAACCCGTGCTTACTGGAGTGAACCCCAAACCACCTTCTGTTCTAGCAGTGCTCTTCAGGCATAAACAATTTTAAGGAACACACTTATAGGCAATAAATATACACATTCTTTTATACAACCTTTTAACCACTTTATTTGTGTAAAGCTGTTTTAAGACATGAATTGTATTGGTTTTTAAACTTTTTCTGTAGAGGGGGGGTGGATTTTCAAGCCCCACTTGACCTGTCCTCCATAACCCACAAAAATATGGTAATTAAATACTAATGAAAATGTCAAATTTATTGAAATCAATAATATAAAATAAAGAAAATAAACGTGTAGTTGTGTTTACACTTTTTTTGCAAAAAAAATTAATAATAATAAAAAAAGAGCAAATGCATTTGCCAATAACGATGAACAAAAAGAAAATCAATCTGTGGGTCTCATCACTGCGTTAGTGGCTGCAATGAGCCTCTTTTACACTGCATATCTTTTTAAAACGGGATTACAGGCTTCATGCTGCCACTCTCAAGTCATCTTCTTCATCCAGCTGAGATCTGTCATTTGTTTTTACTGAAGCAACATCTGACAAGCACGAAAATCCTAAGGCCATTTTCCTCGTGATCAAGACGCAATTTTCTTGTGATCTAAACATAACAAACGTTGTTTTCTCGTGATCGCGTCTTTTCTCCACATGCCTGCACCAGGGAACGTCCAAGCGTCTTCTGCTGCCACCAATGGTTATGGTCATTGTCCATGATGCAGAAGTTCCACTTTTTCCTCCAAGTACCCTAACTGATGTTTTAATTTACTTGCATTAATGACTTAATTGTTTGTTTTATTTTTAATAAAGAAAATTATCGTAAAAATTAAAAGAACACAAACAAATAAATCCTGCCGTTCATTGCGCCCCACCTGTTATGTCTTTACTCCCCCGCTAGAGGGCCGCGCAACACACTTTGAGAACCACTGTGTTATAGAGATGCTTTGATCCAGTCGTCTAAACATCACAATTTGACTCTTGTACATCGAGCCCCTTTACAAGTAAACTGTATGCATGCAAAAACCGATTTTATGACTTCCTTGTAATGTAAAGGTGATAAAAATCCTTAAAGATTAATAATATTTTACAACCCAGAAAACGCTGGTCAAACCTATGAGCCTTATCTACGATAATATAAACATGTTTACAGAGGTGGACTCTATATCAATATCATATTTGTCTTAATTTCATTGAATGCAAATGAATGCACAATTGAACTTTTAATGTAAAAAAAATAAACATTTCAGCTCTATGACACTGACATTTACCACAGAATTTTCAACATTCACCTGTTAACTTAATGCAATATAAAATAGCACATGTAGAGGATTTGGGACGTGGCCATGTGTTATGGGTGGATTGTTGTTTTTCTTTTCTGGTATTTAAGCAGTTAAATTCAAGTACAACATCTTAGACGTCCAGAAAATTTTCCTGAGGATGGAATTATAATTTTCCTTATTTGTAAAGTCCATCTTCATGGTCCATGTAAAGTACTTCAACAATCTTGCCGCTAAATATGAATGCAGTCAAATATACCAAGAAATGTGACATGTAGCGATTAATATACTTCAAACCGTTCCACCGTGAGCCATCACATCAAACCCTGAGCCCATTTGAATGCCTGGAACAATATGCAAAATGCCATGCTATCTGCTGTAATATTTCCCTGAGAGATGTTCTAATGAATTCTATCAAAGTTTTTCAAGCAATACTTTAAAAAGCTTGATACTCTTCGTCTGCCGGCATTACAATTCTATCATGGCTGCAAATCGTAACATCTTGTAGTTTCTTGCTGCTAAATGGCTCGTCGATGATCGGATTGCTCCAAGAAATGTTTGGATATCCGAAAACTACATCCATCTTCTCGTTAGTGGGTATGATGTCAACCATTTTGGAGGTTCCCGAGTCTGTACAACCGTCCCACACACAGTAATTAACATCCGTATATATTTTAGGGTCCAGGTTCTTAGACGACACCAGGAAGTTCTCACTCAGAACGTTTGTAAACTCATTGCTTACAGCTGGCTTGGACATGCCACTGGAGCCGGATTGCCAATAGTACTTATTTTCGAATGCTTGTTCAATATTTAAAGGTCCATGATCCTTCTCACGTTCCAACCGAACCTTTTCAGAGCTGTTCTCATCGACGCTCTCGTAGCACGTCGTGGAGTAAATCAGTGGTGCCGAATCGACGTCTTTCTTTAGAATGAGACCATAGTGACGGTCTTGATCCTGGACTTCACAAGATTCCAGGCTGTGGATGGAACAACATTATTTTTAGAAGCAAAACAAATATGGATTTTTACATTCTAACACATAAAAGATGGCAGCATCACCATATTTTCTTGTTGATGTGGTTTGCCGTGGAATCAGGATTGACAGATGAAAACTCGGATTGAATTGACAGAAGCTGTGGGACCTAAAGGAGAACAGGATAAAGGATGAAGGAATGAAATCAAACATCTTGTTCTTTTGTACAATAAACCTCCACAACCACAGGTATTATTTTTTGCTAATAATTTAGTAACACAATTGTCTAGCTACATTTTAACATTAGCAACTGACCAGAAATTGTACAGTGATTCTTTAAATCTTAATAAACAAATCTCCAATTTAATTTTATTATGGTTTAGAAATTCGAGAACAATTATTTAAATGTAAACTTTTTGTGTATCTCTGACTTTTTCTAGGTTTTCTGTAGTACAAATAAGAAAGAAATAAATGATTTCAAAATGCTCCATAATGGAGTAACTGGAGAAAAAACGTTTAGCATTACTTACCTGTTTTACAAAATTTGTCGTAAATTTGGGAGTAGGAATCTCATCCCACCATGGTTTTAGCACTCTGTAATACCAAAAACAAACAAACAAACAACAGTTATAAGTTTTAGACTTAAAGTCGTTTTGAATGTGAAAGAGAAGTTCAGAAATTCATGACAATAGTTGTTGAGATTTGTGAAAGGGGATTTAGAGACCTCTCTGGTAGAAATGTGGTACTGCAATCACCTCAAGGTGAGATAAAAATGGATATAATGGTGTAATATATATATATATATATATATATCATTACATTTAAAATTCTGCTGCTCCAAATCTCACAGACAGAGATAAAGTAGTGCCAGAAGATTAGTTATTTACAGATTATATTTATTTACATGAATCTGAATAAATAGTTTCTAGAGTAAACAAGGGGAATTACGTACACCTGTGGTGCATCTCTAATAATAATAAAGCTGTTGGTGTAACTCCTGGTGCTTTTGTTCATCCTATTTCTCATTAGAGCTTTTTTCCCCTCCAGTTTGTCTACAAATTAATTTTGGAGACCTATTCATCAAAATCCCTGTATTCACCGTACAGGTTACACCACACGTAAAACGGTAAGTTCTTTAGAAAATTGATAATAATTGTCTCACACTGGATGGAACAAAATGTTGTATATACAATGTGCCACAAATGCAAGACATGGGTTTTTAAAGTCTAAGTTGAAGTAAAGACGCAAAACTGATGAGTTCGATAATAAGTATTTAGTGGTTTTTAATATGAACACTGGGGGGCAGCAGAGAGGTCAGTAATCTGACTGTGTATTTGCACAGAAAGTTGTCGACCTTAGATCGGTATTAAAGCACCTTTAACTAGTAGCTTTATTACTAAAAAAGTTATTCTTTTTTTTAAAAGCGCATTTACGTTTTTCTACTGCCAAAAGGTTCAATATTTGGCCTATTTTAAAAATAAAAAAGGCACTTATTATCTGACGGTCCTTCAGGTAAAAACAATAGTGGTGCGTGTCGAGCATGTAAGCATTCAAGTACAGCGAGATCTCAACGATAAGTCCAGCATGCCTCATGTCTCTGAAATGCATGCGTGAAATCTGACCTGACAAGATACAGGATGCTGATTATAACCAAACCCATTTAAAAAACAAACACACACACACACACACACACACACACACACACACACACACACACACACACACACAAAAGATGTCTTACCTGTAAAACCAGAAGTAGATGGAGGATATACAAATGATCAGAATGAGACATAAAATGGGGATTATTATCTTGAGGGTGTTTTGTAATGATATTGCTGCAGGACACAAAGACATATGTTTCTGTTAAACACACAGTTTGAACGGGTTCTCACACGCACACACACACACACACACACACACACACACACACACACACACACACACACACACACACACACACACACATACACAATAATGCTGGGTTAAACGTACGTGTTTGGAACTTAATTGGGTCACTGTAGTCGCTGAACGTATGATTAAAAGAGTAGCTCGATTTCACTCTCGCTCTCAGAACATATCTGGAATTTGGTTGAAGGTTCCTGCCAAGAATCTCATGTACAGTGGAAGCTTTCTGTAATAGCGTTGTCTCCTGTATGAAGAGTATAAATTATTTTCATTTACAGAATGTGTCCTATCTTTGGGATTTTTCTCACAGGAATGTGAGGTGACTTACTTTTTCATCACTTCCATCAATCTTGTAATTTAGCTCCACCATCAAGTAGTCTGAAAAGGGTTGTTTTGTGTAGGTGGTGTTCACCTCAATTAAAATGTCTCGGTTTGCCTTCTGAACGACTGATGTGATGATCGGTCTTCTGGGCTTGACTGCATTGAGAGAAAAAATATATACATGAGGACATGTGAGGATATAAGATATAGAGTACCTTTCAGGATAAACTAAGGCTCGCATGAACAAGTTAATGAACCTATGTTCTAATCACCTTCATGACTATTCAAGCGGTGAAAAAAGCAGCAACAGCTTTCGACTTTGGTAATCGGAATATGAGGAAATCAGTTAAAAACTGGCATAGGACAAGGAAACGTATTTTTATCACTCTGCATGACTAAAAGCGCACACCTGCTGCTTGCTCATGAATAAATTCCTCCTGCAAATATTGTTGTTAGCCGTAGAGCTAGCATTGTGTTTGAGTGAATACTACCGCAATCGAAAGGTTGCCTGTCACTATTATCTAATCTTGTTTATCTAGTTTAAGGTCTGATTACATGCAAGCACCTGCTACTGAAGCAAGAGCTGAATAGAGCAGACCAAAAACCACCAAGACACTGCTCTAAACTTCACTCTCATTAGTATTTTCCATCCATGATCAGTTAGCGGTTGTGCTACAGCAGGGGACTTTTTTTCAGGGGAAGTTTTTCAGGTCAAAGACCCCTTTTTTTGTTCACAGATGTCTTTTATTTTAATAGATTTGCAGTTTCTTTAACGTAATATAGATTTTACAACGTATAATATTTTATCTTTGATGTTTTAACTCATGTTTTTTTTTTCAAACAAAAATTTTTTTGTAATTCAACATTAAATAGCGGACCCCCTGCAGTACCGCCGTGGAATCCCTAGGGGTCGCGGACCCCCTGTTGAAGACCCATGTGCTCAAGTATAGTATCAACTCTTCCAGTCCAAAACGCATTCAGACCGAAAGCTTTTCCGGATTCACCTGATCCATTCTGACAGAGTTTTTGTCAGTGGGAAACTTCAGATTTAGATAATTGTAAATGGTAAAGACCATGAAGAAGCTTTGTCAAAACAAATAGTCCATTGTCACAAAAAAGGCAATGCATATAAAACTGAAAAGAAATACTGTACATTTTGTACTTGTTGTATGTCTGTGAGCTGTAGTGCTGTTTGATAAATGCACTAATAAATAAACTAAAAAACAAACAACTAGTTGAGTACCAGTGAACATTCATGCAAATTTCAGTAAACCCTAATTCACTTACTGCTATTTACAGTACTGATCGTCATTGGCCACCAAACATTGTCTCCTTTCGACAGGTTTATTTTCAGATCCTCGCCAATGACGAACCCCGGGAAATCGATTCTACATTCACATGTACCGAGATGGGATTCTTCAAAATGGCAAAATCTGCAACATTACAGAGAAAGAAGGACCATATACGTAAATACCAAAAAACAAATACATTAAGCACTCATTTATAAAGAAATCACTTCCTTTTTAACTTACCCAACTAACCTGTTGTGGGTTTCTATTAAGGCGTTGAGTCTGTATTTAGAACAGATCTCAGATTCAGCCGGGGTCAAACTGCACTTCAGCTCGGTGTCGTAATCGTTAAAGCATTGCAGAGACTCTGGAAAAAAGGTTTGAGGCGTCAAAAACATAGTGGTTTATTTGGAAGTCTCAGTGGCACCAACAATAATTCAGTGAAGTGGCAGCAATATGTTGACCAATTAAAAAATAAACACACACACACACACACACACACACAAAATAATGCTTGGTCAAACTTACGTGTTTGGAACTTAATCGGTCCACTGTAGTCGCTGAACGTATGATTAAAAGAGTAGCTCGATTTCACTCTCGCTCTCAGAACATATCTGGAATTTGGTTGAAGGTTCGAGACAAGAATCTCATGTACAGTGGAAGCTTTCTGTAATAGCGTTGTCTCCTGTATAAAGAGTACAAATTATTTTCATTCATCGAATGCGTCCTATCTTTGGGATTTTTCTCACAGGAATGTGAGGTGACTTACTTTTTCATCGCTTCCATCAATCTTGTAATTTAGCTCCACCATCAAGTAGTCTGAAAAGGGTTGTTTTGTGTAGGTGGTGTTCACGGTAACTAAAATGTCTCGGTTTGCCTTCTGAACGACTGATGTGATGATCGGTCTTCTGGGCTTGACTGCATTGAGAGAAAAAATATATACATGAGGACATGTGTGAATATGAGATATAGAGTACCTTTCAGGATAAACTGAGGCTCGCATGAACTAGTTAATGAACCTATGTGCTAGTCACCTTCATGACTATTCAAGCAGTGAAGAAAGCAACATCTTTTGACTTTGTTAATCCAAATATGAGGAAACCAGATTAAAACTCATATTGCATAGGACAAGGAAACGTATTTTTATCACTCTGCATGACTAAAAGCCCACACCTGCTGCTTGCTCATGGGTAAATTCCTCCTGCAATTATTTTTGGCAACTATAGAGCTAGCATTGTGTTCGAGTGAATACTACTGCAATCGAAAGTTTGCCTGCCACTATTATTTAATCTTGTTTATCTAGTTTAAGGTCTGATCACACGCAAGCACATGCTACTGAAGCAAGAGCTGAATAGAGCAGACCAAAAACCACCTAGACACTGCTCTAAACTTCACTCTCATTAGTATTTTCCACCCATGATCAGGTAGCGGTTGTGCTACAGCAGGGGACTTCAACGTTTTTCAGGTCAAGGACCACTTTTTTGTTCACAGTTGTTTTTTATTTTAATCGATTTGCAGTTTCATACATTTTTCTTTTATTGTCAGGTGAACAATTGTACATTTACATGAACATCAGCTTTAATTTGTCATAGAACTTTAACGTAATAATGATAATGGTTTTATAATTCAAAATGTTATTTTTGATGTTTTTACCCATGTTAGTTTTTCTTTAAACAAAGAATTGTGATTCAACATTAATTAGCGGACCCCCTGCAGTACCGCCGTGGAAGCCCTAGGGGTCGCGGACCCCCGGTTGAAGACTCGTGGTAAAGTATAGTATCAACTCTTCCAGTCCAAAAAGCATCGAGACCGAAAGCTTCTCCGGATTTACCTGATCCATTTGATTTCCTGACAGAGTTTTTGTCAGTGGGAAACTTCTGATTTAGATTATTGTGAATGGTAAAGACCATGAAGAAGTTTGGGGCAATAGATTTTGTATTCAAGTCTCCATCATTAAGCAGTTGGTACCATCAACAATGATGAAACTACAAAAATAAGGATGAGTTCCATTTTCAAAATCTGATTCCTTTCGAGTTTTCTTCTTCTTCATTAAGTCTCAGGGAGTTTTTCCCTGATTTCTGGTTCATTCATCACAATACCTATAGGAACTAATTTATGAATTATATATTTACACTTTTTATCTATTTATACCTGTAAAAGCGAATTTGTGACAAATTGTCCATTGTCAAAAAAAAAAAGCAATGGGTATAAAACTGAAATAAATACATTTTGTACTCATTGTATGTCTGTGAGCTGTAGTGCTGTTTGATAAATGCACTAATAAATGAACTAAAAACAAACAAATAGTTGAGTACCAGTGAACATTTATGAACATTTCAGTAAACCCTAATTCACTTACTGCTATTTCCAGTGCTGATCGTTATTAGTCGCCAAATCTTGCCTTCTTTCCACAGGTTTATTTTCAGATCCTCGCCAATGACGAAACCTGGTACATCAATTCTACATTCACATGTACCGAGATGGGTTTCTTCAAAATGGAAAAATCTGCAACATTACAGAGAAAGAAGGACCATATAAATACCAAAAAACAAATACATTAAGCACTTATTTATAAAGAAATCACTTCTGTTTTTACTCTCCAAACTAACCTGTGGTGGGTTTCTATTAAGGCTTTGAGTCTGTATTCAGAACAGGTCTCAGATTCAGCCGGGGTCAAACTGCACTTCAGCTCGGTGTCATAATCATTAAAGCATTGCAGAGACTCTGGGAAAAAGTTAGAAACATGGCGGTTTATATGGAAGTCTCAGTGGCACCAACAATAATTCAGTAAAGTGGCAGAAATATGTTGACCAATTAAAAAATAAATATGTGACTTAGTTTTCTGTTTATATTTAATATTTGAAGTCTTTCCTTCAACCCTCAGTGGTAAATGCATGGGGTTCAACCCTCTCTGAGGCAACAGAAATAGAAGTGAACCAGTAAATGAACCAGCTAATTAAATATGAGGTTGTCACCTCGAAAAATCGCATAACCGTAACACAAAACACTTGAAGGAGCGGTGAGTCTAATTCATGTAGAATCATGAACAAATCAACTCTTGAAATTCTTGAAATTCTTTGAATTATTGAAATACTTATCTTTTGTTTTATTTAATTGATATCAACTTGTTCAACCTTATGGGTTTGTCTGGATATTCCAAATATATCACCCTCTACTGGCTCAAATGGAATAAATGTGAGTTTCTCCTGGGCATCTGTCCAAATTTCATAAATGTAATTGCTCTCAGCTTTTAGGTCTTAACTTTTTCCCAAATTCATCCCATTTCTTACAATAAGACTAAAACAACTGTTTTAAAAAGTGGGGGAAAAAATCTAGTGATCCAAAGATCACTATAAGCGAAGGTTTCTGGACACCGGACCATAAGACTAACCCTAACCCATTCATTCCATATTTATTGCTGGTCCAATCACCTCTACTCTTTTGTGGAAGATGTTCCACCCAATTTTGTGTAATTTTGTGGATTCGTGGTCATGTAGTTTCAGGGATGTTAGTAAAGTCATGTACTGATGTTGGTGAAATCAGAAGGTCCACCTCACCTACATTAGTACCTACATCTGACCTCAACCCTGTTAAACATTCCAAAGGTGTTCGATAATGTTTATAGCTCTATAGCAGGAGATCTTTCACACACTTCCAACCCATGTAAAGCAGATTTTAAAATAAAGCTCCCGAACCAAACATGTCCAATACCAAAGATTTTCCAGCTGGAAAAGTCAGGTGTCCCAATACTTTTGCTTATATAATGTATCTTTTACCATTAAATAGCGTTAAAATTCAAGACAACAAATTCAATTATGTACATTTGGGACAGACAACCAAGAATAACAACGAGGGAAAAATAAACACAATAGAAAATAGATGTAAAATCTAAAAGGAAAGACGAGTGGATTTAAGCATGGGTTTACAACAAGCCTGAAAAAGAAACATGTATTAATTTTTTACATATTTAGGCATGTACCATGATTATTTTTTTTTTTTTGTTTGTTTGCTGAATAGAATGAATTATAAGCAACAAACTTACCAGATGATTCAGAGAAGACAAAACCAAAGAGAAGTAGAAATGCTTGGAGAAGTAGAATTAAGGTCCCCATTGTCTATTCCAATTACATGAAGAAAAAAATTGATATTTTTAGGCTTTTTCTTTTTTGCATCGCCACAAGCTCTCTTTATTTACCTCATGCTTACGATGAGGATCAGTTTCAGGTTAAAATGAAATCGAAGTCATCATAAAATAAACGGTGTGTATAAATCACATCTGATTCCGCTTGTGTTTGAAGCATAAGACTTGTCTCTCAGGTTTCCTTGGCAGGACTGCTGCGAGGAAGAGCATGTCTATCAAAGTAAAAGCAGTTCTGTGGAATGTAAAGGTGTTATTTCCTGCTTGCTCTCCATGAACGACCAACAGGAGAAACAAACACATGCAAACCACCCCCTAAAAAAAATACCAGTGTTACTGATGTTATCTGGAAAGGAAAGCATAAAGTAAAGTGAAACCATGTGGACCGCCTGTGTTATTTGTATAGGAGTGTTGAATGTCGTGTGTTGCTGTGACATAAAAAAAACCAAACAAATGACAAAGGCGATTCAGACAGGTAGCATATGCCAGGTTAGGTTTTACACACATGGTAGGATGCAAATGACTGCATGTGATTAGATTGGATTGCACAACTCAGGGAAACAATATGTGATCTAGAGAATGGAAAAAATTTGTGTAATGCAAATGTGTAAAAAGATACAAATAAAAATATATTTTAGTAGTTTTTTTAAAAAAAAGGGCACATGCGGTAAGTAAACATGGTGTGACTTTTAGGATAGAAAGGAGAGAGGGAAAGAGAGAGAGAGAGCGAGAGAAAATGAAAAAGAATGTGCAGTTAAAAGAGCCTTGCGCTTAACAAGCAAGTGATCTGAGAAAGACCGATATATACGTACAAGAAAGAGAGAGAGAGAAAAAGAGAGCATGCATAAACAAATAAAATTAAATTGACAAGTGTGAAGGAGTGGTAGAGAGAAGAAGGTGGAGAGAGAGAAAAGGAGAGAGACTGAAAAAGAATGTCCATAGAGAGAGAACCTCTGTGAACCCATTACAGGTTCCCCCGAACCTCAAAGGACCCTGTTAGCTTCTTTATAATTAGCCATTCATGCTAGTTCTATATCAGGTAGTGAAGAGAGGTGTATATGGAAAGCAGAGTAAAAACGTGTGATGGTGAGATCGGTTGTTTTCCTTAAATTGTACTGTGTGTTTACTTTATGTAATTAACCAGCATTAAATGTGCAGTTAAAGTGGCATGTGACTGAGATCTACACACACACGAACACACACACACACACACACACACACACACACACACACACACACAGTACTCTCCATTATACATCACTATTTTGGGTTTCCATACTTATAAAACATTCTGAAATGGTTTCTTTGAGAAGCAGAATGGTTCTGTGGAGAACATTTTACATGTATAAAACACTGCACAATATAGCAATGGAAAAAAATATTCTGTGAAGAATTTTTTGCTTATAGGTTCCTTGGGGAACCATCAATGATTCTTCTACAGCATCACTTTAAAAACACTTTTTTGGTTCTTCCTGGCATCTTTATCATTTTATATAGTTAATTACAAATTTTTTGTAGAGCCGTGGTGTAGCGGTGTGTAAGAAGAAAACAAATACAATAAGAAAGAAGGACATGTTGTACCCTGAACCTATACACAAGAGAACCAGATCTTGTGAGCCAGACCAGTGAAGCAGATATGAGTTAGTATGAAGTTCAGAGTGTATGAACTGTATGTAAATGTGCATGTTGTGCTTTAATATGGAAAGCAGAGTAAAGACGGGTGATGGAGAGATGAGTCATATTTCCTGGAGATGTACATTATGCCTTTATTGTAACATAAAACAAAAACATATATATAATAATAATTTAATTATCACAAAATTCCGTGATTTGAAATAATGTTGAAACAAATTTAAATGCTAAAAAGATTTTAAAATATTCGTAAATCAACATTGAAACTGTACCGTTACACATAATGTCTTATACAAAAATACACAAAATATATTTTAAATAATTATGATCATTAAATTATGAAACTGGTCACAATAAAAAAAAAAAAAAAATCTCCCTATTAAAGTTTTAATGCTGTTTTATGATTGTAAATGGTTCACAGTAAAAACATGTAATATATCATTCATTCTGTAATTCATCCTTCTACTGCAAAGAACTTGGGTTTTAAATGTGGTTTAAGCAACAACAACAAAACAAACAAACAAAACAAAACAACAAAAACATCATTTGTTTAATCCTTGCTGCTTTGCATATACACAAAGCCAAAGTTGGCAATAACTGAAGTTCGTTCATGTCCCTCAGATGGAAGTTCAGGAAGACAATAATAACAGGTTAATTCTAGACATTTGAGGTCCCTCTGCCTACTTCCAGCCACCTTTCAGAATCAATTAAAAAAATATATAATATCGAAAAAATAAATATATGAAAGGTCATCTGGACCACCTCTTATTTTTCTTTTTCCTTGGCCATGGCCACTGGCAACATCTTAACGTGTCACGGTACTCGCTTTGTTTTGAATAAACCGACTGCAAATAAGGATCTTCAAATGGTGTTGATGCAAATTGGCAGATAAAGACATTTTTCTTTTAAATAGTAGATTATAATCAAAATACATGATGACAGCTCACACTTTCTTTGCATCCCTGTTTAGCTTTTCACTTAGCAGTCCCCGAGGGATGTATTCGCTTTTTGGCGCCATCAAGTCACTACGCAGAAAAGTTGGACTCACTGTTCACTGTACACGGTCTGTTCATTCAGAGGGTGAAGCAACATTTAAACAGTGATATTTACTGATACCACTGTAGGTGTGTGACGAAGAGCTTAGTCTTACGCTACCCGGCTTGATTGATGAACTAGTGTATAGGTTTGTTGCAGTTATGGAGGCCCTGGCTTCATGCCCACAGCTCTAGGGCATGGAGTGTAGATTGTTTAAAGACTGCTGAAGCTATTCGGACATCATGTGGACGTTTGTTCCACCATCTTGCTGCAAGAACAGTGATGGTGGAATCAGTGGTGCAGTGGTAGAGGATGGAGGTATCAGTGAAGCAGTGCAGTATGAGGTACATGGGTGTTGCTGTTTTTGGGAAGAGCAGCAATGTTTCAAACCTGTTAGAACATGTAGAACATGAAAGAAACATAGGCCATCCTTTTAGTATGTTTAGATTGGTTTCATTTGGCAGATCTTATCTTATCCAGAGCGACTTTCTTTTCTTAACATTGTTCAACTGATCAGATGAACGTTAGTTGACTTGCTCAAGGCTTTAACATGGCATTGAAGAATGGAATGGAAGCCATTTTGGTTCAGAATTCCTTTCACTTATTAGAATAAGTCTCTAACCTTCTCTGCTCCAAAACAACCCCAAACCATTAAACTTCCACCTCCATGTGTAAGTGTGGGGATGAGTCAATCTGATCACATCGTCTTTCCTGTTCTCCATCTTACACAAGTTCTTCTGGTCGAGACAAAAATGTTCCACAGAAGTTTCTTCCATTCATTCACTGTTTTATTCTTATGTGCGTTTTAAGTTCGTTGCATAGGAAAAAAGGGACATGCAGGTATCTCACAAACCTTCAAAGACTCTGTGTTTCCACACTTTGTACAGGTGCTGTCACTCCATCATTAAAAAATATACAATAAATAAAAGTGAAACTGTGTGGTTAAATGAACAGACCTGTTTTTTAGTCCCATGCCCTACGTGTTTTCTCGCTTGTCCAGTTTTATTAAATGTAAAATACCAAACCATATAATAATTGAAAAACCTGAAAAGCACAAGGCTTCAGTGAGAAACCTTTAGCAAGTAGTTAAACCACGATGAGTCACTGAATGAAAACAAGTGCAGACTTGATTCCGTGATGCGAATAGTTTACTGTAAGAGGTTCCAACAAATATAATTAACTTGCTCATGACGTTGGGTTTCTTTCTGGGTTTGGTTCGTCTCAAGGTTTCTTTCTTATGAAGTTCCAAGGAGTTTTTCCACACCACCATCACCACCATCACCACCCGCTTGTATGTTATTGCGATATGTACGTTATTAGGAACACTGGGTATTGGTGACTGAATATCAGCAACATTATGAGATAATCCTAGTGATCAGTGATTGGTGCTTTCAATACCAATGCTAACAATTTCAATACCAAACTTAATCGTACACAAGTATTACAATATTGACTGCTTATCTCTAGCGTCTTCACGCAGTTGGTATGTTTAGTAAACGTTTATTCTCAATTGCTATGTAAGGTGGAGAACTATATTAAGTGCCGGACAGCCGCTAACATCTGCTCAGAAAGTCACTAGATTTGTCACCGGGCTTGTTACTACATAACCAAGATGTAATACTGAAAGACAAAGTAGTTACAATATTGGCGCAAAGAAACGTAATAGTCGGAATACTAACTTTTCTTTTTTCCCCAAAGCTGAAATGGAGTAGCCTACCAGTAGATTATGCAAGAATATAAAAACTATGAAGAAGATCTGTAAAGACATGCCAGTGAAGGACTCATTTACATCTGATAAATGCAACCTGAATTCCAGGCATGATAGTAATCAGGAGGTATGATTGGATCATGTTTAGACCAAGTGTTAGAAACAAGACAGGTGCCATTGTCATATGTAATCTTTATTTGCTTAACCTTCACATTGTTTGTTCTGAAACTGCTCCACGTAAAAAAAAAAAATGAAACATAGTCTACAGGAGCGTCACTTGAGCTCAACTCAAACTTTGTCATTTTTTCGTTTACACAGTATACAAAAGAACGAAATGTCATTACTAATGGGCCACGGGATAATCCAGGAATAAATCTACTCTGGTTCACCAGATAACAAACTTCAGATAAATCAGACTACAACTCTGTTAAGATTTTGTATTATTTTTTAAAACAAGGAAACTTGAGAAGTGTAAGTTGAAGTATTTCAGGAAGAGGAAGGTCTTCAACCGTCGCTTGAAGATGCCAGGGTCTTCACTGTTCGGACATCTAGGGGAAGTTCATTCCATCACCTCGGTGCCAGAACAGAGAAGAACCTTGAAGTTTACTAAACTCTCAGTCTGAGAGAAGGAGGTATGAGTCAAGCAGTGCTTGAGGATCTCAGACAGCGTGGTGCACTGCGAGGTGTGATGAGGTCTCTGAGGTAAGGTCCATTTTTGGCCTTGTAGCATTTTTGGCCTTGTAGTAAACTTTGAACATAACAGAGCTAAGGTGAGATAAATATGAGGTAGATGTGAGAAATATGAGGTAAAAATTTAAGTAATTTAAGAGCAGAGTAAAATAAAGTGCAAGTGCACAGTCAGAGGTGCGGAAGTGTCTAATGTCCAGTCTGTGTATTTTAACTGATGTTTATAGTAAGCAGTTGAGGTTCCTTGCAGATGTCTGCAGATGTGCTACAATGTGCAATGTGCATTTTTAGTGGCCGAGTGCGTGTGTGTGTTAATGACCATTGAGTGACTACTAATGTTCACAGTTAAGGAGGTGGAAACACTGTGATCAGTGGCACCAGGGTGTTCAGGGCTTTGACAGCTTGGTGGAAGAAGCTGTTGCAGAACTTTGTAGTGTGGGTCCTGATGCTTTAGAACCTTGTGCCTGATGGCAGCAGCTCAAACAGGCTCTGGGAGAGGTGAGAGTGGGAGTGGGAGTGGAAGATTCTTCACAATGGTAGAGGCTCTGTGTACTCAGCGTGTATGAAAGATGTGCTGAATAGAGGTGAGGAAGACCCCTATGATCCTCTCAGCTGTCAGGTTTTGCAGTTTCCGAACCATGCAGTCATGCAGCTGGCCAAGACGCTCTTCACGGTTCTTCTGTAGAAGGTGGTAAGGATTGGTGGTGGGAGGCTGGCTCTCTTCAGCTACTGCAGGAAGTGAAGACAATGTTGGTCTTCTTCACAGAGGAGTTGGTGTTGGTAGTTCAGATGAGGGTAAATTAAGAACCTGGGTACTGCTGACTCTGAAAGCTTTGTGAATAAATGACATCTCTGCTTTTATCTTTCATAATGCAAAATGAACAGAATACCAAATGATCACAACAGAATATACAGATACTGTATACAATACACATGACTAATGCTTGTCTACAAATTCAAATTCATGTTAAGTGTTGGAATTTAGTTCCTTTTCATCTTGCAGTGAAGGACAAACATGGCAACCGGAAGCTAACTGCCTTCTGCTTAAAGCACTATGTTGAAACAGCATGCATGAATCATCACGCTTCTGTTTCTGGAAACACTTGCCTGGTTTGTATTCTACGTCATTGTTTCGTGACACTGTGACTTATCTCTAGAAACTTCAATGCTCCATAGATACAAACGTTTCATAGTAAAGCCTTAGCCAATATTAAATGACGTAATAGAAAATAATATAATAAATACTTTTACTTAAGAGTTCAATTTGTTCGCGGAGAACAAGAAAATGAGCAACAACTTATTTCCTTATGTATCTGACCTCACCAACAATACCAAGAACTCACCATAATCTCTGATCTGCCTCCACTAACACTAATAGATGCGTTACATTAACACAATCAACAATAGCTACTATATCGCATCACTGCACCTTTGGACTTATTTGGGAATTATTATCGTTTACACTGCCTTAATTTTACATGATTATTTGCACTTGCACCATCTATACTCTGCACAATTTGTATAGTTATGTCTTTATCTTTATTTATTACTTTAATTTACTATTTTTTTTAAAGTTTTTCATATTTTTATAGCACCAAATTTCTTTTAAATGCGATCCATCTTACTTCGCAATAAATATGATTCTAATTTCACTTAAGGGTCTATTTATTAGCTTTTTTCGCCACCTGCTGGACAATGTGGTAATTGCACAATTAAGATCAAAGCGTAATCCTGAAAACTAACACAAACAGTAACTTTTAAGCGTCTGTATCTACATTAAGACCGAAATCCAAAATGTAATAATTTATGTACAGATTCTAATACACGTGGGGTATTTATTTAACACGCTGTTTTCAGTGCAAGTCCGCTCATAGACGTGTTGACGCTTCTTACGCAAAGTGCGTGTCCTGCGCAAGCAGCGTGTTCAGCGGAAGGTCGTTTGTTTTCGTCAATGTGGTTGTTGGTATCGTCGCTGAAGCTCTTATAAACTGTTATTATCGAAGTGAAAACACTTGATTAGACTGTAGACGAGAATCTAAGTGCTGTTTGTGCGTAACGAGCAGCTTGTCCGGTGTTGGGGAGGATTTTTGGAGCAACTTACTGCGTCTTTAAGGATCTGGAGAAGAAACTCGGGATATTTAAAGGTAAAAATGAAACAAACTGAAACAATACTTGGGTTTAGGTAGATCTTTGTGTAGAATTGTGTAGAAGTGTGACTGCTTTGTCTGTTGTGTGTTGGCATGAACCAGGCTGGAAATCAGATGTTAGTTTTCTTAACATTATGATACTTTCATCTACATTTTTATATAAATACAAGTCAAGTCAGATGATCAGATTTTGGGTTCTGGGTTGGTTTCATAAAAATTGTCATAAGATCATTTCGGGTTGAATTATTAAAAGATTGTTTTGAGTAGTTCAATAGAGAGAAAACGGAAGAACAGATGTACACAGTTTTTACTCAATCCCAAGTGTCATTCATTCATTCATTCATTCATTCATTCATTCATCCATCCATCCATCCATCCATCCATTCATCTTCAGTGGTCACAGTGACAAAGTATCAGGGGATGAACCCAGGTTTGAATACACACCGGAAGAGACACCACTTTTGCACATCTTAGTTCCTGGTATTTATTCGCCAATGGGAGAAAACCAGAGAACCAGGATGAAACCCATGTGACCGCAAACTCCTCATAGACAATAACCCGAGCCCAGGATTAAACCAGGGACTAAACCAAATTCAACATGTCCACTTTTATAGTTCTGTGTTAGAATTACAAGACAAGAAAGTTCTCACAGAGACAACAAGACTACAGAACAAACGTGTGTGTGTGTGTGTGTGTGTGTGTGTGTGTGTGTGTGATTTTAATATCTATATTAGTGTTGATTTTCTTCTTTCCCACTTGTAACAAAAACATTTTGGTTAATTCTTTATTTATTCCATTTTCACAGTATGCAATTAAATTCTGTTTTTATGTCACAATATTGAGTACAGTAGCAAAAATTTAATTTGGCTACAATAATAATATTAAGTTCACTCAAAAAAACTATAAATTGTAATAAATCGCATATAATTTGGATCAATAATTTTGGATTTGGTATAAAACTATACCTGATTATCTGTAAGCATCTGTCTGTATTAATCGAATTCATAACGTCAGATCAGAAAATGTCTCAAAATCCCACACCAGCCTTCAAACCTGCTTTATTTTTTTATAAGTGGTCAATTTTCGGTTGCTGCTAATGATAATAAAAGATTTTTTCAATGCACACGTTCTTAAACACGCTAAAAAATAGCTTTGTCTAAGAAAGAGAAACGTATAAGACCTTCAGTCCTGTGATGAAAAGAGAAGATTCTCTAACGACATGCCGTGTTTTATTGTCTTATTAATTTTAATAATGAGGAAAAAAATCAAATGAGGCTGGTCACGGAGCGATTGTTCAGAGCTGTAATGAAAGTCAGAACAGAGAATGAAATTTTGTGGATGTACCACCACATTAAATCAAACTCCAAATGAATATAAATAATTCAGAGTCATTCTGTAATAAATATAAATGTTCCAGCATTGCCGTATTGCTCGGGGTATGACTTTACACTCTGAGATCTGAGATGGGTGAGATTTAGTATGGTTTGGTAGATCCCATGCATCACTTCTGATTTCCCAGAACTTTGTGTTTTGAGGACTTACGGTTTTTCCCTGAAAAGATCTACAATCCTTGCATGTCTACAACAAAATGAGTTAAAATGTCAGACTGAGCAGTGATCCTGCTCTGAATACACCCTCTCATTAAACAGGGAGGTGTTGCGTCCATGTTCTCCTCCCTCACCGTTCTCTTGATTGTTAGCGGTGACAGATGACGCCTTCTGACTAATGCTGCACTTTACTTGTTTAGTCAACACAGCTGAAGACATATTTGAGATTTGGTCAGTCTGGGATGTCTTGCTTGGTGTCCTGGTTGCAAAACTTCTTCCATGGAATTACTGCTAATGTTTGAACAACACTCATGATCCCTAGTAAAAAACAACAACAAAAAAACAGCAGAAAGTGTGTCATTTTCAGACTTTGACACGAACGTCTTCAGTATAAAATGTCTTAAATAAGTTCAAACGTATAATTTGAAGTTAAAATGCTAACATGGAAAATGAATGAAAACTACAGGATGAAGTGATGTGTGATGATAAACAGTACCCCAAAGTGCCCTGTATTTATAATTAGCATGTTTTATGCTAACATTTCTGAACATATATTTAAGTGATTAAAAATAACTAAAAACATGCAGTTCCACTTCTCTCCAGACGATGTCGCTAAACGTTCGCGTTTTACTTATCGCCATTTTCTTTTGTTTTGAGGTCTTTCACTGAAGCTGCTAAATCGAATGAAACATTTCTTTATCATTTTATATTGTCCCAGACTTTAAGACACGACAAACTGATGTGTAGCATTAGCACAAGTCTTTTTTATTAGCCATTAAAAACATCAACTTTAATAGTAATTAAAATTTTTTTAAACTTTTATGGTCTTTTATGGTTCTATACAGACACATGGAGGTTCCATTTGTTTCTATGCGGCAAACTCGGTGATTAAACGGAAATTTATTTCCATCAAACTGTCACTTTAAGCATCGCTAGTAGCTTTTAGATGAAATACGTGTAGCTATGACACAATACTTGTTATATTCGAGGAACATATACATGTAGGTTAAATAGTGAAAGGAATCCCAAACCAACATGGCTCCCATTTCATACTTCAGCACCATGAAGCTCCATCTAGATTGCGGCTCATTGGAACCGACTTTAACGTACAACAAGTGCGTACGATAAACCGAAGTGTACATGCGAGTTATTTAGAGAGAAACCAGACGTCTGGAGTGTTTATCTCTCATGGAACCACCTGCTCAGACACTGCACCTAAATCCTACTGAACTGCTCTGGGAGGAACTGCATCACAAGAAGGAAGCCTCCATCTAGTGAAGAACATCTTTGGCGAGTTTTAAAAGAGACACGGCGAAGTATTTCAGCTGAAGGTTTGGAGAAAGTAACTGCCCGGATGCTGAGAGCGTGTAAAGCTGTTCTTCATGCTAAGGGAGGATTTTTGAATGAGAATAAAGTGGAACATCTGGACGTTTATGGATTTGTTTGGTCGAAGGAAATCTTTTATATCGTTACATTACAGAGTTTGGCTCATAGACACAAAGCGAACCTGCATGTGTCTCAAAAAAACTTAGAAGACTTTTCACAGACTCTGTTGAAACCAATGTTTTATTAAGTTTTGTTTTCAATGCAAATAACTGGATCATAAATTAAACATATTTAGTAAATAAAATACAAAATATTCATCCATTCTACTTAAATTTTCCTTATTTTTAGGAAATTTCCGACTCTTAAGAGTAATTTAAATATTTAATTATGTTTGTTCAAAGCAAATGATTATTATCATATGGTAAAAGTTTCTTTTTGGAAGGAGTCTCCAGTGTCAGCAGTCAGATTTAAAGCTTTACTTTTTTGAAGGTAACTTAAAGTTTTCAGGGGAATGAAAGAAGCTGCTAAGAAACGTATATGAGACCTTTAGGACGTGCGTTTTTTGTAAAACATATATATATAATTATATATTTATATATGTGTGAAATAAAAAATAATAAAATATAACTTCGGGGTGGTTCTGATTTTCCTGTGACCGCATGAGTTTTCTTTCTTTCTTTCTTTCTTCCTTCCTTTTTTTGTTTTTTGAGGAAGAGAAAATTGTGGGTACCTTCAGTACATCTTCTGTTCAATGAAAAAACCTCAAAACTACTAGCAGGACAGGGTAAATAGTTAGCATGATTTTTTTTTACTTAGCAAACTACACAATGTTGATTCTGCACATAAACCTTCATTTCTTTATGCTACTGGCGACAACAAATTGTCTTGCTGATGATCGTCGCTCATGAAAAAGTGCATCTAGACGAATCATTAGGAAAAGAACGATGTGTGATGAGGTACAGAGTCACTTCTACTCTCTTTCCAAATGGTGGCACTAATTTACCACATTTATCTGTTAGTGTACATCAGCCTCAGGACGCCGCTGGGTCCGTTTCGCTCTTTCACCTTCAGCCTGTCAGCTGCTGTTTGTTTTTAAGTTCCAGATGGATGTAGACGTGCAGATGGACGTAACATCTGTCCTACACAAATCCTGGTTTTTATGCTGCCTGTCACCCGCAGACAGAAAATCATAGGGTTCTGATTAACGCTCTTTCATCAGACGACTCCACGTTCGAATGCCTGCTTTTTATTGATGAACTTTTTGTTGCCTGGTGCAGATTTTGAGGTGATTCCTCATCATGTGACTCGCACCAGGAGCCGAGGATGAGGAGCGGCTGTGATGAAACACATTATTGCCATACAGGGAGGGGGGATCCTTATGAACACGTTAAATATGTACACAAATTTAACACCTTGAATAAACAAACAAATCAATAAAGTGAATGTAGCTATCGTTTGTTCTAAAAATGCATTAAATGAACAAAAAACACAGTATTTTAATTGCATTTATTTAATAAAATATAATAAGCATAAATATTTATTGCAGATTTAATTCTAATCTTAAATCGTTGCTTTTTAAATAGTAAATCATTTAAAATGTAATAATTTTTTTTCCCATTTGTTCCATTAGTCCATTAATTTTTATTCAAATTCAGATTTAAAAAAAAAGATTCATATTTTATTTATTTATCAATTTTATCAGATATGATTTAAAAAGAAAACCAGGCATGTGATGTGAAATATATTATGAAAATGTATTTATAATAATTGCTATTTAAGTTATTTCTCATAAATATATATATATAATGATAAAATAAAACTCATTCTAAAAATGCAAAGCTGCAGAAGAGATTTAAGAGATTGACTTGTGCACATTTTTTTATTAAATGTAATCCAAGGTTTTAACATCGATTAAAAAAAGAAATGCTGAGTCATCGGTAGGCTTCTGTTTTTTTTTTTCCCGGACTAATCTGCATCACATGGCAGTGTGAAGGTGTGCCCTGGACCGTGACCTTACCGTATTTCATAACCAGCATTGCTCTAATTTGGGCATTGTTTCCGTGTTTGTAAAGCCGAGCCCTGTGTTAGGGAGGTATGTAGAGTATCGCTTGCCGTGTTTTAGGAACGCCGCACCCCACCGGAGTCGCGAGCTGATGAATAGCCGTGTATCCGTGTTGGCAGAAAGTGAGAAGGCAGGAAGCCTCAGGTGGCCACGATGCTGACGATCCTCTAACAAAGGATCTTCGGGGCTCCGGCGGGACAGAGTCGGGATTGTGAGAAGGTTCCCCGTCAGGGGTTTTGTGAGAGCAGGAGGCCTTGAGGGGTCTCATGTTTAGGGCATTTGTTTTGCTGGAGAGAAAGAAAGACAATCTCCTTCAGACGAGCTCCACAGAGGCCCCTAAATCTTTTGACCTTTTCTCTTGTGTGGAGAAAAAAAAAAGCCTGCAGGTGCCAACACAAGTTCCCTCACAACCACCACGTCACTTCACTTCCTGATTTCTTCAACCCTTCTACACTCTTTAGCGCTTTATCATGGCTTTAAAACACGTATCGCCTGATAACGCCTGGGAAATGAGAAGTTACGGCTTTTTAATAATGGCTAACTTCCTGTGTGTGTGTGTTTGTGTGTGTGTGTGCATGTAGAACACAACTTTTATTGTTTATTCTTGTGATACTGAAGTCAGAATGTCTACCTAAACATATCTCTGTATATATAAGAATATATATATATATGAGAAACAAGATCAAGATGCAGAATGATAAACAATATAAAAAAAATTGGTACATCAAACAAAAATATAATCCGTAAAATTGTTTAATATTTACACTTACGGCTTTTAGCAGGCGCCTGTCTGCAGAACTACTTACAACTGAGCAGGAGAGGGTTAAGGGCCTTGCTCAAGGGCCCAACAGTGGTGGGATTTGAACTTGTGACCTTCGGATCCAAAGTCCAATGCCTTAACCACTGAGCTACAACCTCTCACAATATAAAAACAATATAATATATTGTATTTAAATATTGCTTTGTAATAAAGAAAAAAAAAGAAACAACAGCATCAGGACTTTTACTCATATAAAAATGTGAAATTTGAATATGCAAAATAGAAAAGCATCTTACATCCACTTACAGACGTCATTAGACTGATATTATTAATGTTAGCTAATATAAATGATGATGAAACTCCGGACTCGAACTCGCCACAACACACGTGACCGCGTTTACATGACTATTTTTAAGTAGTTGAAAAGAAGGTTTTGGGTTCGTGATCATTTTAATAGAAATCAATCAGTGTTTGAGTCATTACTATCATTCTATTAATAGATCAGAGTGCTGAGAGTCACATTCGAGTCTTGTTTGGGAGTCTTGTCGAGAGTTGTGATAAAATGATATTAGAAACATTATAGCCAGAAGAAATCATAGTACTTTGGTCAAGTCAAAGTTTAAATGGACATTTTTACTCTTACTGGAGTCACATTTTACCTTCTTTAACTCGACTACTTCATCCAACACTGGATTTGAATGTAGCACATAGAACATCTCATGAACAATGGATTTAAATGTTGGTGTATTGGTAGAGAAGAGCCTCAGAAACCTACACAGCATTTCTGCTTTTTACGCTGGTTGATGTCATTAACAGGAAGTTGGTGCGACGCAGGAAACACGTATAAACTTTACTCCTGAAATGCTTTCTTCATTCAGAAGAAGCACTGGGGCAGTACTTAAACCAGTAAGTGAGGTAATATGTGAGGAATGGCTTGATATGTTGCCATCGGATGTATTACGCTATTTCTGTGGGGAAAACACTGAATGGTTCTGGCCTTCCCAAAAAGAAAAAAAGTGCTTGGCCCCATTAATCGCTGCTTACAGCTGCATTTTAATTTTTTTCTCGAATTTGTCACAGAAATATCTGACAAACTTCACACACTTTTAAGTGCTGGCAGTGGAGACTCTTTCCATGTTTGCTGAATAAATAATGAAACGATAAATATTATAAAATTCATATTAATTATAAACTCCACACTACATCTTTAGGACACGGTGTAAACACTGTGTATAACTTTTGTACGGTTGTACCTACAGTCTTCATATTGCATATTTTAAATTATTAAAATGATCTATTATTTGGATTTGTCGTGTCTCTGTTTTTGGAAAAAAATTTAATTAATCAAAATCCATAAGTGTAAAGAAAATGAGGCTTTGATGTAATAAAGTTTGTGATGTTTGAATGGTTGAATGCATGTAAACTGAGGTATGTGGAGTTTATAAAAAAGCCTGTTGACTCTTTTGTGGTGAAAATGATTTTTTTCTTCGTTCTGCATGGACGCATTTCTCATGGTTTGGCTTTAAACTTCCCCATGCAGCTGCTCATCAGGTGCAGGCTGAAGGCTCCGTCTCAGGGTCTGGTATCTCGATATTTACTTCAGAATCTCTGAGAAAATGTCTGAAAAACGTTGTTTCTTCAATTCTTTTTACTCAGACATGGCTTTTTTTCACATGTATATCCATGCTGATCATCTCCTTTAACTCTCACATGCTTGTGTGTGTGTGTGTGTGTGTGTGTGTGTGTGTGTGTGTGTGTCCTCAAAACGTTTGCATGCCTTCTTTCCCCTGGTCTCTTATCATGCGCTTGTATTCCACACTGTGTGCACTTTTTATTTATGATCTTACACCATCAGCGGTCGCTGATCTCAGAAAGGGAAGTCGGCGTGACTGTCGCGGGAATTTTCGTTTAATCATATGAAACTGGTCATGTGATGCGATCTGATGTTTGACGGACGTAATCTCTCAGAGGTCAGTCGGTTTCTTGGGATTGGCATGATGTCTCGTCTGGGGTGAAAAGTCATGAAGGCGTTGTGTTGGCGCTTGTGAGGTATGAAACACTTTTCATCATGCCATTAAAGGAAAACAGAGGTGTGGTGAAGCAGAGCTACTGAGTGATTACTGAAGATGAAGATGACTTTCAAAGTTTATTCCTCTTAAACTACAGCATTATGCCTGTGCTGTTACACTCTCGCCTACAACACACACACACACACACACACACTCCCTATAACACACTCTCACCTATAACACACACACCCATAAAACACACTCTTGCCTATAACACACACTCCCTATAACACACTCTCGCCTATAACACACACTCCCATAAAACACACTCTCGCCTATAACACACACTCCCATATAACACACACACACACACACACTCCCATAAAACACACACACACACACACACACACACACTCCCTATAACACACTCTCGCCTATAACACACACTCCTATAAAACACACTCTCACCTATAACACACACTCCTATAAAACACACTCTCGCCTATAACACACACTCCCTATAACACACTCTCGCCTATAACACACACTCTCGCCTATAACACACACACACACACACACACACACACACACACCCTATAACACACTCTCGCCTATAACACACACTCCCTATAACTCACTCTCCCCTATAACACACACTCCCTATAACACACACTCCTATAAAACACACTCTCACCTATAACACACACTCTCGCCTATAACACACACACACACACACACACCCTATAACACACTCTCGCCTATAACACACACTCCCTATAACTCACTCTCGCCTATAACACACACTCCCTATAACACACACACACACACACACACACACACACACACACACACACACACACACACACTCTCTTGCCTATAACACACACTCCCATATGACACACACACACACTCTATAACATACAGTCACCTATAACACACACTCTCTATAACACACACACTGTACCTTTATGATCTCATTGTTTTGCACATTTCCAGAGGTCTTGTTTTCGAGACCACCAGTGAGTGAGGCGTTGAAGTTAAAGTTGAAGTTGTAGCCTTGGGAAATGTCCCACTCTGCGCTCCATCCACATGTGGCCACTGAGTCTCTAAATACACACTTTGTTTTTGAAGCTGTACGTGTGGAGAACTGGCAGATTGAGATCGTTAGTCTGAGCTGAATAGTGGTGCGTTTCTTCACTGCTCAGCTGAATAGAGGCATTTAGAAGGAACGAGACACCAGAGAGCCACACACAATGACTGAGAGTTTGTTCTGCACATGTGTGTGTGTGTGTGGGTGTGTGTGTGTGTGTGTAGTGTTAGTAAAACTCATTTCTGACCTAAGAAAATATTAATCGTCTCTGTCTTGTAGTTAATAAAAACAGCAAAAACACATGAACTCTTTCTCCTTAGGAGCCGTTTGTATGGAAACTTTTCTGTTTCTACTTCTATCATCGTTTTTATAAGAAAATTCACCACCACCACTTCCGACCAATCAGAATCCAGAATCCAGAGTTAAATGTGTAGGGATAAAAACGAGGGGAATCTAAAACAGCTGAAACAAGGTGTAGGGCAGGTTTATCAAACTGGTGTTGTTCAGGGTGGAGGTTGCAGCTTAAAGGTTAAAGCATTGAACTTTAGATCAGAAGGTCCTGAGTTTAAAAAGACCTGCAAGCTGCCACCCCTGGGCCCCTCAGCAAGGCCCTTAAGCACATCGTTTCTCAGTTGGACAAATGAGTTAATTGTAAGTGGTTCTGGATAATGTAATCTAAAAAATTTAAATTATTTAATTATGCAAAAATTAATTAGCATAAACCCAAGTCAATGTGAAGGTCAATGTCAGGGATTGGAATCACAGGTCAAGAGCGTGAACCTGCACATGTGGTACAGCTTTTACTTTTTACTTCATTTCTTCATCATGGCTCCTGTTAGTGGGTGGATTTATTTATCAGGCAGCAGGTAAACATTTTGTCACCAAAGTTGATGTTATAAGCAGGAAAAATGGACGAGTGTAAGGATTTGTGCGAGTTTGACAAATTGAGATGTCTAGACGTCTGGATCAGAGCGTCTCCAAAACTGCAGCTCTTGTGGGATGTTCCTGGTCTGCGGTGGTCAGAATCGATCAAAAGTGCTCCAAGGAAGGAACAGGATCATTGATGCACGTTAGGAGTGAAAGCTGGTCCGTGTGGTTCCGATCCAACAGACGAGCTCCTGTAGCTCAAACTGCTGAAGAAGTTCATGCTGTTGATATTCAAGCAGACTTTAGATCCGAAGGTCATGAATTCAAATCCAAGCCACACCCAGCTGCCACTCCTGGGCCCTGAAGCAAAGGCCCTTAATTTCATTGCTGATCAGTTGTACAGTATGACTGTGATAACTGTAAGTTGCTCTGGATAAGAGCAAGTGGAGCATTTTACAGAATGGATCTGGATTTTAACTTAGCAGCACATGGAGGTTTTTTTTTCCAGACTGTGTGTAGTACGAGGAGAAAATAGAAAACACTGGAAATAAAACAATGAGAGGAACTCCAGCTGAGTTCACTGGATGTGGGTCTGAAGGTTGTTGAATTTTGGAACAAACGCATAACCTAAAGTGTGTGTGTGTGTGTGTGTGTTGATGTGTGTTGATGTATTTGCTCAGTGGTCCTGATTTACAATTCTTTTTTTCCTTCACTATAATGCCATTTTATAATATGTTTTAATATATGAGCTGAAAGCTCCTTACTCGTGTGTGTGTGTGTGCGTGTGCTGACGTATGTTGGGCTTTATCTCCAGGAGCCGGTGTTTGGTTAGGGCTGGGGCGCGTCGTGATAATGGCCCATTATTGCAGCCAAGGCCTCATGTTGTTGTGTGCAGATGGACACACACACACACACACACACATATACACTCGCAACTTTTTCCACACACACACCTGCGTTTGGGGATTTGCAGAACACAAGCTATTTTTGAACCAGCCATTCATTTTGCATGACACTAGGCCGAGTGGGTGACGTCAGGCCGAGAGGACACACACACACACACACACAGACACACACACTCCGTTTTGTTTGGAGCCACACAACATGCTGATTGTGTGGTGGTGTGTTGTGCAGCGGAGACTGTGTGCTGTACTGTATGTGACAGAAAGTAGTGATTAGGTCCATTTTCTGTGCACGCACTGAGAGCTACATGCATCGTGCTTTGTTTCTGTTTCACCGAAAGATTTCATGGTTGAAGAAACATTTACAGTAGCTCTTAAAATTGAAGCCATATGGGGTTGTATAGGACACTTTTGGATGCTGTAGCATGAAATTTTCCCTTCACTTGCACTAGGAGACCCAAATCTCCTGCACCTCAGGCCTCCTCACTTCCTCACCTACATCAGTACCTGACTTTCCTAACACACATGGAATTCCCACAAATCTCCAAAAAACCCTGGTTTTAACATCTTTCCAGAAGGTAATTATAACGCCAGAAGGAGACTCAAAAAGGAATGGGATGCTCCAAAACTATGCACATCCCATTCCTACTTTTTTAAAAAACTCAATGCAACTTAACGAATGCATTTTTGCAACAAATTTGCAGCTACCACTTTTCTACTGCATTTTATCATCTGCTACACAGGGTTTCTGCAGGTTTCACAAAGAATTTAAGACTTTTAACAATGAAATTTAAGGCCTACGACATCAAGAACACGCACACAAACACGTTGTTAGCACCTGGCCATAACCGAGCCCTGAATTAGTTTTTATTACAAATATGGCTAAACTTCACCATAAGTGAAAAATAGAATCAGTTTGACGGCTGAGGTACAATCTGAGAGAGATTCGCTCCAGTAACAGGAAGCTGTTCGACTGCATGTTGGTCTGATTTGTAGTCGTAATACAGCGAATTATAGTTGGTCCAGCGAAAGAAGGAACCACACCATGGAAACTAACAAACAAAAACATTGTAAATTTCATTTTAATGCGCGTCAGACATCTAAAAATTAAGATCTGTTTGAAACTATTTAAAACCTAGAACAGCGAATTTATTACTGTTTGCTGCCTAAAATGTAGATCTTTTTTAATTTTAGACTTTTTAAGACCCTGGAGAAATTCTGGCTAAATGGTAAAATGACTACTATGTATCATGCAAACGTATTTGTCCATTTGTTTTGTCCAGTCCTGCATTTAACCATTAAAAAGGCCTCATATTATTATTCCTACCATTTTGCTCCCAAATGAGAAACATTTGAACATACATTTAGAAATAACATGTAGCTTACTAGCATCCATGCTAATAACATTTACAATTAACAATGTACATACATTTTATAAAAACTTGATGTGGCCACATTGACATTGACCCAGTTGGGTTTTTTTTTTTATAAAGAGAAAGGAAAATAGAGAAAAGAAACAAGTGGATTTACTTTTCTTCTTCCTTTGATCTTTTTGATGCAACTTTCTGTTTTGAAATAATATAAATATTCAAAAGAAATTCGATCAGTGTGCGTAGCCCTGATCATCCATTACTTTGTTTGTCAGTGCGGGTGTTTTGTGTTCGGGGGGGGTCGGATAACTTATGTGCCAGAGGTCACAGGTTTGACCTCTACTATTGTTACGAGTAAAACGCAAATGCATTAAAGCCTGCAGCTGGTTAACTCTGATCTGGTTGTTAAGTAATGAAACGCCAAGTAAAAATAAAACCAAGTTACAAAGCACTGTTTTATACTTTTAATCTAATTAAAATGGTTGGTCCCATTTAAACTAAACAGCCATTATTATAACGCCCGTTATTTTTGGAATAAAACTTTTAAATAATTATGTAACATTTGGGACAGAGAAGTTTAATTCTTTGGGCTGAATCTGAAAATAATTAATATTTTACTGAAAAAAACACAGGCTAACTATGGACCATTTTTTCCCCAGATTCACGGTGTACGTTATAGAGATCAAGACTAACACAATGGTGCACTTAGTTTTGCCCAGTCACACCCCAGAGCTGAGATATGAGTTGGGAATCAGACACTCATGTGGTGTAGCACAAGGCTCAGTACTGGGTCCACGTTAGTTCAAATTCAAAACTAAGTGTACCCCTGAGCTAGTCCAGAATTTCCCAATATATAATGTAAATTTGGGGTGAATCTGAAAACGCTGAATTTTTTCAACTAAAAAACACAAAGGCTAACCCCTTACCATTTTTTTCTCACAAAAATTTGACTTTCTCTGATTTTTGCCAAATTCACAGCATATGTTATCGACGTCAAAACTAACACAGTGGTGTATTTAGTTTCAGCTAAGGACACCGTAGAGACGAGATATGAGTAGAGAACCAGACTCTCCTATGGTCCCTCACAAGCTTCAGTACTGGGTCCTCTTTTTCTCCAACTCAAAATTAATTAGACTCACGATTGTGTTGTGACTTCCCCAGTGCATCCTGTAAATCTGGGGTTCAAATCTAAGAATGCTGAATTTTCACCAAAAAATTATTTTCCTTTCAAAAAATGTTCCAAATACAAGCCTATTTTCTGGCTCATCACTATCAATAGAGGAACCTGAGGAGGAACTGTTCACGTTTTAGCCATTCGAGGAGTAAATATGTAGCATTAGGAACTAATGCTAATGGAAATCTTATTCATTGGATACGATGCAAATTGTATTCATCTTCGATTTAATGTGACTTTCATTGTCACAAGCCTCCTGATCAGAAACGGGTTCATTTATCGCTTTGTTCGTTGTTGAGTATTTGCAGTGATAACCATAGTGATAGGAATAAATTGTAGACGGTAAAACGAAGAGTTTGTGTGTTTGTATATGTGTCTCCACGGTTGCATGTTGGTGAAGATGTCCTCCAAGTCCAGCTCGAACAACTTGGCTCTTGCAAAGAGGGTGGTACAGCAGCTACGGGTCGAAGCCAGTATCGAGAGGGTAAAGGTAATGTTTTCTCTGATTTTCTGACATTTATACCATGCTGGAATGATTTCTGTGATTTCTACACAGCTTCAGTCCTGACTGACGAGTTTCATCTCTACACCCCGCTTAGCCCAGGGCACCTAATACATATCAGCCCCATGAGTGTAAGTGTGAAATCATTTCTGTCTTTGTCTTCTTCAGGTGTCCAAAGCTTCAGCCGATCTCATGCGCTACTGCAGTGAACACGCCAAGTACGACCCCCTGCTCATGGGAATCCCGGCGTCCGAAAACCCCTTCAAGGACAGAAAGACCTGCATTTTATTGTAGTCGCCGCACGTCACCTCGTTCCTTATTTAATCAACACTGCCATGTGACACTGCCTTAACCGCCTGCACTGTGTCGATCCACACTAATCCCAGCCGAACCGTTAGCCTTTTCTGTTGTTAAAATAGTACAGTGTGTCGTATACCTATAATGGGGTTTGTTTTTCATACTGAACTTAATACATTCCGTGAAAATTGAGTAAAAATTTTACATGAAATCCTTTTGGTTTGTATAAAAGTAAATAATTTTGTTCCTAATTTCCTTTGCTGTTCTCCGTGTCAAACGGCTTCTATTAGCTCCTTTTTTTTTCCTTTTCTTTTTTAAAAGAAATATATATGTAGGAAATTATTTTTACTTGCTTGCATGTGCCTCCATCTAATTGAATGTATTACGTTTTTGAAAATGCAATAGTTTTCTATGTACAACTTGTAATTTCGATGTGGTTTATTACGATACAGTGTGAGGAAGTGTGCAGGAATCATTGACTCAGTGAAAGTTATCTTTGAAGTACATTAATTATCATTTTTTTACAGATTGCAAACCACAAATCTTTAAATGACCACTGATTTATCTCTCTCACAACCACACACGGTGTATACAGTGTGAAATATCATTAAAACTAAAGCTTAGACTTCGATAATAAACCTATTGTTGTAGTTTAAATGACACAGTGCCTTCCACTCCAGCACACGCCACATTGTTCTTCATACTCAACGCTATGAGATCATCTGATTACCTCTGCTTGCATCACACTGCACCTTTCACATCGCAGTGCTGGAAAAACACCACCTTTGTCCCATTGACCTCAAACGCTAAAGCCTCGAGGGCATCTCCTCAGCTGGGAAGAGCTTTGTTACGAAACAAACAAGTTAATATTATTCTCATTGTATGTGTGTTATTTGAGATATTGTAGGAAATTCCATTTACAGTGAAAAGATCAGTGACCATCATATAGCACAAGGACTGCAGGAATCAACAGCTGGGTGCCAATACTTACAAGCACCTCTGAATCTGGTTGCCATTTTTCAGCTTTGAGATTCTACACTACATCTAATGCAATGTTTTTCAGTACGTCGACCTCCTGGTAATTCGCGAGCGCAACGGTGAGGTTACAGAGGAAGTAAGAAGGGAAGAAAATACTCAGAAGATGTTTTGTAATCAGTTATCTGTTTGTAATGCTTCGTTTTTGCGATATTTGTGATTCTTTCACATTCCCACAACAGTGACTTCATCACACCTTGAACGATTCCGTGTGTCTTCATAACCATGTCTCATAAACGATTTTATTCAAATGATACAAAATAAATTATTTACTGGACTTTTCTGAGTCATTCTTTTTTTTTTTTTTTCAGCTGGTACAATATAAACATTTTGACTACATGATGAAGATAAGCATTATTATAAGCCACAGATGGAGACACGAGCAGTCATACAAGAATTGATAGGAAAACGATCAATTATTTCCCAATGAAATCCCGACACTGTTTTCCTGCTTATGAAAGTGTGGCTGAAGATGTTGATTCTGTAAGTAGTTTCAGATTAGTTCCTTGGTCACATGACAATCTTTGAGAGACACATGAGAGACACATTTTTTAACTAAGTCTTAGGAACAACGGCTAACCCCTTACAAATGTTTTTGGAGAAAAATTTTGTGTTCTCTTATTAACAGTATGCATTACTAAGGAGAAGACTAACACATCGGTACACATAGTTTTGCCCAAACACACCCAGCACTGAGATATGAGTGGAGAATCAGACTCTCACATGGTATAACACAAGTCTCCGTACTGGGTCCACCTTTGGTCAAATTCAAAAGTAATTGAATCCCTGGTTTAGTCTTGACTTCCCCATGTTGTGAATGTTGGGTGAATCTGAGAACGCTAGATAAAAAAACAAATAAAAAAACACAAAGGCTAACCCCTTACCACTTTTTTTCTGAGAGAAATTGACATTTGATTTTTGCCAAATTCATAGCGTGCATTATAGAAGTCAAAACTAACACAGCAATGCACGCAGTTTTACCCTAACACACCCCACAGCTGAGATATGAGTGGGTAAAATACTGCTCTAGTGTACCACAAGACTCAGTACTGGGACCTCTCCCATTCTTCCAGAAGACAAAGGAGTTTCAAAGTAGCATAACAAGCGGTGATTTCTTTTGTATGATTACGCGTAAAAGAGAGAGAATAAAGTGATGGTAATGAGGGAATGTCTATTTATAGCTGCTATAATGTAAATTCCACTTTCACTCTGTACATGTACAGTTCGGACACACTAAAGCTCTCAGATCTCAGCTAAATAGAGTGACAGGAGGAAACCAAGTACAACCCTGAGTTAGTCCTGACTTCCATAATGCATTGGGAGAATTGAAGAGAACCCAGTACTGAGCCTTATGGGACACAATATGAGAGTCTTATTCTCAACTAATCTCAGTTTAGGATTTGATTGTGATTGTGAAACTAAGTGCACCACTGTGCTATTCTTTATTTCCCTAAAGCCTGCTGTGAATTTGAGGGGTTTCTAATAAAAAGGTTTTACCATTTTTATAGGCAAAAATTCTGCATTTTCTGATTTGTGTTAAATTCACAGCATGCATTGGGGATGGCAAGTAAAACACAGTGGTGCATTTAGTTTTGCTTAATCACACCCCAGAGAAATTAATGTGGAATCAGGCTCTCTGGATGATGTTTCTCAAAGCTTAGTACCGTACCATGTTCTGGTCAAATTCAAAACTAAGTCTATCCCTAAGTTCGTCTTGATCTCTATAATACATGTAAATTTGGCAAACATCTGAGAACAATGAATCATTCAAAGAACCAGAAAATCTAAGTCTGTACCACTGTTTTACTTGCTCAAAGATCTCAAAACTCACACAGGGGTGGGCGTCCAACTCCAGAGCTACGATATGAACCTCCTACTTCAAGGAAATAACACTATATAAACGAGAGAAAGAATATAGAGGTTGAGAAGATTAACAGAGAGAGAAACCTTTTACCTTAACGATCATCACAAACCCTAAAGAATAGAATGTACACAGTAAAAACAACAAAGCTGGATTTTGGTAAAAATGTCTTCTGAGATGGTTTAGAACAACGCAGCGCTTGTGAGAAGGTCATGTGCAGCTCCGGGTCGTGGCCAATAATGACAGGATACGAGTAGCAACATTTTGGAGCGTGAACATTTCGTGCCGACTTTGTGTTTACATTTATGGCATTTGGCAGATGCTTTTATCCAGTGCAACTTACAGTTATCTCAGTTATACAGCTGAGCAGTTGAGGTTCAAGGACCGTGCTCGAGGCCCAGCAGTGGCATTTAGGTGGTGCTGGGACTACTAGTGTTCTCTGTACTGCAGCCAGATGAATTGGTGCATGTTCAATTCTAGGGAGGTGGAATTCTTAGTAAAGGTGCTGGGTTACTGATCGGAAGGTCTGGAGTTCAAGCCTGGTATCTCCAAGCTGCCACTCTTGGGCCCTTAAACAAGGCCCTTAACCCTCAGTGCTCCATGGGCTGCTGTATCATGGTTGACCTTCCACTCTGACCCTGGGATCCTAACTGGGATATGCAAAGATAGAATTTCACTTTGCTGTTAAAAAAAAAAAAAAAGAAAAAGAAAAAAAGGCAAATTCTAAAGAACCTTTCTTTCTTGCATCGTGTGAAACCAGACCGAATTACATAGTCTGTGAAAGCTACTTTAAAAAGAAAACAGTTTCTATTTCATCTGATTTCTTTCTTCAGGTGTCCCATGATTCATCATGACTCCTGAAAATGATATGATTATCTCTGCTTATATCAGATCACATGATTAAAAGCACCACCTTTGCTCCAATGAACTCGAACTCTCAAGATTTCAGTGTGTTTCATCAGATTGCAGATTTCCTGTGATAGTTTTGGAGTTTCTCCTCTTCAGACTGTGAAACTGTACACATTCGAGTCATCGGTTTCAGGAAAAGAATCACTACACGAGTGCTTTGGCTGTTATAAGCTTGTGTTATTTCTGACCTACTGTACATAAAAGGAATGCACGGTGTGTGTGTGTGTGTGTGTGTGTGTGTGTGTGTGTGTGTGTGTGTGTCACATGACTGTGTAGGTGTGTTTATTGTGTCAGTGACCTGGAATGTGCTGATGTACAAACCTCACTCGTTGTCCATATAAGGTCACGCCCCCTGTAGAGCAGAAGCCCCGCCTACTTGTGAACACTTGTGAAGGGAGGCATTACATCACTGTAGATGAATATATATATTCATATGTATGAGATGAATGACTTACTATTACATGTTTTCAGAACAGCATAAACTAAAAGAAAACAAACAGGATATCCGTATGTATCAACATTTAAGGGGAAAAAATAAATCCCTAATGAAATCACGTGTAAAATGGAATCACAGAGAGCTGAACCTCAAGCATTGTGACCGTGGCACCAAGAATAACCCACTGAAGTCAGACGTGATATTAGACTACGAATAGTGATGGGAAGATCGAATCATTTTAGTGACTCGGATCTTTGAATCTCGTTCATCAAAATGAACGAATATCACGTGATAAATGAAAAGTGTCGAGAGATGAAGTACTCCGTTTTGTTTCCTGTAAATAAGCTACAGAGATTTTGCGATGCTTTGCTCATGTGTGTCCAGTAGAAAATGAACGAATCAATATTTGTGATGATCCGTTCTTACGAGTCACATTAAAGACTCGTTTAAAATGAACGAATCATTTATGAACGACTCATCACTATGACTCGATGCTGAGGGATTCCATGCAGAGCAGATTTCCTAAACCGTGATGCAAAACCCTGTGCTGCAATCATCATCATCATCATCATCATCATTTACATCATACGCTCTTATCCAGAGCGACTTACATTTATTCCATATATACAACTGAATAATGATGGGGTTAATAAGGACCTTTCTCAGGGGCCCAGGAGTGGCAGATTGGTGTGGCTGGGATTTGAACTCATGACTATTTTCTGCAGGGGATTATTTTAATACTAATGCAAGATGATTCCTGTGTTCTAAAACTACTGCATTTTAAGAAAACAATACTATCACATCCTGTACAGTTTACAAAGATTCCCATTTTCAAGGATCTTTGAGGGACACATGCATGTTTCTTTTGTTTCCATGCAACAATCTCAGTCATATAACGAACTAAAGATCACATGATTTCCACTGAAAAATCCTCAGCTTGACACACTCTCAGCTACCGGACAGCTCGAAAACATTCAACACATTTGCCGTGTCTCTTGTAAAACTCGCCGAAGATGTTCCTCACAAGATGGAGATTTTTCATCATCTCAGAGCAGTGCAGTAGGATTGAGGTGCAGTGTCTGGGCAGGTGGTTCCATTATAAATATCACTCCAGACGTCTGTCTGCTCTCTGAATAACACGGACAGAACTCAGACGTGCGCTTCGGCTCGTCGTCTTGTTGTACGGTGAAGTCGTTTTCAATGAGCCGCAGTCCAGACGGAACTTCACGGTGCTGAAGTGTGGACTGGGAGCCGTGTTGGGTCACTTTCCAGAACCAAAACAACCCCAAACCATTAAACTTCCACCTCCATGTGTGAGTGTGGGGGTGAGGGAGTGTGATCACATCTTCTCTCCTGTTCTTCATCTTACACAAGTTCTTCTGGTAGAGACACAAATGTCTTATTTGGACTCCACAGAACTTTAACTCACTCACTCACTCACGCACTCTTCCATTGTGTTTTTTTTTTGCAAATCAGGTGCACAAGCAGAACACAGAACTGCTTTATGTCCAGACATCATGGCCTGGCATGCACAAGCTCATTTAAATAATTACATAATACACAATACATAAGTGCATGTAGTGAAAGAGTGATGTGTGTAATGACATGCCCCATGACACACACACACACACACACACACACACACACACACACACACACACACACACACACACACATGCCCACACGCACTAAACTTGTGGAGGCCTTGTGATCATGACTCCGTCGTTACAGAGGGAATTTCCATCATTACATCAGCGAGCGAAACCTCACCTGTGACACGCTTTTATACACAGAACAGCAGGTTGAACAAGTGGAAAGCGAGTGTTGTTTTCTCTGTAAAAACGCCATTGTGCTAAATAATCCTACACTACCTGATCCAGGAGTCAATACTGATAAACAATGCCAAAGAATTTAATGTGGTGATGCAGAAATAACCAGAAGGCCTTGAGTTCAAATCCCAGACGTGACGAGCTGAAACTCAATGCATTTACTTGTACAAAAATAAATAAATAAATAAATAAATAAATAAATAAATAAACATTAACATCGTTAGCAACATCGGCTCAGCAAGCTTGATAAAGAAGTAGCTAAACAAACTGCTTGATTTCAGGCTAGTTAATGTTATAGGCGGAAACCAAGCTAGCTAAACCTCTATCTATTATAGTGCGGAAAATATTAGCTAACATGCGAAGTGCAAACATTGATTTAAAGTTTTCTACAAGAATGTAGTTTACGTAACATTGTTTGAAGGAGTCTGCAGTGTCTGTGTTTTGTACGAGAACAATAAATGCACAATAGTGCGATCTTTAATAAATTAAAATACTAATTGCAGATAAATTCTTCTTCTTCTTTCAAGTTCTACCATTAGGGGCGCCGCAGCGGTTTATCCGTCTCCACACCCCCCTGTCCTCTACATCTTCCTCTTTCACACCAACTACCTGCATGTCCTCTCTCACCACATCCATAAACCTCCTTCTTGGTCTTCTTCTTTTCCTCCTTCCTGGTGTCTCCATCCTCAGCATTCTCCTACTGATATACCCCATGTCCCTCCTCTGCACATGTCCAAACCATCTCAATCTCACCTCCCTCACCTTGTCTCCAAACCATCTCAATCTCACCTCCCTCACCTTGTCTCCACCTTTGCACTATTATAACTTTGTACATTTGTCTGGGAAACCGATATATATATTAATTACAATAAAGGAATCAATGCTCTGCCCGCTTGTGTTTTATACCTTTACTCTGATCCCTCGCTTTATGCTCTCCGCTGTGTGCTTTTTACCTTATAAGGAGTTTTGTGGGTGTCGCCATATGCAAATAAGCTCCACGTCATTCATGCTTTGTACTTCAAGGATGATAAACAAAGAAACTCAGTTTCGGAAACCGGTGGAACATTAGATTTTGTATCCTAAACATTCTGACACACAATCCGATTGAAAGGTTGATACTTAAAAAAAAAAAAAAAAGAGGACTATATTTACAATCAAGGCATTATATAACAATAACTGAGGAGTTGAGGATTAAGGGCCTTTCTCAAGGGCCCAGCAGTAGAAGTTTAATAGTGTTGGGATTTGAACTTGTGACCTTCCAAGCCAAAATCCAACACCTTCACCAATGAGCTTCTACATTAAGCAAAACGAACATGCACGACTAAAACTAGTTCAATAAACGGAGAAAACATTTTGTTCAGCACAGAAGGTTCAGTTCAGCGTGGAAAGAGTTCAGACAGAAAACTGAGCAGGGTGACATGAATACCTTGTTACGCTGACTAAAGCAGAATAATGACAGGAACTGGGGGGCTTTTGTCTGTATTCAGGGTCATTGAGGTCACAGTGGGGCCTGAGAGGAAACAGAGAGAAAAAAAGTAAGAAATGGGTTGTTTTCCTGTCTTTCAGTTCTATCTTTATATACAGAAACTTGAAACCTGAAAGCGTTTTTAAAGTTGTGCGTTTGACTGCAACGGTGCATCAATTTATTTTAATCAACGTTTTAATGATTTCTAACTGTTTCGGTGCTTCAAACGAATAACATTATAATTCTATTTACATATTTATTTATTAATGATTGACAGGTTCAAAGGAGAAATCGCTCCATCGGGGCAATTGTTCTTATTTAAAAAAAACTTTTGAAAATTGTTGCAAAATTAAAAAAATAAATAAAAAAAGGTCGAAAATAAGCACAAATTTGAATGTCCACAAAGTTTGTTTTACTTTTCAAAATATAATTTATTGCATCACAAAATACATCTGTAACCAATCACAGGTCAGTTGGTGGTATAAAAGTGAATTAGCATAAATACTTTTCTTTTTTTTTAAGTAAATATGGAATAATTTAATTTACAAACTAGAAACTGAAAAAAACTCAAAACCAACGAAAGAAAAAAAAACTTTTACAAAAAAGTGGTTTTCTGAATCCGTCTCAATTTTTAAATATATTTACATAATCAGTTTATGTTTTACAATAATAATTATAATAATAATAATAAAGTTTAAATAATGTATTTCGCGAGTAGCTCAGCAGCTCCGGCGGCCTCGTCCCGATTCCACACTTCCAAGAAAGAAATCCTCCGTGCGAGAGCTTCGCTGATCAGCACATACAGTCCATGAGTTTCTCCTTCTCCAGCTCAGAGTCCTCTCTTTTCTCCGAAAGCAAAAATAAAAACCTGCAGAGTCATCCTGGCTGAGGTTACTGGAGAAAACCCCTCCTCCTTCCAGAGAACTGGCCGAGATCCAGTTGCGAGTTCTGGTGTACTCAGGAGGGAAACTTTTTTTTATTTTATAATATCGTTTTTTGTTTTGTATTTCATCCGAATTTTTTTGTTTTCATCGTTCGGGGAGGTTGATGACAGGAACCCACTGGTCCATGCAGCGGCTCTCGTGGCAGAAGCGATGCACTTTCCATAACGCCGGGTTCTTCCAGGAAGATGCACGTGGGATCTGAAGAGGAAAAGAAAAACATTGTTGGACTTCGCAGAACGGAGAAGCGGAAAAAAATATATTGCATTCTAACAACGAAAAGTCCTAATTGATTTATTTGGATGATTGATTTTTTTTAAAGCTAAAAAACGAACAATAATCTGTAACGTCGCAAAAATTTACTTATCGTTATAATAGTATTATAATGAGGGTGTGGTCTTAGTGAAGCTACTTGGTGGTAAAAGAAATTTTCGCAACTATGAATAGCTTTAATTAACCTGCAAATTTGCATATTTCTCGATTCGTGTTGATTCGTTCTGTAACGTAGTAAAAGAACGAATCAACACGAATCGAGAAATATGCAAATTTTTCTCGTTGGATCCGATCTGGTGCTTTGTGTCCAATAGCACTACAGGAATGCACACGGAAACTGTAAATAATAATAAATTATACACTTAATTCCTTGTAAATTTTTGGGGTTAAAAAAGTTTAAATATCATAAATCTGACTTATGAGAGAAATTCGTATTTCCTTTGAAGGTAATAAATGACCCCGAGGCTGAACTTTGTGTCTGTTGCAGACGATTATTTGCATGAGATCTACAATGCAGGCCAGGGGTGAGTAACTGCCAGACACGTTTGGGCAAGTCGAGCCGGAAAGCTCTCTTTAGTCGCACGCGCTGTCCACGTGCCAGCGTGTGCGTGTCACTCAGGTGATTGGTATCGGCTCATTAGCACTTACAGTGACGAGGATGCAGTGGAGATCCGTCTGTTCTCCTCCCTGCTTCCCGGGTTTCCCCAAGATCTTAGCGAGACGCCTGGTGTTGTTCACACGCAGGATGTTGATGTCGTTTTCGCAGCAGAAGGCCTGGATGAGAGTGAAGTGGATCTGCAAGGCGACGTCCTTCCCGTCCTCGTCGTCGGTCGCGAGGACGCACAGGACGACGTTATCCGGGTCTCTGAAAGATCACAGGAGGAACACGTTTTAGACTGGGGAAGGTTGCACGTGCATCCTGTTTGAACGGCATAGGTGATACTTACACGTTCAACGACTTGGCAGATTCATAAACTCCCACCGTAACCCAGCCTTGAAGCAGGGCAGAAGTGAGGACCTCCTCCAGGGCTTTGGAAACCGAATCCATCCTGAAGCATGGAGGAGACATGGGACATTTTAGGAATGTTGGACTGGGAACATGCAATAAATGCTGTGTTTGCACTTTTGCATTATTTTATTGCATGTTATATGAATGCAAATAAGTGCAGAATAAAACAGAAACTTTCCAAAACAAAAAATATCCGGAAAATATATTATTTGCAATAAATAAACGCGCATTATAATAAAATACCAGGTCACGTGACTCAGCAGCTGTCACGAGCCACCCGGCTGTTTTTATTTTTCTCCCTTATAGAAAGTAAATTTGTCCAACTTTGCGAAATGATATCGACATATTCACATATTTGGTGCACAAATACTCAATATGTGACTAAATTTTTGATATTATACCCGGAAGAAAAGTAAATTAGTAACAAACGCGTTTCAGTGTGCACGCGCCATTAAAACAGTGGTTTAACAATAATAAAGAAATACCTTTCAGCAGAAGTATAAACTCCGTTCAGCTCCTCGAAGGTCATGTTGCTTCTCAGGAAATCCAGCACGAAGAAAACAAAAAAAAAACGCGTAAACACACGGAGGTTTAATCCACACCGCGCTTCGTGCCGCTCTGCCGCACTGTCCGTCTGTCACCGGGGAGGTCAGGCAGGACTCCAGCTACAAAATTAGCATATCGCTTCTGATTGGTCGTATGCTAATTAGCACAAGCCAACGTTCCGATCCGATCGGTGGCAGTGTATGACGTCACCAGGCAGCCTTTTTTTTTTTTTTTT
>MU580030.1:4134563-4148597 GCA_024362625.1 Silurus asotus
TTTTTTTTTTTTTTTGTAACGATACTAAGAGCTCGAGCTGAAACGCTCTGAGTGATTGGTTGTATGCTAATTAGGTCTCCTGAACAGCGAATCGTTGCACGGGGCAAAACAATAAATAAAGGCGTCTGATTGGTCTGCATCCTATTCGGTAACGACAGGTGATTTCTTTCTTTTTTTTTTTTTTTAAGGAAATCTTTGCCCTGACATGTCTGGAGTTTATTTCTGCGACATGAACTCTGATTTGAGGGGAACTTAAATGATTATTGCAATTGATGATTAATCAATAATTATTTTTTTAATATAAATCATATAAAATGTGAACATGTTGGTCAAATCTGATCTGAAAATTTGGGCATAAAGTGTTAAATATTGAGTCTGACTTAAATCCATGCACTTATTATAAAGACTCTACCTGGTAGCACATTTATAATAAAAATGCATATGTAAAACAAACAAACAAACAAAAACACAAAGAGCAGAGGATCTCTAAACTGCAAAAAAATTATTAAATAAATAAAAAAACAACAAAACCAACCCACAATTTCCACTTAATATACAATTATTTTGACAACTTGTTATTGCACGTTATTCTGCTGTTATTTCGACTCATTGAGTCATAAAGTCGACCAATGAAGCAACGAGTCACAATATTTAAATAGTACTTTTTGGTGATAATTCGTGCTTTAATTCTACTGAAGATCTTTGACTGTATAAACATGCACATGCTTTTGGTTAAAGAACCAAAACTAAGAAACTAATAAATGCTTTCCTAGAGTGCAGAAGTCCCGAATTATCAACTTAATCACAATATCAACTTAATATACTATTATATCAACTCTCTGGCAATTTCTATTTATTATTAGCATCTAAATTCTAAAAAGTGTAATAAATAAATAAATATATAAATCAAATGAACTTGAATAAACTGAGTAAACTGCTGTTTTTGGTTTGTTTTCTGACCCCATTGGGCCTGTGTATCGCTTTAGTCTTTCCAGAAGTCACATGCTTGAACAGATTTGGATGACTTCATCTTGTTTTGTAAGATGTAATTTCCCTGTAGAAAGTTCACTGTGATTTTGTGTGAAACAGCGACACGTTGAGGCCAATTTGAACATAACCTGTGGAATGGACATGCACACAAGGGGGAAATACAATATTATTTACACACAAACTCTGTATAAAGGCATAAATGTGGAAATAACATTCACATGGAAGATACAAGGACAAAATATTAACATAACATCGCATCTAATATTTATATAGTGTTGCACATAGAAATTATCGGTGTGTAAACAGATGTATAAATGCACATTATTAGTCTTATAAGCCATAGTGATAATTATTTTTAGTTTATATATTCTATCATGATTTTTATGCAATCCTTTATAAAACATATATTCACTATTCATTGTGTTTTGTTTGCAAGATGCTATCCTAATTTTACACTTTATATAGTTTGACTTCTCTAGTGAAATAAAAGAATTGCCTTCACAAAAACTCATGTTGGGAATTTTGCTAAGATCACAGTGACTCAGCTGATCATTATGTAGTGAAGAGAAAAGTAATAAACAGCCTGAGGAGATTTCTGCAGTAACACTGGCCCTGTTCCAGCACCTCTATACCACTCCCTTGTCAACTTCTCCATGAAGTAATCTCACTTTCTATTTTAAAATACAACAAAAAAATGTAATGACATTTCGGTCCAAAGACATTAATGTGGACTTGGTATGTCTTAACAGCTTCCACCTTTCTGGAAATTAGAGTAGTATTTCTGTGGGAGATTTTGCTCATACATAGTGGAGCATTTGTAAGGTCAGGCACTGGTGTTGGTTGAGAAGGCCTGACTTTTAATATCCATTCCAATTCATCCAACATTTTTAATGGGGTTGAGGTTAAACTGGTAAATTTCTAAAGCATATAGATATACATCAAATGTACATTATATGTAATAAAAGAAAAAAATGAGAGTCTGATATTGTGCAATATATATTAGTATATAATTTTTCTTATATGATATTTTATATATATTTTTGAAATATAGTCCATGATCATGAAGTTCTATGAAGGCCTAAAAGATTTTGATGCATGCAAAGAGTTTTGTGTCTTTGCAATAAATATTTACTGTAAAACCAAACAAACAAGTCTGTTCTTTTTAATACCTGTATTGTTTATATTGTCTCGTATAGTCTGTTTTGTCTTGTATAGTCTAAGCTAAATGTACAGTGTTATTTATGTCTGTACTTTTGAGAGTCACCAACAGCTGGAAACCAAATTGCTTGTGTGTGTCTGCAAACTTGGAAAATAAACCTGATTCTGATTCTGACAACAAACAAATAACCTGCAGTTTTGTTCTTAGACACCAGGGGGAGACAGAGCTCCAATAAAATGTGTTTACATACATTTGCATTTAAATTCATCCTAAAGAGATTATTTCAGGAATATGGAACACGTGTGAAATCACAGAGGACTTGAGTAATGCTCCCGAAACAAAAGCTATTCATCATGACCTTTTTGTAAAACTGAAGATGTTAGTTTTCCAATTTGCATTTAAAAGTTGATAAGACAGTAACGTGATTAAACTTTTTTACATGATTAAACACGAGTTGTTCTGATAATGTGCCTTTAAACCTTCCAGTTTCGTTCTAAAATCTGTTTCTTATTTTATTTGTTAATTTTAGTGCTATAAAAAATTTACATATTAAATATTTTTAAAAGAATCATCTGCTGGTAAAAAAAAAATGCAATCCAGACTTTACTTACAAATATTAATAATCAGTTTGTGAAAAAATTATTACTAAAATCCTCATAAAATCCAGATAATTTTAAATTTAGCATTTAAATATATCCAGTGAATATCCAGAGTGAAGCCTACATCATTACACAGATAAACAAAACATTCTATTAAATTTATTATTATTCAATTTTAGTTGTATTATTATTATGGGTATAGTTTAGAATTAAATCAACATGGAAACCATTTTAGAAGTGCATTGTTTCAGTGTTTTTTTCCAGATGAAATACTGTTAATTCATACTGGTGCTTTCGTTTCTAAAAGGCTGTAAATGACTGTATGCGTAGATGCAATTGAGACTATTTTATTAGTATGAGTATAATTTTGATTATTATTATTATTATGCATTTATTTGTGTATTTATTGTAAAGATGACAGATGACAGATCATGCTACATCATTTATCTTTCTTTCTTATTATAAAAAAATTTTACAAGCACTGAATAAAAGTTGCCTTCATTTTTGTGTGTGTGTTTTTTATCCTGATGTAGTGATAAACACAACCGCGTAAAAACGCATCGAGTGACTCGAGAGTTTATCATAAATCTCCGCCAAACACTTTGTGAAAGTTGTGTGAGGAACAGTAGCTTAACGCGGTCCAACGATGCTCTGAAATCTCAGTTCCTGCGACGGCTGACAAATGCGCCAAGTGCTAAAGGATGTCCGCCAAAACGCGTCTCCTTAATGGACCAATTGCTCAATTAAGTGGTTGATTTGTTCCGTGCCGCACTCTTTAATATGGAGAGAGTCATATTTCCTCCTAGATTAGTATAGATACCGGCTGACAGACTGCACTGCTCAAGGTATTTGGCCGGCATAATTCATTCATAATGCCACAATGCAGTCCATCTATCATCTCATTTTTTCCCTGCCACTTCTTCTCCCTCTCCAATTCACTTCCAGGCTCCTGGCTCTTTATCGGGAGGGGTGTGGGGGTGTGGGGGTGTGTGTGTGGTGGGGTTGCAGGACAAGGTTGGGACGTTGGCAGCTTTTTTTCCTTCGTCTGCTGATGTATTAGGCGGAATATGCAAGCGATGAATTACCCGGAGAAGGAAGTCAATTATCCAGTCGGGAAAAAAAAAACGGGAACAGCGGCCCTTCGCTTGGCCTAAGGGCCCCTTTTTCCATTTGAAGGCATGATTTTTTGAAGACGAGGTGGGGTGGGATTGGGGTTGGAAGGGTTGGTGGTGGTGGTGGTGGGGGCAAATAAAGGAAGCACAAGAAGAAGGAGAAGAAGGAGAAGAAGAAGAGAGGGATGAAGATTACAGAGGGGACGTGATAGGTCTCAGATCCTCTCTTTAGCTCATTTTGTGTCATTTTTTTTTTTTTTTTGAAGGAGATTTGGAACAGGCATTAAAGAGGAGAGAGAGAGAGAGAGAGAGAGAGAGAGAGAGGGAGAAGCGAAGTTTTTTTTATCCCTCTTCTCTCATTTGTCCTGCTTCGCATCAAAACCTGCCCCTGGTTTGACTATTAGAAGTGGAGGTCAATAGGGATATGAGAACTGCCACACGTGCGCTCGCGTCCCAACCCACCGAGCCTTGTCACTTCTCCCTGCTGACTTCACCCCCACACCTCTTTCTCTTTTCTCCAAGGCGGAGGAGGGGAACAGTCCCGTAAGAGCCGCCGAGCGCTTGCGAGAACAAGCTGACTGACACGAGTGACACTTAGGGAAATGAGGTCATTAGCTCGAATTACGGGGGGTTTTGATAGCTCACTAATGGGTTTTAATGATGGAATTTAGCACGCGCACGCCACCAGGGACACGCGCCCAACGCAGGCGGACAGGTCGTTTAATAAAGAGACTTTCCACCATAGAATAAGGATTGTGTCCGAATGAGTCTAAAAAAAATATATTAAAAATCCACACTTACCTGCACCATAGCGGAAGTACTTCTTCTTCTTTTTTCCCCCCGTCCTTCAAGATCCTGAATATTCAACACCTCTCATAATCCGTGTTAGAACTTCTTAGTCTTCTCTTTATCGGTCCTTCTACTTCTTCTTCTTCTTTTTGACCAATCCTGCTGAGAAAACAATCATTTTACTTCAACACCTCTTTCCACTTCCATACCAGATTAAAGAACGTGTGTGCAATTGGTGCGGTTTTGCTTTAAGGAGACGTTTATGTGAATGGTTATGGAAGGAGTCTCCAGTGTCAGCGCTGTGTAATAATCAGAGTTCAATCTCGAGTTCAAACATCTGAGCTCAGGATTATTAATAATAACACAAAAAGAACCTCTTTACAGAATGATGTTTCCACATATCAGTCGTTTAAAAGCACAAAACAAACTACAGAATACAAATTACAATAAAAGTCACCAAAATGACCGAAACTGGCATCAAGTCATGTGAGGGATTATGCAGCGTTCCAGCTGTGTATGAGCTTAACATCTGTTTGTGCATCATATTTACCCTTTACAGCCAAAAATATTGAGACACCTGACTTTTCCACCCATAAGTGCTTCTTCCCTAAACTGTTACTAGAAAGTTGGATGTGGATGCGTTAGCATTACATTTTCTGTCCACCAGAACTGGAAGATCCAAACCAGTTCCAGCATGGCAATGCACCTGTGCACAAAGCAAGCTTCATGAAGATATGCCTTACATGGGTTAAAAGTGTGTGGAAGATCTCCTGCTATAGAGCTCGAACCCTACTAAACACATTTGTGAATGCTGACTGCACCCCAGGAACCTCCTCACCAGGACCTGACTTTACTAACACCCTTGTAGCTGAATGAATCTCCACAAAATCTCTACAAACATCTAGTGGAAGATCTTCCCAGAACAGTGGAGCTAATTATAACAGCAAATAGGCACTAAATGGGGAATGGAATGTTGAAACGAACTTTTGTCATTATTGTGTTCATCACCCATAGTCTGTTGAACTGGTTCTAAACCGTGTGAGGTTCTCTGAGGGAGCAGGAAGGGAGTCTGAGCTGGATATAGGGAGCAGATCCAGTGCTAAGCCATGGAAAGCAGAGCGTGTAATGGCTCGTTGAGCTGCTGAGGCCAGGCCAGAGGCTTCAAGCAGCCATATTTCAGCGTGTATCGATCAGGCTCTGAATAAACGCCGCCAGGCCTTCCTCCCCTTCGTCCTTGATCCTGTAAAGTAATAACCGTACGCGTGTCAGGGAGGTAATTATCATTGATCTGCTGGAGAAAACGTGACAAATTTTGCTGTCATTTCGTGGCATGATTCATACCAGTGTTGGCGAACAGAGGCGAGGAAAACTGGGTTTGTTCCATTAGTGCGCATAACCTCCACAACTTTTATCTGTAACGTGAGTTGCAAACATCACATCAATCCTACAGCTTTGATACAACAAACGAGTAACTATGCGCTCATGACCAAAGGGTTGTGAGTTTAAATCCTAACGTTGACCTTTGACACTGTATGTCAAATTTTGTTTGGATAATAACATAAAAATTCGATGTTTTGCATGGAACAAAGTTTGTGGACACCTTCATACGATGTGATGTAGTAGAGGTGAGAAGACCAGGGGTCACATTCATCCCAAAAGATGTTCAATAGGGTTGCAGCACAATAGCAGGCCACTCTAGATCTTCCAGTACAGTGTCATTCTAGAACAGTTTTGGGTCTCCAGGTTCAAGTAAAGGTGAAATTTCATGCTACAGCATTCAAAGATGTCCAATACAATTGTGTGCCTCCAATGATGTGGAAACAGTTTGTGTTTGTGTGGCAGCTGAGAATTTGTGTAAATTTACCCATAACCTACACCACACTAATGTAAACCGTGACTGTTCGGGTTCAAAGCGTATGATTTTCGATGGGTTTATACTGTGTATATGATTTAATATACATTTTTTTTATTATTGAAGAAACGCATAAATTATGCAAATAACTCCAGCTACGCCTTTATTTGTTTTACTTGTTATAGTAGATTCGTTTCTTTTGTTCTGCATCATACAGACAAATAAGCGTTACTTTTCAAGAGATATATATCACCTAATAAAGAGCATTCTTGCTATCATAATGACATTTTTTCATATTTATTTCTATTAAATCAAAACATTTACTTATGCGTATGCATACGGTTGATGGGTGAATCTAACAAATAATAAGGCTACGTCAATACCCAGAGGTCGGCCGATAGTGGACATTACAGATACCGATACTTAGATTGGATCATAATTGCTAATAACCGATTAATCAACCGTTAGTTTCTCAAATGGATCCTGGATAAAAAAAAATAAACAAAAAAAAAAATGTAAAAAAGTACTGAAGTTTATTAAAAAAAAAATCATAAAATCTATACTTAATTATAAAAATAGATAAAGGAAATAAATATATATACTTTATATATACTAAAATATACTTTAATAAATATAATTATAGAATTATTTAATAATTAATATATCACGCTCTCTGTGCAGCGTGCAGTCTTATGTGTGGAAAAAAACCAGCACGTGGCGTCAGTGATTCAGTGATTCGCCTCTAGAGGCCGCTCTCGTAATGACCGTAAGCCAAAAAAAAGTATCAGTATGTGTTTTTACGGATAGTCGCTGAAACTATCAGTCCTTCGACCTCTATTAATAACTAAAGGTCATTTTAGTTGGAATGGCAACCTTTTTTTTATCATTAAATACAGATATATGAGCAAAACATCTATTTAAAATAAATTTTTTTTAATATGTCTCTGGCGATGTTCAGAGGGCCGCTATAGATATGGGGAATGTAGTTTGGGGACCCCCAATTTACAGCAATACCTCAGTACTCATTAAAAAAAGTTACTTGTTCGGTACTTATCAGTTCTAGCACTCGTCACGAGTTTAGCGACGAGTACCGAGGTATTACGCTATATGTTTTCATCATTAACAACAAAGCCGCCATGACCCTGAGTAGGAAAAGAATTCAAATCCAAACCAAACGACAAGAACCAACTTTGTTGTGTTGACTGGCAGCCTCTCTTCGGCCGAGTCTGCTAAAAAAGTTATGATCCTACTTAGCCGGCAGTCCCCACCGGCGACGACAGAGCAGAAAGCAGCGAGCACGTCAACTCGTAACAAATGAGCGGGACAAGGCAAAGGGCGGCGAGATTGCCACATTCATCATGATGGCGTCAGGGGCTCGTAGCGCTTACTGCCAGGTTCGTGCGGACAGGCTAAGCCTCGGATCCTCAGATCCTACGCAACTTCCTTTTGATTAGAACTGATGCACTTAAAAAAAAAAAAGATCCATGGAACTCTTTTGCCTTTTTGAAAGATAATCGTGTTTTTGTGGTCTTGATTTTGTTGTTCATAAGCGGGAATAAATGTTAATATGTGGTCGTATGTACGCTATTCTCTCAGGATTAGAGCTAATATAAACATCTATAAAAAGCTCTTTACATGCCGAAACGCTCCTTCCTTTCTCCCTCTCTCTCTCTCGCCTCTCTTTGAGTTCTGATAGATGACTGATTGCCTGCCGGTACAAAAAGATTTATTAGTGTTTATCCAGCACTCGGTGGTCACCTGCGGCTTAGAGACCAGGGCCCGCTGCGGCGAACACACCACACACTCGATATGTGTGTGCGTTTCAAGACTCTCATCCATTATATTCTTATATACAAGGCCCATGTGTGTACAAGAGGCATCTGTGTGTATATATATATAAATATGTGTGTGTGTGTGTGTATTTTATATATTCTATATTCCATCCCTCGATTTCATCTCACTGGTTTCAGATCCCCGAAGCCCCTCGTCGGTTGATGGAGGAATAAACTTTACAGGAAAGGAAAAACCTGATAGAGGTGATTCCTCGTGCTCCGACCGAACGAGGCGACCCGCAGATCTCCACCGTAAATTGTGATTATGGGCTAAGTGGGGTGAGCGGATGCAGGAATTCTTCGGTGGGATATTAGTTTGACACGGACGCACTCCGGGGAGCGTACGCCAGCATCCGGGAAGTGGAAAGGACATGGAAAAAAAATTTGGGATGCTTTAATTCTTGGATTCGGATATCAAACGTAAAATCGGCTTCAATTCCAGGCTTTTTAAAGAGATTTCGAAGTTCGATATAAGATTTGAAAAAAGTTGTCAAAATTACGTAAGCAGACCGCACGCTATCACAATGAAGCAATGCTAGGTTTCATCCTTGTCGCCATAGCTACAGGACACGTGCCGCAACTTTTCATCTTTAACCTTCAGCATATTTTTTTTTTTAGACGAAAGTTAAACATAAAACTTTTAAATCATAGTTTCACTTAGCGAACTTCCTTTTTTTATATATAATATGAGGAAATGTAATGTTTCAGTGTAGATCTATAAAATCTTTGAATTGAAAAGTTTGAACGTATCGCATGACGCTAATTTCGCTTCGTGTTTCTTCGTATTCTAACCGATTTATTATTTATGAATATTTTATAAAGCAGTTCCAAATGATTGTGATTCGCAAAATGTTGTTATTATGCAGCACAATTAAAGTTTAAAAACTGATTTCATGCTAGTTTTTTTTGCTAACAGGAAACGCTTAGCATTAAGTGTTAGGAAACGCAAAATTCCACACTAATCCCCGTATCCATGGCGAGGAAATTTCACACGTTTATAAAGGGTTCACACTGTTAGCTAAAGTGAATATATGAGTGTGAAGCCGGACTTTGAGGTGTTACATCGATGTATATTAGCCTTTGGTCATGGGACAGATTGGCGTCCATTAGCGATGACACGTCTGGACTCAGGGACGCTCATCCTTGTCGTTGTATATCATTGCGCTTCCTGTAACCTTTCGCGTGTGAGAGATAGAGAGGTAGTGAGAGTGAGGGAGCGGAGAGGATGGAAGGAGAGAGTGGAGAAAGACAGGCAATCATTTCTCTCGTTGAGGGCAGCGGAGCGGGGAGGCGTGTAGATGAAACCCCATTTTCCTCTGATTAAGTCCTCCAAAAATATTCCATTTGTCAGTGCCAGCGCGGGTGATGGGGCTCGGTGCAGCCAGCCGAGTGTGTCTGTGTGTAGCGCTGCCGATTTACATCGGTCACTGACAACATCATCTACTCACTAATGTCCTCCTTCACTCTCTTCTCTAACCCCCCCCTCATCTTCAACATATACACCTACCTGTCTGTCTCTCTGTCCCACCCGTCTCTCCCTCTGTCCCACCTGTCTCTCTCTCTAAACCCCCCTTATCTTCAACATATACACCTACCTGTCTGTCTCTCTGTCCCACCTGTCTCTCTCTCTCCCTCTCTAAACCCCCACCAAGCTTCAACATATACACCTACCTGTCTGTCTCTCTGTCCCACCCGTCTCCTCTCTGTCCCACCTGTCTCTCTCTCTAAACCCCCCTTATCTTTAACATATACACCTACCTCTCTGTCTCTCTGTCCCACCCGTCTTTCCCTCTGTCCCACCTGTCTCTCTCTCTAAACCCCCCTTATCTTTAACATATACACCTACCTCTCTGTCTCTCTGTCCCACCCGTCTTTCCCTCTGTCCCACCTGTCTCTCTCTCCCTCTCTAAACCCCCCTCATCTTCAACATATACACCTACCTGTCTGTCTCTCTGTCCCACCCGTCTCTCCCTCTGTCCCACCTGTCTCTCTCTCTCCCTCTCTAAACCCCCCTCATCTTTAACATATACACCTACCTGTCTGTCTCTCTGTCCCACCCGTCTCTCCATCTGTCCCACCTGTCTCTCTCCCTCCCTCTTTAAACCCCCCTCATCTTCAACATATACACCTACCTGTCTGTACCTCTGTCAAACCTGTCTCCCTCTGTCCCACCCGTCTCTCCTTCTGTCCCACCTGTCTTTCTCTCTCGCTCTCTAAACCCCCCTCATCTTCAATATATACACCTACCTGTCTGTCTCTCTGTCCCACCTGCCTCTCTCTCCCTCTCTAAACCCCCCTTATCTGCAACATATACACCTACCTGTCTGTCTCTCTGTCCCACCTGTCTCTCTCTCCCTCTCTAAACCCCCCTCATCTGCAACATATACACCTACCTGTCTGTCTCTCTGTCCCACCTGTCTCTCCATCTGTCCCACCTGTCTCTCTCTCTCTCTCGCTCTCTAAACCCCATTCATCTTCAACATATACACCTACCTGTCTGTACCTCTGTCAAACCTTTCTCCCTCTGTCCCACCCGTCTCTCCTTCTGTCCCATCTGTCTTTCTCTCTCCCTCTCTAAACCCCCCTCATCTTCAACATATACACCTACCTGTCTGTCTCTCTGTCCCACCCGTCTCTCCCTCTGTCCCACCTGTCTCTCTCTACCTCTCTAAACCCCCCTAATCTTCAACATATACACCTACCTGTCTGTCTCTCTGTCCCACCTGTCTCTCTCTGTCCCCCTGTCCCACCTGTCTCTCCTTCTGTCCCACCTGTCTCTCTCTACCTCTCTAAACCCCCCTAATCTTCAACATATACACCTACCTGTCTGTCTCTCTGTCCCACCTGTCTCTCTCTCCCTCTCTAAACCCCCCTCATCTGCAACATATACACCTACCTGTCTGTCTCTCTGTCCCACCTGTCTCTCCATCTGTCCCACCTGTCTCTCTCTCTCTCTCGCTCTCTAAACCCCATTCATCTTCAACATATACACCTACCTGTCTGTACCTCTGTCAAACCTTTCTCCCTCTGTCCCACCCGTCTCTCCTTCTGTCCCACCTGTCTCTCTCTACCTCTCTAAACCCCCCTAATCTTCAACATATACACCTACCTGTCTGTCTCTCTGTCCCACCTGTCTCTCTCTGTCCCCCTGTCCCACCTGTCTCTCCTTCTGTCCCACCTGTCTTTCTCTCTCCCTCTCTAAACCCCCCTTATTTTCAACATATACACCCACCTCTCTCTCTCTCTTTCTCTCTCTCTCTCTCTCTCTTTACTCTTTCATGTTTTAGCCTATTTTAACTTGATCTGCTCTCCGCAGGGTTGGATGCAACGAATACCTAAAAGAAAAAAAGAAAGAGAGAGAGAGAGAGAGAGAGAGAGAAACGAAAAATCACCCGTCTCTGTCATAGACGCTCCCAATGTCATCAATTTCAATTTCCAATCTCCTCTCGTCTTTTTTTTCCTCGCCGTCTCCTCACTACCAACCTTAGCCACTCTCTCCTGCCCTGCTTTCTCTCAGGGAATTTTTTCGAAATGTTTTTATTTCTTTCCTCCTCAAGCCTCATGGCCCTCACCCTCGTTCTCCTCTCTACACATATTACCCATTACCTAGGCCTGCGCTTTCTTAGGCTTTGTGAAATAGAATGTAATTTCGCCGCTCGCCTGCCTGCTGATGAGACCCAAATGAAAGATCATTAATATTTAGCTTTTTTTTTTTTAGCAAAAAGAAAAGAAATGCACGCACAATTGCTTCCTCACATTCCAACACCGGCGCTCGTGCATACATTTGTGTGTGTGTGTGTGCGTGTGTGTAGATGTTTTTTTCCCCATCCTCCTGAGAGCCCGTGGCCCGTCTTACACCTTCAGCCGGCTAATGATGAACGCACGACCTCGAAGATATGAACAACGCGACGTTTCCCTTCCCAGGTTTGGAAGATTGAAATGAAGCCGGCGGTGGGGACGAGGGGTTTGGTGTTCGGGAGGGGAGGGGTATGAGGGGGCGGTGGGGGGGTTATTGAGGGCTGCGTTCCAATTTGTCAGGTCAGAAGACAGAGTGGCAACATTAGCAGGCCAGACAAACCGAACCCGGGGTGTCATTTGTAAGCATGTAATGAACTGACAGGTTTATGAGGTGTCTCTTTTCTTTCTGTTGGCCTCTAAACGCTCGCCGCGTTGACTGACAGACCGTCTGCGCTAACGTGGCGTCGCTGCCTAGAAAGTCCCCCTTTAAACCTTTAAAAGTAACCCAATGTCTGGAAAAAGGGATAAAACCGGAGCTGAAATGTCTGTATTTATAACTACTAATTAAGCTAATATTAATAAGCTAAAGAAGCTAACCCGCTAGCTAAGTGCTAGTTAACGACTGGCGCAGTAGGGTTTCAGGATTGGCGCCTGTCACACCCCGACGTCATCTGGAATTATTTTTTAACAAAAACGGCGGAATCTGTCAAAGCATTAGACTCACGTGGCTAGCAAACGTTGCTAACTCATATTTTCCCAGTGTTTTAGGCAACTTTAGCAAACAAAGCTAACAGGCTCACTTACATATGTTAGTAAATCACAGTTAACATCGTCTCTCTCTCTCTCTTGAATAGCACCATATCTATACATCATCCTGTACGAGGACGGGATTACCATAGCAACCATGATCGTTTTTAAATATTTAATAAGTATGCTAGCTGGTTAGTGAGCTGCTAATAAATATGCTCAGGGGAATTTCAGTTTGAGGATCTCGAATGTCTTGGTAATGTCTCCCTTATGTCTCTTATTCAGCTTATGTAAAATATTTAAAAAAAAAATTAGCTTCATATCCTAGCATTAAAAAGTAAAAGAATTCAACAATGAGATCTTAGCTAATCTTCTATGCTAGCTGTGCTTTTTTTAAACAGGGAAATCATTGTTTAATTGGAACAAGATCATGCAAACTTTTTAGGTTTCTTTGCTAGTTTTTTTTGTATTGATTTTTTGTTAGCAGTTTGCTAAGAGGATGCACCACCTTTTTTACAAAAGCATTTGGATTAGAGGGATAGAGTTAGAAACATTTTTACCAACGTTTTTATAATCATTAACTTAACAATTTTGAGCGTCGAGAGAGATGAGAATTGAAAAAAGTAGGAAGGATGGAAGTGTGAAGGGAAAAAAAGAATGTAATGCGTGGAGGAAAATGAGCAAGAACAGTGAAATTTAATTTGGAAATCAATCAGTATTCATTAACCCGTGAGGCATTCCCTCGATTGCTGGCACGCTCTCTCTCTCTCTCTCTCTCTCTCTCTCTCTCTTTCCCGAAACATTTTGGCACTCAGCATGGCACCTCTCGTACTCACTGCTCACCCAGGCATCGCCCGCTTTTCTCGCTGCTCCGCTCCCTAACCAAACTTTACCTCCACTGTCCTCATTAGCATCTCATTTGCATGTTATTTGCATATAATTTGCATAGCCGTTTTGGAGCAGAACATTCCACCTCATCGTACTTTCATTGTTTTTTTTTTTTTTGTTCTTGATGGCGGAAGGAGAAAACTCAGGGCCTCGTAGCACCATGGCCTAAAAAATATACAAATTAAAAACTAGGAAAAAGATTAATAATAAAATGTTAACTGTCTGGGATAAACAAATTATAAATCAAATATAAAGAAAATGTTCACAGTTAAAAAAAAAATTATATTACAATTTTTTTATTATAATAAATATAAAATAATTACAAAAT
>MU580030.1:4148630-4173630 GCA_024362625.1 Silurus asotus
ACACACACACACACACACACACACACACACACACACACACACACACACACACACACACGCGCGGGGTAATTAGCAGGCTGTCAGTAAAGAGGATGGGGTCATGCAGGCAATTAAGAGTGTGACAGCTGCAGAAGTGCAGTGCAGTGTGTGTGAGAGTAAGTGTGTGTGTGTGAAAGTAAGTGTGTGTGTGTGTGTGTGTGTGTGTGTGTGTGTGTGTATGAGGTCTGACAGACTGAGGGCTCAGGGTGTGTGTTTAGCCAAACACACACACACACACAGCCAGTTTTGAACTGAAGGCTAATGTTGTTAACAAGTACATGGACACTTATAACCAGTTTAGTGTCAAGTCAAGTGGGTATTTTTTTTTATCGTCGCACAAAAACACACACCACAAGTGCAGACAAACAAGATGTGTGAGATGAGAACAGGATGATAAACATACAAAAATCAAAGACTGTAAACTATTAGTGTAAACTCACATATGTTCAATAAAGAAAAAAAAGAAAAAACACCCTTCAAATCACTTGTAGCTCACAACTCCGCCTTCGCAATTTAGGCCACACCCCCTACCTCTAAAGTTAGGCCTGTGATTAAAGAAATGTATAACATAACCTAATTACATCATCATTCATGGAAACAGGTTCAGCTTTATCTTGTCCCTTTTATATTAGTGTTGCAGCAGCAATTACACTGTATTACAATCACACTTAAATTTTCAACAGTAAATAAATAAATACAATTTCCGGAACTTTGATGTCGGCCATCTTTGATCGCTGTGATCATCAAATTACGTGTTTAAAGATCTCTCTAAGTATCATAAATCGGGTAGGAAATCTATTAGTACGATGTGCAAAAGCTAAAGCAGGCTGAAATCATGAAGGGTAAAACTGCTTTCAGATTTCTTTAAACAAAAAAATGCATCAATGTTAGCAAGCAGCTAGCAGCAAGAGTGATTAGCGATGTATACTTTTCTCTCAAATCTAACATGATGAATTTGTTATAGATTAGTCATTAATCTAATGTGAATTCGCCAATATCTCGTTTTTCATTGTTTTGTTTTTTTCACGGGGATACAGTTGGCTTTGGGGAATGAGATCATGCTAGCTTTTCCACGCACAAGTTTTATAAAATGCTACGTTTTCTTCGTTAGGGTTTTTCTTTCTTAGCGGTTCAAAAATGGGGATGCTAAGAGGGAAACCAGACTTTTTTTAACGCCAACATCGTTATTTAGAATCGAGTCATCAATCAAACGAATAAGAAATCGGTTAGTGCAATAGTTATAGAAACAAAGTGCTGGATTACTTTCCTTAAAACTATACAGTAGGACAATATGTTCTTACATCGTCACAAAAAGTGCAAAATAAACACCTGTTATGCCTTTTCTTGTGTTACATTACGCATTTTTACCAGGTATTTTTATTCCTAAAAGCCTACGAACGAAGGTAAGAAAACTCTTAGCAGCTCTCAACAGGCCCATATTCAAATAAGTGGGAGTGGCTAACAGAACGAAAATCAACAACGCTGAAAAACTATACATAAACAAAAAAATACAACTAAATTACACAAATTACACTTTCACTTCACTGTTTCGCAAAGCAATATATCATGTTTGTATAATAAATGTACAAGAAATCTAAATATGAAATAGTTTCTTACAATAGTTATAGATACGAAGTGAATTTGCGTCGACGGATCCGAAGCTAACATGCGCTATACAGTGAAGCCTTTCGTAAGTCAGAAATTTACACCGCCATCCTTATTCACTGCCACTTCCTGAACTTAGGGTTAAGGAACGCACTTCCTGATTGCAAGTGGGAAATGACGAGTTACGAGATGTTTGTACTACGGTGTAACGAAACACAAAATTCACAGTTCGGTTCGTCTTTTTTTTATTAACGCAATTTATTACTATTAACATTTGTGAACATTAAGTTTACTTTTTAATTTTTTTTATTAAATGCCTGCTTAATAAAATTATATAAAAAATATTATTTTATATAAAAAAAATATCAAATTAATGAATACACTTTTTATTTATATTGATTAAATTCAATTGATTAAATGAAATAAAATAAATAATAAAAATGTAATTAAATTGTTAACAATTGTTAGACCCTATTCGATTAATACAGATTTTCACATTTATTTATTTATTTTCTAAAGCGATGATCTATTTAACTGTTCTACTTATTTCAGCAGATGTAAACAAATGTATTCACTTCATCCATCCTTCAGTCATTCACCCCCTCGATATGCAGAATTGTCAGGATTTTCTTCTTTTAAAAAAAATTCCTGAAGCTGAACATTAAACATTCACATGAGCACCGAACCGAAAACCCTGTACAGAAAAAGTTTGATACGATAAGTTTGTGTCATCCAGCACCAGAAACGTGATCAGGACATCATTTGAAAAAACACGACCAGAAAGCGAAATATTCAGACTTCAGGAAGTGAAATGATGTGATTTGAGTGGAGAAAATGCAGAGTCGTTCCTCCACACCGCAGCGCTAAATTACAGCTTAGCGGCATTTCTGATTGCTTATCAGTAAAGCATGGCACTCGAGCTATCAGGGATTCCCATTCTCAGTGTGTGTGTGTGTGTGTGTGTGTGTGTGTGTGTGTAAGGGGTTTCATGCTGTGCAGTAATGTAAATGTGATTTCCCAGTCATTGTGTTCTGAATGACGCTCACCGCGAGATTCATGGCGGAAAACCGGTGAAAAGAAATGATCAAAACACATGTTGTTCTGGAAGACGTTTGAAAATATACACTGTGTTTACGCTGAGACTCACAAACAAGGCCGGCGTTTCTTTCAAAAATATATTTATATAAATGTGTTTGTCGATTTACGTAAATAATAAAAGCACGCACGTTCGAGTTCGGCGAGATGCCGTGATCCGTCAGCGGTCCGAGCTCGGGATCGTCAGAGGTGCGCGTGAGAAGTTGACATTGACTGCACGCTTCGGGTTGACAGTGTCCCCTAAACTCTATTAAAAAAAAGAAGCAGAAGGAAAAAAAAAAAAAAGCAATGCTTTGCTAGGTACACATTCGGCATGGTTCAGAGGGGAGTGCTTTTTCAATCTCTTCTCTATCATTTTTGAATATCATTAGCGAAGAGCAGTCCATTTTCCATGCTTGCCAGAATCAAGTCCCAGAGAGAGACAGAGCGAGAGACAGAGAGAAGGAGGAAAAAAGAGAAAAAAAAAAAAGGGGGAAAAGGGAGACTCAAAAAAAGTCTGGTGATTTATCATCTTAGGCCCGAGCTATGCGTTGACATTAAGGGGCTGATGAGAAGAGCGTGTTGGCGGGATATTAACATCCTGTTATCATTTGAAATCTTATGCACACACACACACACACACACACACACACACACACACACACATAGAGACAGGCAGGGCAACACTGGCGGCCGTGACAGGCAGCGAGGCAGCACGCTCTCTCTCTCTCTCTCTCTCTCTCTCTCTCTCTCTCTCTCTTTCGATGACTGGGCTCGATCACCTGTGACAGTTTTGATTTGATGTCACTTTTCCCCCATGCGCAGTTTGTCTGAGCGGTTAAGAGGTAATTGTGTGACATTAGCATGGAGAAAGCGGACGGAAAAAAGGGAGAGGAAGGAGGGAGAGGGAGACGGGGAGACGCCTGGGCTCTCGCTTTGTCTCGAAACACGGCACAACTCGGGGCAGCGGTTATAAATGGCCTCCATTTCCCAAACCGCTCCGTTCTCCGTTGTGGAACGCACCGCCGCGGGGTAAAAAAAAAAAAAAAAAAAAAACAAAACAAAAAAACCACTTTAACTGTCAAAAAGGAGGGGGTGGTTTGTAGAGGAGGAAGCGGCGCTGAGAGAAAAGAGGCTCTTTTTCTCAGGGGGGGAGGAACGGTGGACATGGTGACATGGAGGAAACACACACACACACACACACACACACACACACACACACACACACACACACACACCCCAGGTAGGATGGTATCAGTCAGGAAAGCGAACAGGGCCATCATGTGCACTCAAGTAGTGAGGAACCAAACTGTCACTGGTGCTGAGGTGGTACTAACAACCTGTACTTGGACCTGCACATGCACCTCTGTCTGCACTTCTACCTGTACCACTACCTGCAGCTCTACCTCTACCTGTACCTGTACCTCTATCTGCCCTTCTACCTGCAGCTCTACCTGTACCTGTACCTCTACCTGCAGCTCTACCTGTACCTGTACCTCTACCTGTACCCCTATCTGCCATTCTACCTGCAGCTCTACCTGTACCTGTACCTCTACCTGCAGCTCTACCTGTACCTGTACCTGTACCTGTACCTGTACCTCTATCTGCCATTCTACCTGCAGCTCTACCTGTACCTGTACCTGTATGTAACCCTATTTTTAACCCAAAAGGTTACGGAAACAAAGCACATTTTTAAAGGTTCCTACATGTACCTCTACCTGTACCTGTACCTCTACCTGTACCTGTACCTGCACCATTACCTGCAGCTCTATCTGTACCTGTACCGACACCTGTACCTGCACCTCTGTCTGCACTTCTACCTGTACCTCTACCTGCAGCTCTACCTCTACCTGCACCACTACCTGCAGCTCCACCTGTACCTGTAACTCTACCTTCAACTCTATCTGCAGCTCCACCTGTACCTGTAACTCTACCTTCAACTCTATCTGCAGCTTCACCTGTACCTGTAACTCTACCTTCAACTCTACCTGCAGCTTTACCTCTACCAGCACTTCTACTTACACTTCTGCCTACACTCTACCTACAGCTCTACTTCTACCTGCACCTGCACCTGTACATCTACCAGCACTTCTACCTACAGTCTACCTGCAGCTCTACTTCTACCTGCACCTGCACATCTACCAGCACTTCTACTTACACTTCTGCCTACACTCTACCTACAGCTCCACTTCTACCTGCACCTGCACCTGTACATCTACCAGCACTTCTACCTACAGTCTACCTACAGCTCTACTTCTACCTGCACCTGCACATCTACCAGCACTTGTACCTACAGTCTACCTGCAGCTCTACTTCTACCTGCACCTGAACCTCTACTTGCACTTCTACCTGCATCTGCTGATTAAAAGCTGACTCGAATTTTCACAAAAAGTAATCATTTGAGATTTCTATTCCACTGTTCCCACACAACGAGCACAAAACAGAAACGATATGTAAAAAGATAGAATTTAGGAATCGCAGAGGAACCTGGTGATATCAAATGTTCTAAACTTGATTTGGACGTCTCATTTTGCATAGAAGGAAGAAACCCACAGTAACAAACACCTTAATTGTCATTAAGGTTCCTCCTAAATTAATATCGAACTCAAAATAGAACTTATTTAGAGACTTGGAAATGTTTTCTATCCGAAGAACCCACTAGGAGTTTGATATGATGAACCCAGATTAGTAAGGTAGAATAGTATAAACCATGTGTCCAAATCTCCATTTCTAATATCTACCAAATAAAACTTCAGCTCGCATCTGATCATTAATACAAAAGAAAATAAACCACAGAATAAGAAGTATTTGGACACCTGAGCATATGATTGTATGAGTTTTCTGAGTATCCAATTAAATATCCAAGTATCCAGTTATAATGAGCTCCACTCTTCTGGGAAGATGTTAGATTTTGTAGAGACTCTTTCAGCTACAAGGGTGTAAGTAAAGTCAGGTGTTTAAAAGCTCTATAGCAGGAGATCTTCCACACACCTCCAACCCACTGAAAGCAGATCTTCATAGAGCTGGATTTGTGCACAGGGGTTAGTGTCCTGCTGGAACACGGTTTGAGTCTCACAGTTCAAGTGAAGAGAAAATGTTATGCAACAGCATCCAAAGACGTCCGATACAATTGTGTGCCTCTAACTTTTGAAACACACACACACACACACACACACACACCAATCAAGGTTCTCATCCCATTAACTCCCATCAAGGACGGGTCTTTAGGACTCATGATTCTTTTAACACCATAAGGCCTTTCTACAGTGCTGTTAAATATTGATGATGAGCTGATTAGACCTCTGGTCCCACACACACACACACACACACACACACACACATACCCTTCAGGCAGCCTGGTGATAAACTGGCGCTCATTAAACACACCACGCAGAGTGTGAACAAACATCTCTAATCACAGCCTCTTAAAGACTCTTAATGAGCTGATGTAATTAGCCGGCACCGACTAAATCTTTTTCTCTCTCCCCCGATCTGTTTGCCAGGCTAATTTGTCTGGTATAGATTAGTGGATGAGAAGCGTGTGTGTGTGTGCATGTGTGTGTGTGTGTGTGTGTGTGTGTGTGTGTTGTCTGAGAAAGAAAAAGAGATGTTTGCTTGGTGATTTGTCTCCCATCGATTAGAGTGAAGGAGTAGCAACAGTCGTTCTTCAACAGTTCTCTGTCTATTTAACGCTCCCGAGTCTCGAACCTCTTTTCTCTCCGCTCCTGATGTTCGACGAGCCCCAAGCGCCAACATCTGCCAATTACCCAGCGGCAAAACTATTCGGATGAAGCAATATATTACATCAGGAGGAATTTGTATGTGTGTATGTGTGTGTGTGTGTGTGTGTGTGTGGACGATCTGTGTAGGCTGCATGTTTTGTTTTTTTTGGCGCGCTGTAATTCTGCACCATTTCGCACTGAAGCAGGAAGAAAAAAAAAGAAATTAGATTAAAAAAATTCAATACTGAGTCGTTTCTCATTTGTCCTTCATCCAACACACAAAGGGGGAAAAAATCTAATATCTACGACTATGATATGGAAATAAAATCCGGAACTGGAAGTACAAGTCGGAGATTCGACAGATTTTTACATGAAAACGTGTTTCGTTTAAACAATGAGTTTGATATCAACACACTTTCAGGAACACACTTTCAGGCGATTAAAATTCAGATGCCCTAAAAAATGCAGCACATTGAAGCAGAATCACAGAAAAAGTTTAAGGGATTTTTGGTAATATGGAAAGTTTGAAAGTGTTTTTTTTAATAGTGCAGTTGAAATGATTCTTTTTAATGTGGATCAGAAAATTAAAGAAATCATACAATGAATAAATTATTTAAATTATGCAAAAATTAATTTTAATTGTTTATTAATTTTTTGTATTAAAAATGTAATAAAAAAAAAACTGGTTGGGGGTGCAAATAATTTTACACATTTAATTTTCAGACACAGACATAAAGAACATCATCAGTGTGGACACCTGAATATAAGATTGGTTTGGTTTGGACATTTCGTTCCCATTTGCTTCAATGATGATCTCCACTTTTCTGGGAAGATGTTCCACTAGATTTTGTTGAGATTTGTGGAGATTTATTCATCCACAAGGGTGAAAGTAAAGTCAGGTACAGATGTAGGTAAAAAGGTAAGGAAGCCTGGGGTGCAGTCAGCGTTCACATTCATCCCAATAGGGTTGGAGATCTATAGCAGATCTTCATGGATCTGGATTTGTGTACATTGTGTGTCATGCTGGAACAGGTCTGGGTCTCAAGTGAAAGGAAAATGCTCCAGCATCCAGAGACGTTCTCTCCAACTGTGTGCCTCCAACATTTAAAGGAAGACATCTTGGGGAAGAAGCACATACGGGTGGAAAAGTCGTGTTTTTGGCAAGACGGCAGTTTTGTAAATCTACAGTCTGGGATATTTGGCCGTGAGACCCGAAATAATTTGATCCGGACGCCACAAACAAAACTGTGTACTGAAACCCAGGAGCCACGCCGGCACATGTACACTTTTTTTTTTCCAGCTCGCCACATCTGAGCGCTTTAGGAAAGACCTGAGACGAGTAATAGTTTTATTGTGAGGCGAGTTTCTGAGCCTGGGTCCGAGCCTTGATCCGGAGAACGCCCTCTTCCCCTCCGCCGGCGTGGATCGAGGGGTATAAAGAGTATTTCTGTGAGAGAAAGAAGGACAAAAAAAATCCAAGAGGATCAAGAGAGAGAGAGAGAGAGAGAGAGGAAAAAAAGAGAGACTATTCCTGGCCTATTTCTGCCTGCCTTTCTTCCCCCCGGCCACAAAGCCGTGCTAGGCCACTTCTCAGCCTCCCGTCCTCCACACGCCGGACTGATCCATTTGTTTTTATCCCGATCCTGGATTTGGGAAGATACAAAGCTGATTAGGCAACAAAAGCATATGGGAAGATAAAGGACACTTAGGTAATGGGTTTTGACAGCCTCTTCGGAGTGCTGAAAACAGAAAGAAAAAAAGAAAGAAAGAAAGCAGACTCATCCTCTCATCTTCTCATCCTCTTTCTGCTGCTTTGCTGCAAATATGTTTGTTATTTAGTTTCCATGCCAACTGATCTGAAGCAGCCTGAGAGGACGAAAAAGGGGTGGAAGATGTACAGAGTTTTGGATGAGAGAAACACTTGGAGAAGTCGCTAAATCCAACACTAAGCAGGGAAACGGGAAGAGAAACGTCCTCCAGAAGCAGCGAGATCAAAATCAGGCACCAGAAGTGCACCATATATATGATCCGGTCACATGATTACTTTTTTATAATTTTTTTTGTTGTTGTTGTTTTTTGTAATCAAATATATATAAGAAGGGGAAATTCTAAGGAACATCCCAAGTTACTTTATATACTTAAAACTGAAAATAGGTGTGGTTGTTAAATTATTATTATTATTATTATTACAATCAAATCTAATAATACACAATATTTAAATCTATTTCTGTATTATAACTGCATCTCAAAAAGCTGAAAGTAAAAAAAATAAATTATAAAGAAATTATTAATTTAAAAAAACGTATTGATTAATATTTATAATTAATAATACTTTTATTTATATTAGTTTAATGTTTTTTTTATTGATATATGGAAACTGAAGAATCACTAATATGAGTTTTATTTATTAAAGTACTGAAGAATTCGACAACGTTCTCAGGAAATGTTGAATTTGAGCATCATTGTGGTTTGTGGACATAAACAAAAAGAGCCAAAGGTTCAGTCAAATGTCATATTATGAAGAATTTTCTCCACAATAAAACAGAAGAGAACATATTCCCCCGCATTCCTGCAGCTCTGAGATGGTGAAGAACTCTTGGGAGGTGTTTACGTGCTTAGCTGAGATAAAGCAGGAGATGAACCGAGTGTGGATTAGAGTGCTGAGATGATTAGGGTCCGGCACAAGTGTCGTGTGTGTGTGTGTGTGTGTGTGTGTGTGTGTGTGTGTGTGTTTGTGTGTGTGTCGGGGGAAGGGGTCCTCAGACCTTAGCAGTGGGAGAGTATTAATCCGAGCTCAGTGGGAGCAGGACCTCTGCAAACAGCTCCTGCTGCTAGAGCTTTAGTTGACACTCGAGCCTGAGAGAAAGTCCAAAATCTTCACATTAGCTCCCTGCGATTGTTCGGCTCAGGCCGTAAGCTCTTTTCAAGACGGGGAGCGCAAATAAATCTTAAACCCTGCCCCGCCCCTTCTTTCCATCCCATCCCATTCCATCCCATCCCCAGACCGTGGCCCATGAGAACACACACCAGCGTCAGTCACCAGAGACCCGGCTCACTGAGAGTCATGAAATCAGACGGATTTGGAAATCGTGATTGCGTATGCTTTCTAAAGCGAGGATGAGGATGAAGAGGAGGAGGAGGAGGAAGAGGAAGGATTTTAGGACCGACTCCAAAGCGACGACGCTCCTCTAAAAAAATCACATCCCGCCTCTTCAAGCTTCAGCCCATTTTACATGTTAGTCAAAGCCAAGTTCAGGTGATTTCACAGTGGGGAGGCCGAGCGCTCCACATCCCAGAGATAAAGACAGTCTGAAGATCAGCCCAATGAGAAACCAATCAGAGTTTAAAAATAATAATGCAGATGATTTCGTTCAATTCGAAAAAAAACAAACAAACACTGGAATAAAAATTAAAAAAAGACATTGAAGACTCCTTTTATTAATGATAATAGAAGTTCATGTTCTGCTCAGGGTCTGCTGTACAGAGGGTCTGTTGCTATAGAGACGACTGTCAGAACTTACTTCTGAGCCAATCACAATCCAGAATTCAGCAGCACACTGACTTTAAAGATGATAAAAGTTTAACTACTAATTAAAATTTTCAAAAAACTTTTAAAAAATTGTAAAAAGAAACAAAGATTTTGATGTTTAAACAACACAAAAAAAAAAAAATCTGAAATGAAATCAGATTTTAATCGTTGTATTTTTTCTATGAATAACCGATAAATCATGTGATATTATTTGGTTAACATAATAAAGCTTTTAGATCATATTTAATAACCTCAGCTGAACTCTGCCTTGAGGCTTTCGATCGTTTTTGGTTTTAATTAGAATAAAAACAATTTTAGTTGGAAAATTAAAATGCATTAACGGTGTTTAACGTTTCCTACACGGAGCAAGTTGTTAATCAAGAGCAAGAAAATGAGTGCAAACGGGGAAATAAAACTCCATGTTTGCTGATCAGAAATGAAAATTAGGTCCTGAGTCGAGCGCTGAGTGAAGTCACGCCTCATTTAAGGTATTTTTTTAAGATCTAAATGATTCTTATTATTAAGTCTTTCTTTCTGCAGATGGGAAAAATATTAAATATCATCTATTTTCTAAGTGGTTACGGATCGACATTGACCTGCAAACTGAGGATGAGGGATGTCAAAGTTATCACGTTGGTTTACGAGGTTAAATTTAAAGAGAAAAAAAGAGTTCTACATGAGAAACAGTGAGATCCTTAATGAGCAGCTTCACCAGAGCATTTGTAAATAATGCAAACCTATAAGAAGGCCATGAACAGTATTTACATGCTGATGTGAAGATAATCAGGTGAGGTGCAAAATCCATTCCTCCGGCCTGGAATTGATCAGAACGCATATGGGGCTCTAACATACAGGACACGGAGAGGCCTAAAGAAGGGTTTTTTTCCAAATGGAAATGAGGAGAGTGGAAGGATGAGAAGAAGCAGAGAGGCAGAGGAGTGTGTGTGTGTGTGTGTGTGAGAGAGAGAGAGAGAGAGAGAGAGAGAGGGAAGAAGGACGAGGGCTGAAATGAAGGGGAGTCCGTAGAGATTGCGCCGTCTATCTGGCCGTAGCCCCGGGCGGGCGGAGGAGTAAAGTTGCTAATGATCTCATCGACGTCAAATCTCTGCGATGTCAAACGGCACGGAGCTCCATCAGGGAAATGAGACACTGGACGCCGTATGTCCTGAGGTCCGTCGGCCGTCCTGAGTTACTTCACAGCCAGATAGGCAGCCAGATTAAACATCGGGACAGAGCAGATTCTCTCAGGATGTTCAGATCTTCGCTGGTGAGCACGACGACGCTGCAGTAATAACTAACGGACTGCGTGACAATGAATATGGACGAAATATCAGACGAAAACTCGAGTTTAGACGATCGGTTTTAAACCAGGTCAGGGCCACTGTGTGTAACCACTGGTAACAATGAATTCAAATCAGGACTGCATGAAGGATTCATCACAAACCATCAACTAAATTCTGTTTCCTATAGAAAAACATATAAACCAGAATCAAAAGTCTCTCCAATGGGAAGTAAAAGAGTTTTGTAAAATTTGTTTGGCGGTTTGAAAAATCTCAACGTAGGCCACTGCTCAGTCACCAAATAAAACATCTAGAGAGGTTGTTGAGTGACGTTGGGGTTTTTTCAAGACCATCCCGAATAAAATTCAAGATCGATAGCACATCAAAATCTCTGTCAGCGTATGAGATCGTGTTACGTCAGAACAGTGAATTTAAGACTTTTTAACACCTATAATTATTTACTCCTTACTTCAAAGGTAAGGAGGCGGGGCCTAGAGGGGCGGAGTCAAACCAAACTGCACAGAAAGAAAAAAATAATAATTTGTCATCCGGAGTTTCACTACATAACGAGATTCTGTTCATGTTACTGAAGGAGATGAAGTGCCGCCATTTCAGTTCCTTATCAGTGACATCACTGAAAACCCATCTGACAAACTTCCATCACTTGTGAGCCACGTTAGCGTTAAAGCTACAGAGCGTCAAACAAAAGCGAGATAACAAACACGACTTTGGAGAAGTGAAAATAATGAAAATTCTGTTTTTCTCTTAACCAAAACAAAGTTTTAAATAATGAATAAAATCTATAAATAATAAATAAATAAGAATTTCTTTAGCTTGTTTAATTGAGGACTTAACAGATACGACTGTTTAGAATGTTAATAATAGATGTTGTGTGAATGTTTGTTTTTGTCATCGAAATTAATTTCTTAAAATATTAAAATATATCTCAGTAATAATAATAATATCTCAAAAAACTGCTAGGAGAAATCAGAACATACCGTATCCCACTACACCGATCTCATTTCTAATCTGATGATCTTCGTTCTCTGACTTCAGACTTGCAAATACGAGCGTGAAAATATTTGTTGATATCTGACGAGGGATGAAGATTAAAGATTAAAAACTGTAAAATGTAAAACCACAGTGATGGAGAAGATATCTTACTGTACAAACCAACAACAACGTATGGCATGATGTCACACTGAGGTCGAAAAGAAGAAATGGTACAGAAATAAAATCTAAACGCATAAAGTTTATTTTGCGTCTCGGTTTTTAAGAGCACTTCTTCTTTTCCAACTCCGTCACGTCCCCCATATTCCTATACCCATTTTATTCAAAGATTTCCATTTCACATTCCTAATGGTTCTCCTCTTCACATGCTAAACAGCTTTAGCATAAAGATCAAGGCTGAAGAATATTTCCTGATATTTCCACGGCTCCATAGTTCACGTAGACAAAGCATAAAATTCCTCTCTCAGCCCTGGAAATAAATAAATAAACCAACGTTAGAAATAAACAGCTGCAGTAATGAGGTTAACTATTCTGACTTCTGAGAATGCGAGAAAGAGAGAGAAAGACGGAGAGAGAGAAAAGAGAAAGAGAGAGAGAGAGAGAGAGAGAGAGAGAGAGAGAGAGAGAGAAAGGCTTGCGATATTTTTTTCCATCCCAAATTAATGACAGCAGATCTAATGCCATTGCCGTATTCGGAGTGTGTCCAATACTTTTAAAGCACAGCCTTAATGGAGACTTGGAAAGAGATTGATTTGAACATCAAACACCACCCAATAGGTCGCCTTCTTTCATGCTTTTGGGTTTTGAAAGTTCTGATGGCAGTGCCGGAGCTTCGACCTGCTCCTCGGATTGATGTAATTATGCTCGGAAGTGGCGTGTAGGAAGCGTACGGTTCTTGGCAGCCTCACAATGAAGGACTGATGATCTCTAAACGAGGCTTATTTATTAAATAACGCATCAGAGAGCGAAATAAACATTCATTGTGGATGGGGGAAAAAAGTCATCACGGTCCTGGGATAATGATAATTATTCTGACTGATAGATAACCTGTTCGCATCCCAGTGAAAGGCTGAAAGTCTATTAGAAGGCATCGTATTAGCCATCCATCCATGAAGAAAGTAAATGATGTTTCGGTGAGCGGGCCGTCGAACGAATCGAGTGAGTGCGGCGCGATGGCACGCCAACGGTGACTTTGAAAACAAAGGCATTTCCATAAACGAGTCGAAAGGTGAGGTCACGGTGCGACTCGGACCATATTCATCATCAGCGCTGGATGGAAATGCACGCTCTGAACTGATGAGACCTGGCCAGCAGATTCACGTCGGCCGGTTCAAGGTCGGGGCTTCAACGATGATGCGATATTAGCGTGGAGGGTAAGGAGGTCCCAAAAAAGTCCAACAGCTCAGAAGTTCTTGAAAAAAAAAGTGATGGATAGAATTAAAGTATGAACTCCTGAACTTCAAAAAAGTGCCGCTATAAGAAGGAAATCATTGTGCGACAGTGAATAACCACAGATACGGAGGAAACTCAGAAAGTGATCATCTCATGACACTTCTTCTGGCAACCACAGTCTAAATACAAACCTCTGCACACTGATACACATAATCCTAATAAAGTCCAATTCAGTTCCAGGCGACATCCTGAGTAAAAATGTGCATTGTTTACTTTTTATCAATACTCTTATTGATACTGATCTCTATAATTTGGTGCAAAAAGACGTGATGTTGAAATGTTCAAGTTATTTTATTACTGAAGATAAAAACGACTCCAAACAAACAGAAAAAGGAACATAGCAAACCACAACTTTCAATAAAAAAGAGAGAGAGAGAGAGAGAGAGAGAGAGAGAGAGATTTCCTCAGCATACCAAAGCACAACCTACACTATATTGCCAAAAGTTTGCGGACACCTGGTCATAAATATTCCCTTATAATTCCCTCCACTCTTCTGAGAAGATGTTGATTTTTGGGTGTGCTTGTGGACATTTGTGCTCATCAGCCACAAGGGTGTTAGTAAAGTCAGGTGGTGATGAAGGTGAGGAGGTCTGGGGTGCAGTCAGTGTTCACATTCATCCCAAAGGTGTTCAGTAGGAATGAGATCAGAGCTCTATAGCAGGAGACTCAAGATCTTCCTCTTTAAACCATGTAAACCAGATCTTCATGGAGCTAGCTTTATACACAGATCACACATCTTCAGGCTGGAACAGGTTTTGGGTTTCCAAGTTCAAGTGAACGCAAAGTTTTATTACGCCGCATCCAAAGACGTCCTGTACAATTGAGTGTCTCCAGTTTTGTGGTAACAGTTTGGAGAAGAACCACATATGGCAGGAAAGATCAGGTGTCACAATACTTTTGTTTATACAGAGGTCGATGGCGTGTTTTGTTTGTACGACCCGAATTCCAGAAACGTTGGGACGTTTTTAAAATTTGAATCAAAGTTTTTCGAGGCCTGCAGCAGTCATCAAATCAGGAATGAGCTCATTTTGTGGATAAAAGTGTAAAAGTTCTCAGTTTAAACATTTGTTATGTTCTCCGTGTTCTTTGAGAATAAAATATTGGCTCACGTGATTTAAAAGTTTTCATTTGATTTAAATTTGAAAAACGTCACAACATTTGCGGAATCTGGGTTGTAAAATTGTGTTTTGTTTGTATATTTTTAAGATTTGCAACGTGAGTCCCCACTTTCGAATCGTTTCAACTTCGACTGATACACAAACGCACGAGCGCATGGATATCACGTGTACGTCGAGCAAACCTCGGCCACGTGAGGAAATCGTTCAGGGATAATTTAACATTAACGCCGACGTATTCGAGATAAAACAACGCAATTTGTTTGTTTGTCCTGAAGTCGGGTACCGAGCAAATTCCATACCGGTTATAAAAACGGGTCTCTGTACCCAACCTGTGTAAAACCTTAGGGGGGGCAAATACTTAAGCGTGTTGTTTATTAATTGAAGGCTTTTGTTAATTCATTCGCTTCATTTGCTCGTCCGTATTAGATTTGCATAATTAAAATGCAACAACGATTAAAGCTGTCGAACTTTTCAAAATACGAGTTTCATCAATTGAAATTATACACATTAAATAAAATTTTTGTCTGTCTGTCTGTCTTTCACCTGTCTGTCCGTCTTTCACCTGTCTGTCCGTCTGTCTGTCCGTCTGTATTTTGTCTTCTCTTCTTTATCATATGAATTTCTGCCCTACTTTTTAAAAATCACACACACACCTTCCCGTTACACTCTTTCCCACTTTGCCTTTAACTAACACCCCGATGTCCACCTGCTTCTCCAGCGTCCGCACGTCGGCCCTCCGCAGACGAGTGGCCCCCGGGGCAGTGTTTTTGGGGGTGAGTGTTTCTGGCTCAGGCCTCGATGGCTAATCAGCCCTTCCCAAGACGCTGCTCATCAAATCGCTCCGTACAACAGATCAATCTTCTCCTGACAGTTCATTTAGACTGAATTAATTTGGAATTAGAGGTCCATTACGGCAATTGGCAGCCGTGGATATTCCCCAAGCGCAGGCTGAAATCCCCTCTCACACACTGAGACGCCTTTTCAATCGACTAGATAAGGACCTTTTTTTCTTCTAAGCACTTGGAGTTCAGTTTGAGCTGAGCAGAGAATTTCATTTTCGCTTCAAACGAGTCATCATTGTTTTAAACGGACTGCAGACGCACGGCACACACACACACACACACACACACACACACACACACACACACACACACACACAGTAAATCACTGTTTTAAAAGTCACATTTTCATCAATGATCGCAAACCTTTTCTGCATCAGCAAAGCGCACTAATTATAAAAACTCTCGAAATAATACGATTGTGAATTTTATTCATTTCTATAAAATACAAAAAATAAAATAACCGATTTTCTCCTCTTTAAAAAGATCATTTGCAATTGTGAGTGAGAGATTGAGAGACTGGTATAGAAGAGAGAGAGAGAGAGAGAGAGAGAGAGAGATAGATAGAGAGTGAGATAGGAGAGAAAGAAAGAGAGAGAGAGTGAGAGCAGAGAGAGAGAGTGAGAGAGGAGAGAGAGAGAGAGAGAGAGGAGAGGGGAAGAGAGAGAGGAGAGAAAGAAAGAGAGAGAGGAGAGAAAGAAAGAAAAAAGAGGTGAGAGAGAAGAGATAGAAAGAGGAGATAGAGAGGAGATAGAGAGGAGGGAAAAAGAGGAGAGAGAGAGAGGAGAAAAAGTCAGAGAGAAAGGAGAGAAAGAGAGAGAGGAGACAGGGAGTGGAGAGGGAGAGAAGAGAGGATGGAAAGAAAGAGAGAGAGAAAGAGAGAGAGAGAGAGAGGAGAGAGAGGAGAGAGAGAGAGGAAAGAGAGAGAGGAGAGAGAGGAGAGAGAGGAGGAGAGAGAGAGAGAGGAGAGAAAGAGAGGAGAGAGAGGAGAGAGAGAGAGGAGATAGATAGAGAGAGAGATAGGAGAGAAAGAAAGAGAGAGAGAGTGAGAGCGGAGAGAGAGAGAGGAGAAGGGAAGAGAGAGAGAGGAGAGAAAATAAAGAGAGAGAGGAGAAGGGAAGAGAGAGAGGAGAGAAAGAAAAAGAAAGAGGCGAGAGAGAGGAGATAGAAAGAGGAGAGAGAGAGGAGATAGAGAGGAGGCAAATAGAGGAGAGAGAGAGGAGAAAAAGAAATAGAGAAAGGAGAGAAAAAGAGAGAGGAGAGAGGGAGTGGAGAGAGAGAGGAAAGAGAGAGAGGAGAGAGAGGAGAGGAGAGAGGAGAGAAAGAAAAAGAGAGAGAGAGAGAGGAGAGAAAGGGAAGAGAGAGAGAGGAGAGAAAATAAAGAGAGAGAGGAGAAGGGAAGAGAGAGAGGAGAGAAAGAAAAAGAAAGAGGCGAGAGAGAGGAGATAGAAAGAGGAGAGAGAGAGGAGATAGAGAGGAGGCAAATAGAGGAGAGAGAGAGGAGAAAAAGAAAGAGAGAAAGGAGAGAGAGAGAGGAGAGAGAGGAGAGAGAGAGAGAGGAGGAGAGAGAGAGAGGAGAGAGAGGAGAGGAGAGAGGAGAGAAAGAAAAAGAGAGAGAGAGAGAGGAGAGAAAGAAAGGAGGAGAGAGAGAGAGAGGAGAGAGAGGAGGAGGAGGAGGAGAGAGAGAGGAGTATCTGCGCTGCTGTGTGGAGGCAAATATTAACCCTGACACCCTGCTGTAAATTTCTTCACTTATTCCCTCACTCTCTCATTCCTTTACTCCTTCACTTATTCCCTCACTCTCTCGTTCCCTCACTCCTTCAATTATTCCCTCACTCTCTCATTCCCTCACATTCTCATTCCTTCACCCCCTCCTTTATTCCTTCACTCCTTCACATCACATGACAGGACGACATGCTCCATGAACACGTCCACACAATCCTGAAAGAGGAGAAGAAAGAGGAGCACAGCGAACCTCAGGTCCTGACAGCTCTCCATTTTACACCGACGCTACACACAATCACACGTCCATGAAAATTCTTCTAAAGCGACTTAACAGACTGCAGAGTTTCCAACCGCCGCCTGACCTCACCTTTACCCCAACACGGACCAGAAACACGCCGTGAAACTCCAAACCTCACGCTGTTTCAAAGAGAAAAAAGGGGGTGGAGTTAAAAGCACAAAGTTTTTAATCCTTATTTTACACCACAGCAATTTCTTTAGTATTTATTAATAAACAAAATACTTTTTTATCCAGAAAAATGTGGCTGTAAGTGGAATAAAACACTGTGACATTAATAGTAACTCACGTCATCTCTTTTTTCTTTAATTACTTTTTCTATAACAAATAAACAAACAAATATAAACAAACAAACAAACAAACAAACAAACAAACAAATAATAATACATATTTAGGCTAAAATAATTTTTAGGGAAAATCTAAATGATTTTTTGTATGTGCATACCAATACAAATCCACACACACACACACACACACACACACACACACACACACACACACACACGTTATTTGAACAAAAGTATTTGGACACCTGACCTTTTCCATATGTGATTCTTCTCTAAAGCTGAGCCACACAATTGTACTGGACGTCTTTCGATAAAATGTTTGCGTTTCACTTGATCCATTTTCATGTCCCTGTGTACAAAGCCAGCTTCAGGAAGATCTGCTTTACATGGTTTGAAGTGGAAGATCTCCTGCTATAGAGCTCTGATCTCATCCCTACTAAACACCTTTGGGATAAATGTGAACACTGACTGCACGCCAGACCTTCTCACCTTCTCACCTTCTCACCTACATCACTATCTGACTTTACTAACACCCATGTGGCTGATGAACATCAAATTTCCACGAGCGCACTTTAGTGGAACATCTTCTCAGAAGAGTGGAGGGAATTATAAGAGCAAATTGGAACTAAGTGTGGAATTCAATGCTGGAAAAGTCCATACCGAACTTATGATCAGGTGTCCGCAAACTTTTGACAGTACAGAGTAATTACCACATGAGAGGTGAATATTTCAGCATCTCGCACGCTTTAATATGGCAGAAGTCTTTACAGCGTGTCGTTCTCCTTATTACAATAATCAGACCTTGGAGGAATGTTTCAAAGGCTCGTGAAATCTTCCTGAAGTCCTTTAATGTTGTGGAGTTCAACGGCGATGATGTTTTTCGCGCTGTTTTAGTGACTGTATGACAGACTAGGAGCGTCAGTGCGGAAAAAAAAGGCAGAAAGCGAAGTTCACGGCAGGTATTTAAAGTGCAGGCGTCAGATTTCAGCATGGAGACGATAATAGAGTCGACACACATTACCTCAGTTTCGAGTTGAAAGGATGTATATGAGGAATTTACAGAGACACCAGAGGAAGAGACACGACCACGATATTCTACCTTTCAACAATTTATTCTCCAAACATTTTTCTTCTTTCACTTCTTCTGATCCGCTTTGCCTCTTTTTTTACATCTATCTATCAAAACGTTCTCCGAAAGCTCCTGAGATTATAGACCTCATATCACAGGTTTATAAACACAGGATCCGTCTCCGTCTGACTTTTCACTCCTGTCTCCATCTTTGCTCCTCGACCTGTTGACTTTGACAGTTTGCCGTGGTGTTTTTAACTTTCCGGGATGCTTTAAAGGAGAACTCAGAGATCCTTCACTGGAGTTCAACACCCTTTTGAAGCAGAGATGGATTTATCAGTGGTCAGGAGGAGACAACGTTCTTTCTATCAGCCAGATCACTGGAGGAAAAGTTCTGTTGTGACCCTGTTTTCACATTCATCAGATAATGTTCCAATTCAAAGACAGCAAAAATGCTAGACATGTGGGTAAGACAGAATGAGATAGAGACAGTGGGAAAGAGAGAGAGAAAAAGAGAGAGAGAGAGAGAGAGAGAGAGAGAGAAAGAGAGAGAGACATAGAGACGTGTGCTAAAGATGGGAAGGGGATTAGAAAGTTAGAATGAAAATAAAAGAAAGAGAGACAGACAGACAGACAGACAGACAGACAGACAGACAGACAGACAGGTGTGATGATAAGAGGGGGCTTTAGAAAGAAAAAGAGAGAGAGAGAAATACAGACAGACGTGATGACGAGGGAGATGGGAAATAAGAAAGACAAAGGGGAAGACAGCAAGTGAGACAGACAGACAGACAGACAGACAGACAGACAGACAGACAGACAGACAGACAGACAGGTGTGATGAAGATGAGAGGGGAAGAGAGAAAAACTGAAAAAGACGGAAAGAATGCTGACAATAGATGGTTTATAAAAGAAATTACAAGGTAAAAAAGAGGAATAAATAAGACAGACAGACAGACAGACAGACAGACAGACAGACAGACATGCTAAAAATGAAAGGGGGCTTAGAGAGGGAGAAAGACAGGCAAGGTTTATAAGAAAACACAATGCAACAAAAGAGAAAAAAAGAGAGAAAGAGAGAGATGGTGAGGGTTTATAAGTTTATAAAGTTAAACAAAGTAGAAAAAACTTAAATATGTAGTAGGTAAAGTGAAAGAGAGGAAAAAATAGAACATGTTACTCTGACTGTTACAGAACACTGACACCGGAGACTCCTTTCATAGAAAATTCTAATAAAATTAATTCATTACTTCTTTATAATAAACGCAAATTCCTCCAAGTCCCAGTGAACGTGCGTATTTAGGAAAATTTAAACGTTTACTATAGAATGAGGGATATTTCTGTATTTGTGTTTGTGAAAATGAATGATTATTTAATGGACTGTGGTTTTATTTCACCCAGACAACAAATAAAGAATAAAGAAAAACCCCAACATTGTGAATGATTTGCCGTCTCCTCTCACAGCCTGCTGGATGTTCAGGTGAAATCCAGACGTGAACATTATCATTAGCACTCAGATTTATGGGCATTTGAGAGAATTATTAGGGCTACAAGCCGAGCGAACGCGAGCCCAGCGGACGCTGTTTGTCCTGAGGGAGTCACCGGCTGAGTCGACTTCACTGCGGGCGGTAAAACGGTTTCTACAACACAACCACAGGAGGCTAATCGCGTTTAGTTCCAAATGAACGCAAATCAAAAATGCACATTTAAATAGGAGTCTGTGATTAAAATCCGGAATAGCAGACGATGAATCATTTGGATAACAATGCTGTTAATGTTCAAGTCTTTATATAGGAAGTTGTAGTCTACAGGATGGATTCTGTGCTGGGTAAAGGGGGGAGGGGGGGTTCAGTAACCTCACATCTTGCAGACTATGGAACACAGTTTTGAAAAATGGTATCTTCTTACTTTGGGTACTCAAGGATTGGTTTGGTGAAAGAGGCATGGAGAACCAACAGTTCTGCAAGGAGAACTTGAGTTATAGTACAAAACATGCATAGCCAGAAAGCATGCTGTGTTTGACACGCCAAATAATATCGTATCGTGGTGGTGTTTTTATATTCACATTTTGCTTTTACTCTCACCCTCCCATACAAATGGATTAAGGGATCCACTGATCTCCAGGCGGACTCTCGTTGGCTGGTTTTTATTGGCGTCACTCAATTATTTGTCACTAAACTGAATTGTTTAAAATCCACTGTAGCTACAGCTGGTCGATGTGGCAAAAACATCAGATTGTGATGCTTGAGAACATTTTTACGATACACTATACGCATAACTACAGGTAGTCCCCGACTTATGATAAACACGTGTTCCCATGACCCCTATCGTAACTTAAAAATGACGTAAGTCGAGACATGGCTTTGCCAACTAGAAGTATTAAAAAGTGGAGATCAGCGACGCCGATAAAAAAAGAAGAGACATGAGTTAAAACTAAGCTTTGAAACACCAAAAAACACACCAAATAACGCGCAACAAATCGTACCGCATATCCACGCTGCTTTGTTCGCCTGCGGCACGAAACGTAAAAATATTTTAACATCTTTGTCGTATCGGCGTCATAAAAGATGGTAAGGAATATTGTAAATCGAACCATCGTAACTCTGGGACTAACAGTAGATATAATTTGGCTAACAACTTTTCCTTCATTCCCGCAAAGACAAAAACGTCTAGACAAAAAAATTATCTTAAATCAACAGCATCCGTTTGGTACCATTTATTGTGCAATTCAAACTTTAAAAAAAAAAACAACATACCAACAAAATCTTTTACGGTAATAATCGTTAAACACGATATCATTATTATATCGATATATCAGCCAGCCCTATTGGTAGTGATTCATCACCATGGCCAGTCTGCATCTTAGAAAATTTTACACCGTCTGCATCCAGCGTTCCAGCTAGTTTTCCACATACTAAGTGGACATGTGGTGTTGTATAATTGCAAACCTAATATCCATTTCAATCCTATGCCTTTGGAACATGGCGGGACCACAGAGATCGCTCACTGGGCTCTCAGAGGGAAAATGTGAAACCCAGGGCCCGGCCTGCATTACATAAATATCAATTAAAGAAGAGGAACGGAGGCTAATCTGCCCCCTGAGAGGCGCGAGGGTGCGAGGGGAACAACCGGGGTGGGAAGAGGGAGGGAACGGGGAGGAGAAGGAAAAGGCCGTTGGGAGGATAAGGGGTGGAGATGACGTGTCATTTAAAACAATCAGCTGCCTCTTCTTATTTGTGAGGTCCCTCCCAAGCAGTGACTGATTTGACTACGGCTTTATAAGCCGAAACGCAATTATTACGGCTCTCACAGTAGCCGAGTGACTGCGAAAATAAATGGAACATTTAATTAGAGGCCGGAAAACCAGTTTAAGCCACATGGAAGAATTAAAATTCAATTTAGTTGCGGATTTAAGGGGTGATGAAGTCCGGAATCATTAGTGTCAATGCCGTACTGACTGACACACACTTATCATAAAGCCCAAAACCCCTGAAATGGGGGTGAAAGCAGAAGGCGGAAATGATACAGATGGGAGTTTTTGGGAGGGGAGAAAAAGAAAATTGGGAAGGATTTAGCTTCAGTGCTGCTCTTTCCTCTTTCATGTCTAACGACTGGTTAATAAAGCAGGCGGTTAAGAGGATTGTGATCGGCATTGGGCTGCGCCTGATAGCGGCCTGTGGAAAGTTGGTGACGATCGTTGCAATAGGCTCGGTTTGAACATTAATGGCTTGAGGGATTTGCACCCCAACGGTGCCATCCCATCCTGGATCACCCTAATGAAGGCCAATTGGATTGGGACTGGCCTGATATCGAGGTGGTCCTGAGTGGAGATGGTGCGAGCACCCCGTCTATAGGGTGCGAGTAAATCCAGGGGGCGGTGATAATCCACAGCTCTGGGCGGGTGAGATTGTAGAATCCTGCCACTGGTTGGGATTATTGTGGAGGTGCAATACGTGGTTTATAGGACAAACTGTAAAAAAAGACGGATTGAAAGTACTTATATGTGAAATTGGGCAGAGATTTGCGGACATGAATGTCTCCAGCATGCTTTAGACTCCTCAGAGGTCCATTTGTGTTTCAAATGTTATACCGGGACTCATAACATGCTGCTAATCAATTACATCATCATCACCTATCTAATTGCCATCAAATTGTTCCTTGTTGATCTATCAGGGATGTTCAGGATGATGTCTAGGCAGAAATAAAATGTACAAAAAAACAACATATACCTCATGATGAGTGAAAAACATTTCAGATGGTTCAGTGGAGATGTATTGGGCGTATCATCTGCTTTTAGATAATAGTTCCTCATTGGTTCTCTTGAGCTCAGCTATTCAGGAACTCAGGATCACTGGATTGTTGTTTCTATAGCACACTGACTAAACAGAATGATTTCACTTTTACAGCTAAATTCAAATTCTTACCCTCTCCAAATTTCCAGCTCTGCCAGAGTATAATTAGAGATTGTTCGAGTTCTGTCGGAAATGACAGACATCACAGAAATATGCCTTTCTTCAGAAAAACAAACAAAAAAGAGCTAAAGCACACGTCTTCCTTTGACGTTTAAAGATTTGACTCTGTGGTTTGTCAGCTGGTTTGATAGCTGAACTGCTGCTTTCTCCATTACTTTATCTCTCGGGCCTGAAGCTATTTTACCTGTCTACATTTTTTTCTGCTACTGTAAGCTCAAATTCCCATTCCATCGATCGCAGCGTCTGAATCCCCCCCTTCGACTCGCTAATACTCCCTTTTGCCTCTTTCATCCGGATCGAGGAGGTGGTACGATGAGGTGGCAAAAAAAAAAAATACAAGTAGAAAGAGAAAAAAAAAATCAATAACAGAGCTAAGTGAGAGAGGTCAGAGTTCAACGGGGTCCTTGACTAATGGAAGGAGTGGCAGGATTCTAGAGCTCAGGGGCCGAGCGAAAAGGGAAGGGGGAGGGTGATGGAGATCACGTTCGTGGCCATCGATCCGGTCAGTGTGCGCTAGTGAAGGGTTATCAGAAAGGGGCTCGAGGCGGGGTGATCAGATCAGCAGGAACAGGAACAGGATTTATCTGACTCGGGGCCACCGAGTGTCAAAGCATCAGAGAAGGAGAGGAAACGATGGTGTCAGGAAAAATGTTACGTGGCCCGAAGTTTCCCAGGGGAATGATGACGGAGGTTAACGAGGGCTAATAGGTGGGGAAAAAAGAGCAATACAAAACATCGTCTGTTACGTTGAGGAGAAAACGCTTTTAAGAAGATAACGAGGATCCAACATGAGCGAAATACACTGATGATCAGCGTTGACCAACACCAGACTCTAACGAGAGAACAGGACAATAAAGACAACACAAATAAAACCATAAAACAAAAATCATGTGCCCGTATTGCTTATATTCACAGTAGAAGAATTAGCGAGGACAAATTCTGGATTCCTACTGCTTAGGTGACGTAGATTATTATTCTATAACAGGAGTTTTAGTGCAGCTGCCAATCACAAGTTTACATTATTGAGCTCGGATTAACAGATTTTAATACATTTTGTCTATTTACATCAACACAAACTTCAAATGTGATTTTTTTGATGATAAATTAAATAATGATTTATTTATTTTCTCATCATGTCTGCACAATGAATATAACTGAATATATATAGATAGATAGATAGATAGATAGATAGATAGATAGATAGATAGATAGATAGAGAGATAGAGAGATAGATAGTTGGACAAATAGCAAATAAATGATAATAAAAGTATATATTTCCAATTATCTTTTAAAAAACAATTTCTAGATTATTTATAATTATTATATAATTTTAGTGGTTTTCTTGTTTGTAATCTTGTGTACCAGTGTAGATTTATTTATTGATAGAGACACGAAGCTTCTGTACGTCGCTCTGGACACGGGCGTCTGCTGAATGCCGCAAATGTAAATGTACAATTTTGTATATATACACTTTAGTGAACAT
>MU580030.1:4176130-4218630 GCA_024362625.1 Silurus asotus
GTTACTTCAGTGGACAGAACATTGTTGCTGGGCAGTAGTAAACACAGGAGGTTACTGTTAACTAGCCACAAAAGGTCCCAAATGGTTACCACAGAAGGCTGTTGCTACGCAATAATAGTTACCTCAGAAAGTTTTTGCTAGCTAAGTTACTACAGGATGTTACTGTTAACTAGCCACAAATGTTACCAGAAGGTTACCACAGAAGGTTGTTGCTAGGCACCAAAATTACCACAGAAGTTTTTTGGTAGGCAACAAAAGTTACAACTGAACGTTGATGCTAGCTATGTAAAGCTACTACAGGAGAACGTTACCACAGAAAACTTTATTGCTAGCTTGCTAAGGGTAACATAGAAATGTATTCTGAAAAGCAAATAAGTTACAACACAATTACAAAACTTTCTGTTAGCCAGCAAAATGGTTATTATTAACTAAAGTTACCACAGACATTTCTAATAAACAAATAAAGAAATTATTCTAAAAACTCAAATGATCACAGGTGAAGACTTTTTCAGCAAAAATAAAATAAAACTGTGTCAAAAGCTGTGTCAACTTGTTTATAAACTTTGTTTTGACTGCAAATTGGATCTTCCTAGTTTTCTTCGCTAGCCAGTTAGTGTTCGTTCTCATTTCAGTAATCAATTCTAAAACTAATTCTGAACATCAGTGAGAGCATCAAACATTTCTATTTTAATTGTATTGTATAACATTGTGTACAGTTTATTGTATATCATGCTAGCAACTTTAAAATGTCAATCGGCAACAACGTTTTTAAATATTTTCTTTTTTAAACTATTTTACCTTGGTTTTATTTTGGCACTGCATTTGTTGGTGTATAAAATGCGCTATATGAATAAAATAAAGATAAATATTTTTCCGTGAGTAAAGAGCGCAGATGAAGGGTGGGTGCTAGTCTTAAAATCGTAAAAAAATCCAGTGACTGATCAGCGGCGCTTATCGGTTTTCAGCGTCACACCGCAGCATCTGTTACAGCTGTGGCTCAATCCATAACCCATCCATCAAACACAAACAGATCTGTCTACTGTAAACACGAAGCTCGTTTACACGTCAAAACCAACTGATACCTCACAGGAATGATCTTGCTGAGAGGCTGAGAGACTCGACCAGCTGTCACAGATGAACAGCTAGCACAGATCAGGACCTGAGGAACAATTATGCTAGCTCTAAAATAAACACCTTAATTCAGCCCTTATATCCATTGATCATCCCTGCTGAAGGCATTTAGACACTTCGATATCATGATATTGTGGCTCATCTCAGTGAACCTAAGCGTTTACCCCGTTTAACCCACAATGCTAATTTGCTGTTAATAGGAAGGAGATCACGATCCCCAGATGCATGATTCCATCAGAGAGACTCTCAAAACATCTTGATTTCTGTTCAATAGCTCTGGCTGGGACTTAATACGTTCTCAAAGGAAAGTGTTTTAATCGAAGGCTAAATACAATTAGACACTGGAATTAGCCTGGAATGAACATTTATAGACTTTGTTATGGTTACTATCAATGGTTTTTGAGACACACGCATGTTCCTTTTGTTTTCATGCAACAAACTTGGTGGAAAAAAGAACAAAAAACCCACAAGTATTAAACAGTGAATGACTGTAAGAAAGTTCTGTGGAGTCCAAATGTGACATTTTTGTCTCTACCAGAAGAACTTGTGTAAGACGGAGAATAGGAGAGAAGATGTGATCAGACTCCCTCACCCCCACACTCACACATGGTAGTTGACGCTTAATGATTTGGGGTTGTTTTGGAGCAGAGAAGGTTGAAGACTTTTTCTGGGTGAAGGGTGAAAGAAATATTGAACCAACATGGCAACCATTCCATACTTCAACATAATGCAATTACATCTAAAACAAGACGATGAGGTGAAGCGTATGTCTGAATTCTGTAAGCGATATTAAAAGAGCAAACAGTCTTCTGGATATCCATCATGCAAATACCTGCCCAGTCTGGGATTACCTGGATCACAAGAAGGACATCTACAACTAGGGAATAAAAACTTTTTTTTTTTACCAAATTTGGCAAATTTACCAAAAAAGGACCATGCTTGTGTCTCTCAAAAACAATGAAAGGTTTTCACAGGTACTGTATATAAATATATATATAAATGTCTTGCTGATTAAAGGGACATTTTGCCATAAAACTAAAGTTTTCTTCCTTTTATTATTATTTTTTTTTTTACCAAAATGTTGTGCTTTTTACCAAAAAAGGACCATGCTTGTGTCTCTTAAAAACAATGAAAGGTTTTCACAGGTACTGTATATAAATATATATATAAATGTCTTGCTGATTAAAGGGACATTTTGCCATAAAACTAAAGTTTTCTTCCTTTTATTATTATTTTTTTTTTTACCAAAATGTTGTGCTTTATATTTAAACATCACTAACAACAATTTTTCAACTTAGCGCTACTAGCCAATCATAGCTTAATTCTAACAATTTGTAGAAGTTTGGATGGCAAATGAATTTTCCTATAAAGTAATATCAATTATTTTACTTTACCTTCTTACCTTACTGGTGCTAGCTAGTTTATCATGAACTAACTTTAATTTACTAAGTCATATCCATAAATGTTGATATCATCTCTGCTAATGCTAATTCTAGTGAACTAAAATGAGCTAATAACCATGAGTGAGCGAAATTTTTTTAATTTTCTTTTATTAACATTCATAGTTGCAGCTAAACAAGCTAACTTGAGAGGAATTTTAGGAAATGTTTGCAAAAGTTAAAATAATAAACTAAATCTGGTTTCAATAAATATCACACTTCCTGCTAAACTTGACATCACGCTAGTTAATGCTAGCTCACAAACCTGAGCTAACATAAAATGATTTCTGTGAGGATTTTTAGATGATCAAAGAAAACCATTATTAAATCTTTAGTATAATTAAAGCTAGCTAACCCTTAGCATACTTTTTGAGAGGATACACTTATATATGCTTGCTGCTAATGCTAGCTAGTTTTCTAGCCTATATTAGCTTTGTAATTATTATTTGTCAATGTTTATAATCTCTGTAATGGGAGCCAGATAGATTTTCTAAGATCTTTGAAGAAAAATAGTTTCGAACAAACGTTCAGAAAGTCTTAAATCGCTCATGCTAGCTAAGCAGGATACAGTGTTTAGAAATGACTGGTGTTTGTGAGTCTTTTTTCCATTTAGAGTAAATCATCCTGCACTCCTGACCCTGGTGTTATGATAGTATTAAACAGCGTCATTTTGCTGTAAGTGACTACTTTTTTTTATGTGAAGATTTTCCTGAAAACAGGTTTTTGTATTAAAAAAAAAAGAGTTTAAACCAGATTACAGCTGAACAATCACACACTCTGTCATGTTTAGGTCTATGATTCTCGCCAAACAAGAGGATTTAAAGTTATAGTTAGGAGGCTGAGCATCAGCCAAACATGCAGCGCGGATATTTTACGGCTAGGCCAGGTAATCCCGAGGAGATGCTTCGTATAAACTCACAGTTGGGAACGAAAACAGCATGTGGATTCGAATCTGAGGCTTTTCTAAGTGGCGTTAATGCTCGAAGCCTCCTCAGCTTTTCTACTGATGGATTGAGAGGGATTGGCTTAGGTGACTCTCTAATGAGTCTATTGTTCTTTTGTTTGTGCTGTTAAGGGGAATTAGCCGTATTAAGGTGCGGGAGTCGACCTTAAAGGCCTAGACAGAGCTCTGTTGTGTGCATATACCTGAGCCCTGGTTTAAAACATCATAGTGTTTTGGTAGAAGAAAATCACTCAGCTAAATGAAAATCATATAAATAAAAAACAATAAAACCATGACATCATGGGTTGATAGAAAGATAGAAAGCTCAAACGTCCACACCACAATACTGTTTCATTCTGGATTCTGATTGGTGATCTGATTCGTTATATATTAATACACCCGTTCGAGTTCGCTACTGTTTCTATAGTAACGGCTCGTTCACAGGAACTCAAATGGCGGTTTACAAAATCACTTATGTGGTAAAGTTTTCTTTAAGGACACGTTAATAGAGCGCTTTTAAAACCAAAACTGCAATGGATTCTAAAAACTTCTCACTCATACGTGATCTCTGTATAGTCACCTGACTGGCGTGTCATTTACACTGATCTGGTCTCCACTTTTATACAAAATATTCTACATCTACGTGAGTATCAGTAGCCATTTGGACTTCATTTAATTCGCTCTGTTTGCATTGTACTGTAAAAAAGCTCAATCAAAAGAGGAACTCGTTTTCCTCGAGTGTCGCAGCAGATCCAAATCCCTCACAATCGTCAGCACTAAGTGTGTGAGACGTTCGCTCATGTACTGATCCATTGTTATTTATACAGGATCGCTCTGTATGCGTTTGTTTTGTTAGAAAATAAAATAAATCTGACTATATGTTTTTCATTCTGTCCTAATCCGTCAGCTGAATAGCTGAATGTTGCTCAGGGCAGATAATCAGAAATCAATCTCCAATACGGCAGGAGCTGCACCACAGTGCTTCCTGTTTAATACAGAAAACCACTCGATAGGCAGCAGCCACTTAAAGGAGTAAAGAGTCTCTTTACCCGGTTAATTACCCAATTACAGCTAATAGACCCCCCTACACACACAAACAAACACACACACACACACACACACACACACACACACACACACATGTAAACTCAGCTAAATCTTATTTCTGTTTAACAGTTATATAACTGACAATTTTTTTCTTTTAATGTTTATTTTATTGTCCTTAAAATGCTTTAATTAATTCATTTAATTGGTTAAATAATTAAGTGAGTAATTATTTAATGTTGTGATTAATTGGTTTATTAATTAGTTACAATTTTTTAGTCCAAGTCTAATTATTATTATAATTAAAAGAATATATAATTTATTCATTCATTTAATTTAATTTAAATGATATTTAAATTATATTAATTTTTGTTTCTTGTACTCTCAGCAGTCTCTGGATAAAGACTTTCCTTTGGGATGGTTTATCTTTATTCATTTATTTGTTTATTTATTTTTATTTTATCTTATAACAACAATTAAAAGGGGCAAATAAAAGTTGTAAATTATTTAAAGCGCTTTAAACATTTAATTTATTCGATTAAATATTATATAATTTTATTTATGTCACGGTTTTAAGATTACAAATAGGAAAAATCTGATAAATCGATAATAAAATTCGATCCAATGTAAAATGGATCCAACACTGGTTTTTATTTCTGAAAGGTTTAATTCTGTTCTCTGTGGAGGTGCAGCACAATACACTTTAAATATTATTTTCAAAGTTATACACAGGTACATCAGATTACAGAATACAGAAGATCTCGGTCCTGCTGATGTTGCTGATTAGATGTTGGAACTGCTTGGCTGAACATCTCTAGATGTATACATAAAAAAAAAGTTTAAAAAAAAAATCCTTTTCATGCTTCACAATTTTGAGGGGTTTTTTTGTCGATATTGGGGAGGTAAAAGCTTGTCAGAAGCAGTTAGTGAAATCTGCTTCTTACCTCACAACCCGAGTGTGTGAGATTTGGTTTCTTAGCCCCTCTTGCCTCTTTTTTTCTTTCCTCTTTTCTTTTTTATTTTCGAAGCGAAGGTGGATTAAGGCAGAGGGACTTTTGTTTAGATAAAGCGAGGGATTAGGTGGAGATTTGCCCCCATAAAGTTGTGGGCTTGATGGGCCTTTTATCCCGCCATGTCGCTTAAGCTGTGTTGCTTCTGGATTAGGACGATACAATAGGGTCCCTTGTGCAAGGGGGATCCGGGGCCAAAGTGAGCGAAGGAGACGGAGGGAGAGAAAAGAGAAGGGGGGGGGAAGAAAGAAAAAGAGAAAGGAAGAGAGAGATAGAGAAAAGACAGTAAAGGATTGATTTGGAGGAATTGGCAGGTCAAAAAAACTTCTAGCATTGGGGATTTGTCCTGAAGATCCTGGGATCTTGTTGTGAATAATGAGATTTCCCCAGGAATCAAGAGGAGGAAAAGAGGAAGGGGGAAAAAAAAAAGAAAAGTATACCACTGCCCCTTTAATACAGGTATCTAATTTAGAGAAAAGGAAGTGAAAAAATGGGTTTAAGATGAAGGTGCTACTAATAACGTGTCTAAGAGATGGCTCCTGGCAAATTGCTTTGTTATTCTTGTCAAAAAAAAAAAAAAAAGGTCTCCTGGAAGCAGTCGATTTTAAACCATACATCAAAATGATTAATTGCGCTGGGAAGAACAGATGCTGAAATACCCTTGAATGAGCCGGAGAGGCTAAAAGCTCTGCGCACTGCAAACCTAATGTATTCATGGAGTTTGGAGAAACATCATTAGGGCTATTAATTAGCTATTAACAGCCGAAACCTTGCGGTGAGAAGCAACGACACACAAAGCTTTCGTTTAATTATTTCCTTCCCAAAGCTATAATAAAAAAAATGCTTTGCTACCTCAAATCCTTAACATGTAAATAAAATAACGGATTATTGTATGATGATACAATCTGCTTATTTGCTTGTATCTCAGGGAAGAGGATTTGTTTTTATACTTATTATAAAAATTACATTTAATATGTAAATATACAATTATATCATTATAATATACAATTATATCATTCTGTCAAAAATTTTAAAACCTTTGCGATATTGGAGTTCATGTGGAAGATAAACTCGATTTAAACTGCAAAAAACTTTGGCAGAAAAGTCTTTTTTTTCCATATAAATTACTGCATTTTTTTTTTTTTTGCAACTTCATGCCAACTTTGGAGCTCCACCCTAATGACTCTCTATTCCTTAAACAAGGGCACAAAAGGATTCTGTAGATGCAACAACCGGAAGTGAAGGCCACCATACACATAAACGTGCAACAGAGTCCAATTTTGTGGCATTTTAACACAATTTATAAACAATTTAATAATCCCTGGTTTTGTTTTCTCTGTTTTCGAGGTGGTGAAATCACCGTTTAGAGCAAACGAAGGTAGAGTCAATTCCAGTGGAAAACTTTTAAAAGTCAACCGGAGCATGTGAATACTGTACGGTGTCATTAATGACATCATAACGAATAATAAAAAATAAAAAATAAAAACAATAAAATAAATAATAATAATGATGAGGTTGGAAGCTGTGAATTATTTAATAAATGTGATAATAAAAAGTTAAAAAGGAGTTAAAAAGGATTCCTCGTGAATAAATTAAACAAAATTTAAATAAAGAAGAATTCAATTATGATTTTTTAAGCTCTTTGAATCCAGCCTTCTTGTTTGTTTTTGTCTTCACTCTAGTGTTTTTTATGATGCCATCTCATCATGCCCTATAAGTGCAAACCCTGTCTGCTCTCCCTACTCCCTAACTAGGCGCACTACATAGTGTTCACTCCGTGTAGTTCACTAGGCACTAAGCAGTGTCCAATAGGGAGCAGTTTGGGATTGAGAAAAGCAGCTTTAAGGAAAGAGCAACGCTTTTTTTCCCCTCTGCCTTTAATTGCTTTAGAAAGGGTCCTCACTAAGCGACTGGGCGGCTTTACAGCTCCGGTTAAAGGCTTTATTTCCATCGGCTCACAAGTTAATCCGCTTTCTTTCTAAGAAGAAGAGATAAGGAAGGATGGGAAAAGTGGTAGGGGACACACGGGTTTTGGGGAAGAAATAAATAATAATAATAATAATCATCATCATCATCATCATCATCATCATCATCATCGAGAAACTGTTGGTGCTTGGACCCCTAATAATTAAATCAAATTGCCTGTAATTTTTATTTTTATTTGTATTTTTTAAATTTTTTATTCCGTCCAATGAATATAAAAATTTAGAGGTGAAGCAGATTTAATTATAAGGTAAACTGTACAAAGTTGCTCGGAAAAACTTCATAAAATACAAATTTGCGTTATGGGAAAAAAAACCGCGACATTTATTTAAAAAATGTAAAAATTTGTGGAATCATTCTAAAAAAACACTAGCAAAGTTTAAGTCGGATTTTTCCGTACCTGCCTTTTTACACCTGTTTTGCACACACACACACACACACACACACACACACACACTCACTTGTACATACAAAATATCGTCCACTAATTGTGCGACGCGTCATTTAAACCCATTCAAGTATCATTTAAAGTAAAGTTTTGGATCTGATCTTCCTACTTCTCCTGGATCTGAACTAATAAAGGGCTCCAGATGAGAACCAAACACTGAGAGGAAAAACCTCAGGATTTTCATTCCTCTTTTCTCCGACACATTATGCGGCTTTAGGTTTTTTTACTGCCCCTAATTCCGACCTAAACGCTTTTGCTCCGGGAGAAGAAATCTTTTCTTTAACCAAAAAAACCCTTCAAGAAGAGAAGGGCATTATTGTTTTAATCCTCTTACCGGCAGTCAGTTTGAGACAGAGGACTGAAACAGCTCACACATCTTGCAGGCCTGCAGAGACTGGAGCGTTTATTAGTGGTGTGGAAAAGCGCTCAGAGGCTCTTCATGGCGTCACAAAGCTACAGGACAAACACAAGTTAATGCAGAAATGATGAATAAAAAACACTTATGACGGATTAAAGAAGATCTGAGGTGCATCCTCACTTTAAAAAATACAATATAAAAAAAAAAACATTCAGAGAGCGAAGTGTAAATTGAGATCCTTAAAAAAAACAAATTATTCAAATAAATCAATAAGTAAATACATACATACTTGTGAACATGGTGAAGTGAAGAAGATTTGGTGGTATTTGTAGTATTAGAAGATCAGAGTATTTAAACTTCCAAGCACTGTCATTCCATCATATAAATCATCTCACCTAATGCAGATTTATGAATTATTTTCCATGCGCGAGCTCTCCTGCTGTTAAATATTTGCATCAGATGAGTTTATAAACACTGACATCACGTGCAAACTTCTGCAGGAACCGTGCATGGATCCTCATCCTGCGTTCAGGAGGAGAAATCAAAACGCAAGAGCGTTTCATTTGGATTCAGGTTTTTGTTTTTGATTAGAAAGAAAGAAAGAAAAAAAGAAAGAAAGAAAGAAAAAAAGAAAGAAAGAAAGAAACAAAGAAAGAAAGAAAATCACGAATCAAATGAATCTTGATTTAAATATTTGCACACATTAAAAAACACTAATGCTTTTATTTCTATTCAATCCAATTTAAACAATTAACATTATTTCTTTTTTTGTTTAAATTGTTTGTTTGTTTGTTTGTTTTTACTTTTTGTAATTGCTGAGATTTTGGGAACACCTCCACCCCATCATACGAGTCCAGAAGATCGGGGTGGAGGCTCAGAAAGCTCATGAGTTTGACTGACAGTTGAAAGCACCAATAGAAATCCGAGGTGCCTTCAGCCTGCGCGCTTTAAAATCCCTCCCTGAACCTGGAGCTCATAGATGGCACCGCCGTGCGTCCTCGCGAGCACGAGTTTGGAAGAAACGCGAAGTACACACACATACACACTCCGACGCACACCTACACACACACACACTGAGACACTTTGGATGGACTGAGAAAAGCTCGCAGAGACTGAAGGACACGAGAACAAGCAAAAGAACACCAAGGAGAAGAAGAAACCTTTTCACCCGACGTTTGACTTGTTGAGGTTCCAGGATACTTTGCGCGTGTTTTGATTCTCGGCTCAGAAACGCACGGAGGTAAGAAACAGCAGTGCAACTGATGCATGAACATGTTCCACTAGTTCTCATCATGCAATCGATTTACTGTCGGATTTCACACGTGCATTCGAGTTCTGACGCGGGTATATTTTTGGAGGCGCAAATACGCACCTGAAAAAATACACTTTTGTCTCTGTCTCTCTCTCTCTCTCTCTCTCTCTCTCTCTCTCTCTCTCTCTCTCTCTCTCTCTCTCTCTCTCACGAACACTGTGTGGTTAATGAGCACTTGGTTTCTTAACATATTGAATAATTGATGGATTTTATGAAGGTTCGGTTCAACAAGAGGATTTGAGCAGGATATTTCTTTTTCTTTTTCTCCTTTTTACTGTTTCTTTAATCTTGTCTGTTTAATTTGTTTGGTAAAATATAAAACCAGCATATGAAACATTTCTGAACTCCTCAAAGTCCTGACTGGAGTTCTTCTAAACCTTCTCACCAAAACCCGAAAATTGAAATCTCCATTGTTTGAAAGTTGTAGGTCAAACGGACCTGATTTATTTTTAGATATATTTGTCCCAGATTTATCATCTCACACTCTGAATGGAAATGAGGAAGTAAGTGTGTGTGTGTGTGTGTGTGTGTGTGTGTGTGTGTGTGTGTGTGTGTGTGTGTGTGTGTTAAATATCGCGTGTCTATTACAATATAGTGCGTGTTAAATATCGTGTGTTAAATATCGCGTTAACAATAATCGGTTAAATGTTAATGATAAATCATGAGCGCATTTAAAGTGTAGCTTATTATTTATTTATCATTTGGACAAAAATATTCAAAAGGCAATGCGATTTTACCAGCAGGACAAAACGGTGAAATATTTTTTATTTAATGCCAATTCAAAGCCAAAAACAGCCACAACAACTAGATTATAACTTTAAATAATTTTATAATAAGTACATTAATTTTATACTATATTATAGCTCAAGGAATCTTCATCCAAAGTTTTTAATAATTCAGTTAATTTAGATTTAGATAAACACCTTTTTATTCTTTCAATTTATTTAACACATAAATCTTGATATTGTTGTGTAATTGCTTTTTAATTAACCATTAATTACTAGTGATGTCTATCAACTTATAATGTATTCATTATATTATATTAAATAAATGAAATAAGATCTAGATAGAGCAGGAGGGTTTTTTTTTATTTTTTACGTCTGACAATTTGGTCAAAATACCGCAGCATGGATCAGTGATTTATTTTCTACAAATATTAAATAAACTAATAGAAAAATAAATAAAGTCAAGTCAAGCATTATAATACGTGAAAACACATGTATTTAGAGTGCACTGCTCTCGCTGTTATAATAAATCAATGGATAAAGATTTTTTCACATTTAGTCGAATAAATGACATTTCACCTGCTCACTGTCTGAGAATTTGGTAATTCCTGTGGTTTCTTTAGCGTCACCTATTTAAAAATAACCACAAACGTGCAATAAAACCACTTACAAAGCTTTTAAAAAGTTGTATCTCTCACTCTTGCTATCATCATCATTATTATCATCATCATCATCATCATTATTATCATCATCATCATCATCTCTTCCGACATGTAAGAACAGCTTGGATGAAAAAAATATGATTGACAAAATAAATATCTGTCAGCTAGAAGACAGAAGAGTTGCTGGAGGCCTTTCAGAAAGTGGACAGCCTGTGTGTGTGTGTGTGTGTGTGTGTGTGTGTGTGTGTGTGTGCATGTGAGTTGTGTATTCTAATGTTGTCCGATCAAAGGCTGAGACTGTACACGCCAATTTACATAATGATGTTTTAATAATGTAACTGTGGAGTGCTATAACCCCCCCTGAAGCGAGTGCAAACACACACACACACACACACACACACACACACACACACACACACACACACACACACGAACACAGCCTCCAGCAAGAAGTGACTGAGGAATAGAACAACAATAGCTGAGAAATACGCTATTAATATAAGCTGGGCTTTGTGCTAAACAACCATAGCGTTTAACCCGAGGCCAAAACCCCCTGTTTTCGACATCGTCCCACTCTGTCCAGCGATAATTATTTAGAATTGTTTCAAGAAAAAAAAATGTGTGTATTATTAGTTCACGAGGTTGAACAGAAAACCTACAAATAAATGTATGTATCTGTTTTACCTTTTTTTATGAAACTGTGCTCTATTCTTTAACAGCTGGGGAATAAAATAAATAACAAATAATAAAACATTTAATAAAAAATATATATACTTTTAAAAGGATAAAATTAGTTTTGTGTAGATGGAGAATAAATACAAATATGAAATATATATTTAATGAAAATGATATATTCATTCAAAAGGGCACAATTAGGTTTGTAATAGACGAAGAATAAAAAAATATATAAAATATTATTTATTTAAAAAAATCTTTACTTTAAAACAGTAAAAATTAGACAGTAAAACAAAGCTCTCTTTTCCACCAACACTGTTTATTGTCTCAATTTGAAGAACTTTAGTCATAATACAAAGTTAAATTGAGCACATTATTATGCTCTCTGTAGAGTGTTTACGTTTAATTCACACTACAGTCATGATGTAAGAGTTCCACACTCACTGTCACTGATGCGGTACCATGAAGAACGAAGGGTACCGGGAGTTTTGCACCCGTAGTGTGTGAAAGTCCATGATATGATTTTTAAATTATTAGGTAAAAGAAGATGCAAGAAAGGTAGTAAACGATACGTATTTAATGGTACCACGATGCGTAACGGGTTCAGGGTGGTACCTGTGAATGTTGGCGTGTGTTTAGGGATCGTTATACAGCAGTAATGTCATTTTTGTACGTGACACAAATTTACTGACGAGTTTAGGAGGGATGTCAGCAGTTAAAACACACACACACACACACACACACACACACACACACACACACACACACACACACACAGAGAAAACCATTTTCAAAAAGAAGAGGAAAACATTTTAATAATGATGGCTTACAGATTTTTGGGAATAAATTGTAAAGAATCAAAGGATGTGATCAGCTCAAACGTCCGCCTTTACACGGGCACAATTTTAACAAATTGCCTGGTAAAAAATAATTCTTGGATGTAAAAAGACTGTGTGTGTGTGTGTGTGTGTGTGTGTGTCCATCCGTGTCAGTGCTGATGATAGATGAAGGCCTCCGCAGTCGAAACCTATTTGCACTTCCATTAAGGACGGAGGAACCCAAATGGGGATCAGTGTGCATATTTTATAGCCGCGAAGGAGTCGAAAAAGCGAACACCACTCCACATGTACCCCCTCCTCTCCATCCCTCCTCCCACTCATCCCCCCATCTATCCATCCATCTCAGCCAAAACGCCGCCGCGGGATAAAGGGCGCACGGGGAAAGCGAGTCCATTCACTTCCAAAAAAAAAAAAAAAAACACTGCGGGGAGAAAAGTAAATGTTTAGCAAAGCACCTTCTGTCCGAGAGAATTAAACCAATTCCCACTTGGCCCCCTGATCAAGCACACTTAATAGGCTGCACGGGGAGGGAGGGCGCGTTCAACAACACCGCCTAATGTCTGTTTAATAATATTTAATAGCCAAAATGTCTGCTTAATGCATTTAATGCGTTTCTCACCCCCGCAAAGAGGCGTGTACCCGCAACGCTGTGGGTCTGCCAGCGCCTGTGTGTGTGTGTGTGTGTGTGTGTGTGTGTGTGTGGCCTGCTTTACTTCATAATACTTGTCAAATTATTGCAATAATATTAATAAAGATAATAATTAAAATAATCATATGGGAAGAAGAAAAATATCCCAAATCTCTATTAATAATCGAATACATTTAAAAATAAATTGTATTAATATTTTATTACTGCAATAAGATAAAAATAAGATTCACAAAATCATCTGCGTGTAAAATATTCGATTATTTGTGCAACGTTTAATTATTTCATTATTACATTCGAATAAATCGTTAATAAATGAATACAAATATAAAAATCAGGCTACTAAATTAAAAGAATCGAAAATAAGTGAAAGAAGAAAAAAAAACCTACACAAATGTTTTGGTCAAGATGTTTTGTGAGACTGGAAACAATAAAAGGATCAATATGTTATAATTATTTATTCAACAGAAATTGAAGGAAAACTTAAATAGAAACTGATTTTCTGTTTTTGATCAAATCATTTTTTGAGTTTTTTTGTTTATATGGTTAACACAAAACTGTGATATTTAAATTTATTTGTTTATTTAATTTATGCAAATGATAAAACACATTTTTTATAAGAAATTTAAACCCAAAAGTATTAAAATATTGAGTGTTTGGTTTGTATATTATTATTATTGTTATTATTATTATTATCATTATAACTACTATAAGTTCTAGATTTACATTATTAAACATTATAAATCTGTATTAATACTCAGTCCTTGCTCTCGATGTGATTAAATAAACGGTGATAAAAATTCCATTCTAATGACCAGCAGGTTGCAAGTTGAAATCCAAACCTCTCAGAAGGCCATGGCCGAGTTCTTGACCATCAGCCGTCCTGCTTAATTAATCTCTACATGAATGAAAAGAATTTGCAGAATGAATTATTATAAATAAAATCTTCCCACATCGCTGCATTAAAAGCACCTGATTTGGACTATAAACATTTCTGTCCTGGTTGTGAGCATCCTGATGAATCAGATGCCTCGAGGAGCTGCTCAGGTGTTATTTTTAATCTGATAACCAACTCCGAAATACATCCGTGTGCATTAGTGAGGAAAAAAAAGGGGGCCTAAATCCGCACCTGGCCGTGTTAAGCGTCCAGGGACAAAGCAGCAGCCTCTCGGCTCTTTAACACCAGCAGGTGGAGATTTAGTTTTTTTTTTTTCCCTCCTGACTAATGCACAGTGCCGTGAGATACGCCGCTCTGTCCTGCTCCTGCATGCTAATACATAACTAATACATATCTAATACATATCTAATCGTTCCTTCAGGGTTTCATCCTAAACCTGCCATCATGGTGGAAATCACACACTACAGCAGGGGGTCACAAACTTCTTAAAGCTTTTTCAGAGAGAAAATATCTTCACCGAACCTCCACAGAAGCAGCACAGATTTATTTTAGGGACATAATCCATACATTATATATATTATATATTATATATTATATATATATGAAACTATTTAAACGTCGAATTACATGGAAAAAAATGCGTAAAATGTTTTTCAAAACATGAAAAAAATAAAATAGGACAAAAAATTTCCTCCAAACACACAGAAAGCGGTGGTTTTTAAATTCAAATAAATTAAGAGACAATGAAAGTCACAAGTTAAATAATTATTATAACCAAAAAAAAGCTAATTCTATATTTAAAAAAAATAAAGAAATAAATTTGTAACATTATAACAAGTAACATTAGAATAATATTTTTCACAACACTATCAAATGTAATTACAAAAAAAAAAGACTGAAAAATATTTAAAACAACTGTTATTCAAATAAGAGCATATTAAATATTCTTCATCCTGCTTTGAATAAACTCTTCATTTATTTCGAGCTAAATCAGATCTTCCTAAAAAACCCGAAACCGCCGGATTAGTTACAGTAATTGAGCTGAACGCGTACAGTCACGATCCATTAACCAAACAAGTGCTAATTGCAGCAATTAGCGATACTTTACACGTGTAATGGAGCGGAACGAGGTGTAATGTGTTATTAATGAACAATCTTTTCTTCCCAAATTGCTTGACGAAGCGAACGCTAATATTAACGCTGCTTATGACGTTTAAACCGACTCATTAATTAAAGGCACTGATGAGACCGGCACGTTAATTAATCCATTAAGTCGTTAATTAGCTTGACGCGATGACGACTCGCACCTCGGCCGACTTTCTGACGGGATTCTGTACGAATGATCGTGAAAATCGTGTTTTCAGGTCATCCGAAGTGGTAGGAAATCATCTCAAATCAAGGGACTTGTGTCATTGCACTCACACACACACACACACACACACACACACACATTGTAACATCATGGAGTGTGTGTTAATAAGTTTATCACGTGTGAATACGCTTCTCTCTGTCTGAATTTCAATCAAATTTGGGATCAATAAGGTGTAAATAGCGACTATGTTCTCACACACACACACACACACACACACACACACACACACACACACACACACACATACACACACACACCACACATTATACATTGTTTAGAAGTCTTCTTTGCATAGCATGCTGCATCATGATTGTTATAATCTAGTTATTATACATGTATATACACTTTATACTCAATTTAACACAGCGTTTCTGATATAGCGTTTCTGGGACCTGACATGACATCAGCTCAGATTTCTGTGAAAAAAATGGCTGAACCGCATCTGATATTTCAATCACTGGGAGATTATGAGATTGAGTGTGTAAAAAAAATCTATACGGCAAATAAAATGTTTGGGGTTTTTTTTGCACAGGAAGTCCATATTGCTGTAAATAGAATGCTATAAAGACTCACGGGGTTTGTTTTTTTGTTCGCAGTAATCGTACATCATGCAGCATTACGGCGTGAACGGATATTCGCTCCACGCCATGAACTCATTGAGCGCCATGTACAACCTCCACCAGCAGGCGGCTCAACAGGCCCAGCACGCACCCGACTACAGGCCGTCGGTACACGCGCTCACTCTCGCAGAGAGGCTAGCTGGTGAGTGACAGGCTCACTGTGACACGACAATAACATCTGGATATTAACATCTGTACTGTACCATGGAGTGATAAAGTATTACAGATAAGTCATGCTGTGTTCAAGTTGCCGGTCGTTGTAATAACATCTGAAACCTAATTAGAACCTAATAGAACCTGCCATCTGCTGAATATTCACTTATTTACAGTTCATATTAGAGCCACAAAATATTAGATAAAGTGCAGTATAAAGAGCGTTGGATTTGCCGCCTGCTAGTCTGAGTCGAGTTTCCCGTTCGATTGATTAAACAAGTTTCTCGTTTCTCTCTTCGAAAACCGGCTGCGCATTTCAAGACATTATCCTCGAGGCTCGTTACGGCTCTCAGCATCGTAAGCAGCGGCGGAGTCGCACGGCCTTCACCGCGCAGCAGCTCGAGGCTTTGGAGAAAACGTTTCAGAAGACACACTACCCTGACGTGGTGATGCGTGAACGACTGGCCATGTGCACCAACCTCCCCGAGGCACGCGTCCAGGTGAGACGTCGCTCAAGCACGTAAGTGTTTCAGTTAAATGCATTGGATGCGAGATGTAATAATGAACCGCATTCATCTTTAAAAACCAGGTTTGGTTCAAGAACCGGCGGGCGAAGTTCCGTAAGAAGCAGCGCAGCCTGCAGAAGGAGCAGCTCCAGAAGCAGAAGGACGCCTCACCCGAAGGAACGTTAGGGGCAAGCGAGAAGAGCGACCCTTCCCCCGCCGTGAACCTGGAGAACCCGCTTCCTCCTTCGTCCACGTCCTCGTCTTCCTCTATCGAGGTTGAGGGGCCGTCTGAGCTGAGCGTGGAGCTAAACGTCACCTCGGCGGAGCAGTCAGGGAGCGAGTCGGCCACAGAGGACAACACGACCGACAGGGAAGAAGAGCTGAAACTCCATCAGGACGACGTGAAAGTGGACAAGTCCGGGGGTCTGTCTCCTCCCTGCAAACGTCTAAGCCCCAAACCAGGTACAGACCCGGGATTTTTCGTTATTTAACCTCAATACTGCGGAATAAACTGTTTATATGTAAACAACATCTGTCATCAACCAGGGCAGAATTTTAGGTGTAAATGAAGCTCAGTTGCATCTCATCTGTGATTTGTCTCCATCAATCTACATTTTTTTAGCCTAATATTCCACCCAGGAAGGACCATCTCTATGTAATGAACCCCCTGTTCACCACACTCTCTTCATGTTCTTCTTTTTAGATTCTCCTCTCGGCTCTCCGGCGATCACGTCCGGGGCTAACGGCGTGACCGGAGGCCTCTCTCAGAGCCACTCGTACTCTTCATCACCACTGAGCCTCTTCCGTCTCCAGGAGCAGTTCCGCCAGCACATGGCTGCCACTAATAGCTTGGTGCACTACCCGTCGTTCGACATGGCTGCCCCGTCCTCCCTGCCCTACCTGGGGATGAACGTGAGCGTCCCGGCGCCTTTAGGTTCTCTGCCTTGCCAGTCGTATTACCAGTCGCTGTCCCAGCACGCGCAGCAGGTGTGGAGCGGTCCTCTCCTGCAGGCCTCCGCCGCACTGCCCAGCCACAACAGCAAGACCAGCAGCATCGAGAACCTCCGGCTACGTGCCAAGCAACACGCTGCCTCGCTCGGCCTCGACACCATGCCCAATTAAACACTAACTGCCACAAGACAGGACACTCTCGGCCGAACGCTTTGCCCTAGCTAACACCTGGATCTGCAAGAAGATGCTTCACAAAATCTATGTGAAATTATTTTGACCGATTTCTGTTATTTTTGTCATCAGAAAAATGTAAAAACTATTTTGCCGTATTAGAAGCCACATCCCTTTAATTACACCAAACATACCCCTGTATGGATGGGATTCTCATACACTTTTGTTTGTAGGTATTTTAGAAAGAACAAGAACCGAATATAAGGCTGAGAGCGAACCCTGAGGCATTTCGCTGTATTTAAAAAAAAAACGCCTTATAGTCCGTTTTATATATTTAGAAAATACGGGAAACTAAACATACAAAGATCTAATAAAACGCAAACAGCCTGTCCTGCAAATGTTCAGAAAAAGAAGTTCTGGCAATGCAAATTAAATCGTTCATATACGTCCCCCATAAACGTCCTCGTTACCGTAAACCTACTTAATTGTAGCACTTTTGCCACTTTTCCCTGCCGGCAGCGCGGCCGCTCTAATTCAATTAGTCAAGCGATCAAATTACACATTACATAATTCCGTACGTAACGTGCGAAACCCCCAGCCTTGTAACAGCAGATTGTTTAATTAAACCTGACTAATTCACCTGTTTTATGGCTAGAGTTTAAACCGCGGTAAACTGCAAATGGCCAGATAATTAGAAAATAATATCAGCGAGTCCATATGCAAAACCTTTAATTACATTTAGCCGAGGGCTGAGGAAGGAATGCAATTACAGCCCGTGCATATCATTTCAGATCGCTGTGTATCTAACGCTCCGAGGGGAAATAATTACGACCGACGGAAAATTTCCTGCTATTTTTCTTTTCCCAGCGCTTGCTAGCGACGTGGTGCGATTAGCTAAGAAGGCTTGGATATAAATTTACAAATACATTTACATAAACCTCCGATTTTTCTTTTACTTTTTCCTTCTGTGTTAAACTGACATCATTTGGGGGCAAAAAAAAAAAACCTTAGGAAAAAATAAAAGCAAGCTCCAAGCACTTCCATACACAGGAAGTCAACACGGAAAGCACTTCCTGTTCTCGCCGTGTCTGTAAACTGTCTTTGCTTTGTAAATTACACAAAGTCTTTTATCTATAAATGTTTACTGGTAAGGCAAATGTAAAAAGTTTTATGTTTTAGATGGAGAAGCGTGGACACGTCCTGCCTCCCGTGATGATTCTCGTAGCTGTCTGTTGTTGAGATTTGTACGAGGCGGATGCTACAAAGTCCTGCGTCAGATATTTAACCTTTAACAGTCTGGTCGTAAATATATCTATATCTATATATATATCTATCTATGTAAATCCTCCACTTGGTTTTCATTGTTGCTGTGGTCATGAAGTTTTACTCGCACGCACCGTTTCCATCGCAGTGAAGCGGTGAAGTCGTGGTGACGTAACACCCAAACCCCTGGTGCCGAGTGACAAGAAGTATATACCTTCCACATTTTTCTCTATTACAACTGTAGGCTTGAGAACTTGTAAAATACATCGTCAATAAAAATGTTGCTTGAAGACATTAACACACCCAAATGTTCTTTATTTCTATACATCTCTACATGAAGTTTTAATTGTATACATTTTAAACATCATGATGTCAGGAAAATTAGCTACTGTCCAATAGAATTCTAACCCAGATAATATCATGGATTAATTTGCATACTCATTGCATATTCATGGAGGCATTTTGCATATTATTTTTACAAATATAAAAGATCTTAATGACGCTCAGAGAAGAATAAAAGAAAATGTAATTGTATGACAGACACAAAGCGAGGCTTTTTTCATTTATAATTCATTAATAAATGTGACTAATTTGGCAACACTGATGCAGCAGAACCAATTAACTACTACTAATACTAAAAAAATTGTTTTAAAAATATCCTATTATTGATGTTTGATTGTAATGAAACTTCTAAGCTCTTCTTTCTGTTTGGTAGCAAATAGGCTAATTTACAAACTAGCATTACATACAAACTAGCAGAATTCACAATAAAAATTTCCTTCATTTATCAAATAAGGTTCAAAACAACACAGTGATGGTTAGCCTATAAGTTAGCATGAAGATCAGCTTGTTAAACTAACATGCTAGTAAAAGGCTTTTGAAGTCCAATATTAGTCAATTAATTTACCCGAAATCTGCCTCAAATGCTCCTTCATGTTTCACAACTTCTCTAGAATTTAGCATTACAGCTGAGATTCATGTTTGCTAACTAAAGGCTAACTCAGACGCCAACATAGGAAGATTATATAAAACCTTCATTTATCTCAGCTAGTCTTTAATATCATTGGCCATCAGAGTATATCAGTAAACACAGTAAAATGCTGTGATTAGTCAGTAGATTAGCGTGGATATTAGGCTAGGCTGCCAATGATTTTGTTAGCTAGCTAATTTAGACAAGGCACACTTTTGCATTTCCTTTTACTACTTTAAAACTCCACTTTTTCTCTTTCAATTCAAATCTGAAATTAAAATTGAACTACTGCAAATGAATGCAAACCAAACCCTGACGCATCACTTAATATTTTAAAAAATTTATTTAACCTGGACGCTGCAGATTTTAGCCTATAATCCACGTTGAAAATGACTAGCATGCTACAAAGAGTTTAGTTTGCTAACGACAGACTACATGAAGATACAGTGATACGGTAAGTTTTCATATGCCCTAAACCAACATTAATATGGAGGATCAGGATTTTTGCCTTGTTTTTTTGCTTTTCTTTTCTTTTAACTCAAAATAAATTACCCATTTCTGACCCATGAGCATCGATCAGGGTGAGAATTGAGACAGATCCGTTGGAGATCGTATTAGCGCATGAGTCAGCAAATTGTTTGCTAACTTGCCAGAACTAGCTCGCTGCCTGGAAGAAATTATAATTTGTCCATTAAATAAATTTTTACGTTTTTTTTTTAATTATTATTATTTTTGTTTTGTAAACAATCGTTTATCTAATAGCATAAAAAAAGAATAAAGTAGTGTAGAATAATCACAGTTTTAAAGCGTAACGCTGCAGATATTTCATACAGCATTAGTAGAGATTAGAGACTGTCATCCTCATATTTGTTCTGAAAGAATAAGATGCCGAGTGAGTAGAAAATGGTTCAAGAACAACAGAAAAACAGAAAGGAGAACGGGAATGAGGTAATCTCATGAAATAAAATCGGTTTGGGGACATAAGCCATCCCCAGATGAATAAGCGAGCCATTATGCTGAAGAATGACGGCCCGGGGCTGTGATTATGCCGCTATTATATCTTAAACAGCGTGGTTTGTCAAAATGCATAAGCCCTTTGCTCCCGATAAAGAGCCTCTGCCTTCGCTGTGTGTTTTACCAAAGGCTCGACACTTTTTCCCGATGCCCTTGCCACGGTCGCTAACCGCCGCTTTAAATACAGCGGATTTAAACAGGAAGTAAAATATTCAGTCAATTTGCAAACAGGCAAAATGTCACTGTCGTCCGTATGACCAAAGGCCGTAAATATTCATACAATTCCAGGATGGATTCTTCTTCACGGGTGTACACGCTCTCGACATCACCGGCCGTGCAGAAACACTGGAGAACACACCAGACGCCCGGAGGTTTGTGTGTTTCAGATTGTAATATGGTAATAAAGGTCAAGGTCAGTGCTGTCTTGTTACTGTTCTTTTGTGTTTCGGGGGGAAGGAGGAAAAACAATGCTTCAAATACACTGTACAGTGGGCTACGTCCAAACGCAACGGATGTGAAACCGAGCTAAAATTAAGAATTCTGAACATAACAGGATACATACAAAATATTTGAGCAAAATGTGTCTAATAAGACAAACGGCTCGTTTCTAATCTAAACGTATTGATCAGGGTGAAAAACGAGGCACGACCTGCTGGTGGTCTTGTTAGCGTTTAAATCAGCAGTTCGCTTGCTAACTAGCCAGAGCCATGTGACCAAAAACACACCAGACTTTTTCCAAGCACATTTCAACCAAAGTTGTCCCCACACACACACACACTCACACACACACACTCTTGTCTTAAGACATGTTTTCCTCATGAGAATCTTCCACTGATATGATATTATGCAACGACTGCTCTTTTAATTTGGTAAATATTAGTACTTTTAAAAAAAAAACTAATTCTAAACTCTCAGATGTTCAAATTCTTGCCCATACACACGCCTTGACATGAAAAGAAACACAAAGGCGGACAAATTGTTCAACTAATAAGTAATAAATTAATTACCACATTTACCCTAATGGCTGACAAGTGGGGTCCCACAGGTCTTTATTTCATCATTTAATCCCCCTCCCACACACACACACACACACACACACACACACACAACACACACACACACACACACACACAGACCCTTGAGCATGCCCAGCACAAAAATCACAGTGTACCATTCAATCACTCTCTCCCTTTCACTTACTCCCCTTTTTTTTGGAGCTGCTAAAGGTTTTAGGTGCATGGAGAATGAAAGCTGCCAGCGTAAGGAACCCCGGTCCATTGAAGAAGTGACAGGCGCTGCCAGAATATGATCCTAATCCTGTTCTCAGCATTCTCTTAGCCTGCTGGCATTGCAATTTCGTCGCGTACTCTCCAGCCTGTGAACCGGTCTAAATCCCTCTAATAGCACATTGCTCAGATACACATCAAAGTGCTCATGGAAACCAACATGGAGGCCTTCCTTCTCTCACTCTCTCTCTCTCTCTCTCTCTCTCTCTCTCTCTCTCTCTCCCTCTCCCCTCTCCTTACTCTCCCTCTTTCTCCCTCCTGACGCCAGTTCGGGAGCAGAAATTAGCCTCTGTGGTCGACAACAACAAAATACTGGCCACGTGCCAATAATCACGTCAAAGCAAATTATATTCTTCACATACAAATTAATACAGAGTAGTGAAATGCTTCTTATGACTGTCCATCATGTATAAAGAAATAGAACTATAAAATATAAAATATGCATGAAAAAAATATTCCATACTGTAAAAATATATATACAAAAATAAGACGGAACGGGATGGTATGGATCGATTTCACGTCTCTGATGCATTGTGATTTTCAAGATCCCGATATTTAAAAGAAATCTATTTTCATTTTAATATGTTAAATATGTTTACGTTATAAATATGTTTCTGTTCTCCATAATAATGACGCGGTAGCTTAGTGTCTAAGGACTTTGGATTTGCAGGTTGAGATCCGAAGCTGCAACTGCTGGGCCCCTGAGCAAGGCCCCTAACCCCATAGCTGCTCAGAGAATATCTATGAATATGTAATTCCTTCATCAACCTCTCAGGATTTATTTATGAATTTATGCAGCTTGTTACAAAACGGAGAAGTGGAAACTCCTTCCCTAAAATGTGATATAACCATCTCCAAATTTTTGCATGAACATAATGAATATTAATTTTTTGTTTAAGACGTTGCTATAAAAACAAATTAAAACCGGAAACTGACACCACAACTTCTGACCAATCGGAATCGAGCATTCGGCAGCGTAGAGGAAGAATTACAGATAAACAGTTCATTCTTTACCAAAAGAAAAGTTTTACTCGGAGGTCCGGCCCGTGTGCATTAGAATTCCTGATAAATACCCACGCAGCAGAATGAACAAATGAACTGAACTGAAAATGAGTGTTGAGGGGGGTGGAGAGGGGGATTGTGGGTTGTGACAACAGGTGATTGAACTCGGGCTGCGAGAGGTCGCCCTCTTTAGTCCCAGCGGCCCTTTTCTGATTCAGTTCTTTTCCCTTTTTATCCCCCTGTTATCGCAAGCCCACTTAATCCTCTTAAAGCTGCGGAGAAGCTCTTTTTTTTTTCCGAGTGGGGTGGGTGCAGGGGGTAGGCGGCGGCACTCCAGCGCCTGTCACCGAGGTGCTGTTTCAGTCACACATAATTACGTATCAATGCAGCCATACACATCGCTTTTGAAAGGGCACAGGGCATTGTGGGTAAGTGGAAGGAGGCCAGGCCTCTGGGTGAATACAGCGTGTACTCTCACGGCTTGAAACTTTCACTCGGCCTCCTCCGAAACAAGCAGGACGGGTTTGAGATCAGCCTCCGGTGACGCAGTTCCTCTCCAGATCTACCACCGCTGAAGTGTGCACTCTTCCTTGGAGCACTTTGGATAGATTCTGACCACTGCAGACCAGAACATCCCGCACACGAGCTGCAGTTTTGGAGACGCTCTGACCCAGTCGTCTAGACGTCACAATCTGTCGCTCAAATCGCCCATTTTTCCTGCTTCTAACATCAAAATGTTTACTAATATATTCTACCCACCAACAGGTTCCATGATGAAGAGATCATCAGTGTTCTTCACGTCACAGCTCAGAATGTTATAGTGTCATTATGTGATGTTTGATCAGTGTATAAGATGAAATAATAAATGTAGAAATTCTGGACTGCAGTTACCATGAACAGTTGTTCCCTCAAATCAGTGAACAGATGAAACTGTAATGGATGGACATTCGACGTCACCCAGATGAGAACGGGTTCCATTTTGTGTCTGGTTCCTCTCAAGGTTTTTTCCGTATGAAGTCTCAGGAAGTTTTCCACTGTCACTTTTGCTGCTTTGGGACACTAAGCATGTAGATGTAAGAGCTTTAAGGGTGTGAACGTTTATTTTGACATCACAACCTCGACTGAAGCGTAGCACAAGTTATTTAAATGGGAAAAAACAGTGAAGTTTGCTTTTTTCTAAAAGCATCTCTGACCCCCTGGAGTTCATTATTTCCCTCTAACAGCACACCATGTCCTATTTTATTTCTTACTTTAATATTATATCATAGTTGAAAGATCTTAGACACGTAAATTGAATCTTTGGCAACCTCTGGGATATTAAAGATTGCAGTTCTCGTACTTTGTGTCCGTTTTCAATACTTGCGTAAATACACGCACGTGATTTTGTGTAATCGTCTCAGAAAGTCCTCTCTAAACAATCTGTGTACAGCTGTAAGCTTTTAATAGCACCGCGTGTGTGTGTGTGTGTGTGTGTGTGTGTGTGTGTGTGTGTGTGTGTGTGTGTGTGTGTGTGTGTGTGATGCTTCATTTGCTTATATTATCTTCTAGCTAATGATGTGCTTAACATGAAAATAATGATCCTGACTGAGATTCCTGACTCGGCAAACAACAGAAAAACTAAAAGAAAAAAAAAATAACAGTCAATTAATATGAATTTGAACACGTGAAAATAAAAATCAGATTCCAAACCAAAACGTGTGAAACACAGATACTGATATATATATATATTTTATCCTGCGGTTCCTGTAGTGCTCCAAACACGGCATGACCTCACCTGGCAGGTCACTTGGGGCTCCAGGTGCAATCAAATAATCAAAATTCCTTTTTCTGAAAGATTCACACACACACACACACACACACACACACACGTTCGCGTGTACGATGCGATGCACGGGCGAAAACAACTCGTCCCTAATGATCCCTGTTTCCTGAGTGTTAAAAAATGTAAATTTATGTAAAAGCCCATATGGAAAGACATATTTACAATACGTTTAGGTAATCACAAGATGCAGGCATGGAGAAGTATAGCGGGGCGGCCCCGACTCAGCCCACGCGCAAAATAGTTTTTTATGTATCATTAATTCTCTTTGCATTCCCAAATAACCCTATATTACGCCGGTAATACAGTAATCACTCACAATCGCACAGAAAATTATCTGCACTCATCTGTGGAATCAGAGGCGGACGGGGAAACGAGGGCCAAACATCCCATTTCGGGATCCTCTTGCGTCCTTAATGTTCAGCCAGAAGCCCGGCACATAAACGACAGCGCGGCCAATCTCCATCCCCGCGCCGATGGAACACTGTTTTCGAGCAGCTTAATGACAGCGGGGAGTCGATGGTCTTCGACGGCGCCGGCCTCAAAGTGCACACACCTTTTCATGCTACATTGGGCCAAATGCGAGGCAGGTTCGAGAAAGGGGGTGGTCGTAGAGGGGGTTTGGGGGGCAGACACAGCGAGGACGGAAATTGAAGCTCGTACGCTCACGGAAAACAAAACAAACCCCTCAGAGCCGTGTGTTAGGCCTCAGGGAGCCTACAGCCAAGTATACGTGCACTCACACCCTAAAGCCGCGGTCACACTGCGCTTTTTATTCCACTGAACCCCATTCAACACCTGCGAACGCTTTAAACACGAAATGCGGCTCGGTGCGATAATGTTCAGCATTCGGAAAGTCACGTTTGCTGAACTGTGACCTGGTTGAAGGCCGATAGAAGAGCGACGATACGCCACGGCGTGACCTCGGAAAATACACGATGGTGAAAGCAGCGATTAGTGCAGTGTCATCAAATTTATTTATTTATTTATTTTAACACCAAACACAAATGAACCGGTTGCCGTAAGTATTCGCAGCCGGGGGTGGGGGGGTGTCACGTGAAGTCGAGTCAATCGGTGTGACGTGTGAACAGTAAGAGTGTGCACGTGAGTTATTCGTGTGAGAAAATCAGCCATTGGTAATGCAAACAATTTTTTAAAAAAAATGTAAAAAGGTGGGGGAAATAAAAATGGAAAATTTGTGTGGAAAAGATTTTATGAACGGCCTGAAAAACAAGTGAGATGCGAAATTAAATAAATTACGTGAATAAATCACATACAAATATGACCAAAATTTTAAAAATCATATATATTTATCTCATAGTATCATATGAAAAATGTTTTCAAATTATTTGATTGAAAAAAATTGAAAATAAATGAATCATATCTAATATTTAAAATAATAAAGCTGAAAAATTATTTAGATATAAAAAATAAAGGAATGGTTTAAAAACAACAGGTGACAATAAGACATTTGAAGCGTAACACAATGTTTCTTAACGTGTAAACGTCATGTGATTGTTCTCAAGAACTTTTCTACCTTCTGTTCTGTATCATATTATCAGGTATCACATTCTTCTAGTGAGAATAGACACGTGTACAGTAGTCTGTAGCTGCAGCAGCATCTATGAACAATGGAGGGAATTCCATGGAAAAGGGTTTTTTTGCCTTCACTTGAACTAAAAGACTCAAACCTGTTCCAGCATGATGATGTCCCTGTGCACAAAACCAGCTCCATGAAGATCTGCTTTACATGGGTTGAAGTGGAAGATCTCAAAATTGCTGAACACGTTTGGGATGAATGTGAATGCTGACTGAACCCCCCCCAGGCCTCCTCACCTTCTCACCTACATACATACTAACATCCTATTGGCTGAATAAATCTCACAAAACCTCCACAAGCACAGGTCAAAATGTAGTAAAACATCAAATATATTGAGCCAAAAGGGTGATGTAGGTTAATATATATCGTACATATTGTAAATGAGGTTCTGTGTTGTGACCACACTGACTGGTGCTCGTGATAGAAAAATAAAAGAATCTATAATAATAATTATAATTAAAGCTGGTAATCTGAATGGAATTAAATATAATTATTTATTGATTTATGGGTGAAATAAAAACAGTCTAAAGACAATACAAGGGAAAAGTTCTGTGTACTATTATTACAATTCTGAGGTTTTTTACAAATAACACAGAAAATGATCAAAATAAAGAAACTGTCTGATATCGCCATCTACAGGCCGGAGAGAGAGGTGCAAATAATGTACAGATTCAAAACAATTATTATCGGAATACAAAATAATGAACCCCAAATTTATAAAAACATTTCATACCGAACAATTCGCACCGAATTATTATAGATGATTTCTTTTTTTGTTCATTAACAATAGCAGCAACTATATTTTGTTCCTATTTTGGAATTTCAGATATTATGACGTACCGTTAACTTGAAGAAAAATAGTAAAAAGAGCATTAAATGAAGGAATATTTTGCTGTTAGGAATAAAAAAAATATATATAACAGAGACAAAGGAAAGTTATTATAAATAATACTGCAGGTTGATTTACAAAAAAAATAATTCTGCTGCAAGCAATCAAAAATTATCAAGTCCAAATAATGAATGGAATGAAGTCCTAAATTAAATCCTATCACACCCTGTTCAGTGTGAATGCTGGATTGTGATTGGCTGGAGGAAGTTCAGTGTGAAAGCTGGATTGTGATTGGCTGGAAGAGGTTCAGTGTGAAAGCTGGATTGTGATTGGCTGGAGGAAGTTCAGTGTGAATGCTGAATTGTGATTGGCTTGTAGTTCAGAAAGTTCACAGGTAGTTTGTATTTAAATCTAAATAAACACGCTAATTTAATTAAATTTCATTGAATGCGCTAAAATGAATTTGCTAATAAAAACCTGTAACCATAGAAACATCCAGCTTCAGTTCCATCCAGAGTGAGACAGCGAATAGATACATTTCCTGATGACCTCACTGAGCTCCATGAAGGAGTTCTGCATGTGGTGGAACTTCTATGGTGAATTTTGATTAACGACTTGAGGCACAAGATGCATTCAAAAACTAGAAAAGAAAGAATGGAAAACTGCACCAGGAGTTACTCCAAAAGCTTTATTATTAGATGACCATAATCTGTTTCACTTTCAGGTAAATAACTGTAGTGTTCTGTCACTACTTTATCTGTGTGTGAGATGCGGAGCAGGAGATTGTAGATGTAACGAGTCGTATATAAAATGTGTAATGAAAATTAAGCATTATTTTGATCTATTCAGTCAATTTTGCTCTGCAAAGACCTTTTAATAACACCAGCAGGGGGCAGCATTGCGGCACTAAGCGTACACACAGCTGGGAAAGCAGTCAGGTCGTATCTACACATGCATTCCGAGCTTCTTCAGCTGACCCGCAGCAGTTTGCACAAGTAAATCGGGCCGAAATTTGCGCACAAGTGCGGGAGGACGAGTTCCCCGAGCGCCGGCCGAGGAGCGAAGTGAAACGTGTCTGAGAAGAGACGAATGAAGCTGCTGAGGTCCTGCACTCGAGCCGTGATGTCCATCTCCTGCTGAGCGAGACGGAGCGCCTGCTCCACCACACACTCGTTCTGCAGCTGAGACAGAGAGCAGGTGGAGTAGAGCAGCTCTCCGCCTGGACGAGTCGCCCGGAGCCCTGCCCTGCATGAGAGCAAGGACGAGGAGGACAGGAGGAAACATCAGTCCCAAAGCAGACGCCAATCAGTTTAATTCATTATTAATTTCAATCAGAACAACAATCTAAATTCTCTAAATCTAAATGTTTTTTTTTTACTCACAGCAGGAGTTCCATCTGCAGTAAAGGAAGCATCTGTCTCTCTTTAGTCCTGGATCTTTTAAAGATGTTGTTCTCATCCTCCATCAGGGAATGTCTGTCTGTGGTACAGGGGACGTCTACTAACACCTGAGAGGAGCGATAGAAAAAGCAATAAGAGAGGGAAAGGAAGACAGAGAGCGAGAGAAGAATAAAAAAAACATTTATTAACATACAACACAATCTTGTTTGGAATTCTCCCCGTTTTCCTTCCTCTCTGATACTCACTCTGTCAAACTCCACATCTTCCATATTCCTCCACTTGCGACCGTCAAGGGACGTGACACGGATCTTGTCGTCACTTCTCAGCTCTTTGGGCACGTAGCTCTGGAGCGTTCTCTGCAGCCGGGTTGTGCGAGAACCAGACAAGTCGTTGGCCCACAAAAACCCTGTGAGAAAACTTCAATCAGGGACACACTTTAATTTAATATGGAACAACACCATAATCAGGAAGGCAGACATACGGACGGCTTGCGTCTGCAGGATGGCGAGAGTCTTTCCTCCAGGTCCGGCACACAAGTCCAAGACGTTTTGTCCCGGCTGGACATCCAGCGCCAACACGGAGAGGACAGAAGCCGCGTCCAGGAGATAATAACTCAGTAATCCTGTGCTGTCTGGTCTGAGAGAAACAAGACACATGAAATATCATGCGCTAGTCACATAAAGAGGATCTATGAAGAAGTCTTTCGCTACCTGGCAGGTTTGAAGCGGGTTATGTCTCCTCTCGGGAAGACAAAACACTGGATATTCGGGTTGACACGAATCCGGTCTGTGGAAGAACAATCATTTTGTTCATCCGAAACCTCGTGTTCGTCTCGTTCTCTGGTGAAGTCTCTGCAGCCTTGAGATCGTAAAGTCGAGATCACGTTTGCGTTAGAGGCGAAGTTGTTCATCAAGGCTCCGTACTTCTGCTCCGATAACATCCCCAGGCGAACGGACGGCCACACCTTCCCAAAATAGTTCTTATAGGTGGCATCGAAATGCTGCAGGGCGAGGGATGAGGCTAAGATCTTCGCTCTGGTGCTGGCCTGGTGAAGAATAAACAAAATCACAAGTCAATCGGTGATTGTGCAGTGTGATCATGTTTCTGCCTGATTACTTTGTAACTAAAATGCATTAACACCAGCACCTTTTTAATATTTAGGAGACACTAAAAATATATTAAAATTAATTTCCACAAGGCAGAGAAATTATTTTCAGCAAAATTTGATCTACTGCTAAATATTTAGCATCTTTTTTTACGTGGTACTGCAGAGTTTTAAGCTGCAACTTACATGTAAATAAAGTCATTATTGCTGCTATTATTATTATTATTATTATTATTATTATAAAAGAAAACAATACTTCCCAAAGTCTCCGGATTTACTTAATTAAATGCCAAAAAAAGAAAAATCTAAAAATCTTACCCATTTTGTTTTAACTCGATTCCGTCGCTGAATAAAACAAATCGAGTCTTTGAACTTGTTTATCAAAAATGCCTTTTTCACGTGCGCCGCCATTTTTAGGTGTCACCGATAAAAGAGTCCGCGACTCACAACAAACAGGTGTCGTTGGTTCCGTCCTGACGACTCATTCATCCTCGGTTGAATTAAACATTTTGATACTAAAACTGAATTTTATTCATTTTGAGATGTTTTAGGATTAATATTATTACTAATATATTACTACATCATTACTGTTACTTAACATTCAAACCGCACGGATGCTTCAAAGTTATTTAATAAATTGTTAACTGAAAATAGATATTTCTTTGTAATGATGATCTCACAAGAGTTTTATAAAATTTTATAGAATTTTATAAAATATATAGTATTAATAGTGTTTGTTGTTTTAATCACATTGAATAAAAAATAAAAAATAAGAAAACACACCAGTACTTTTAATAAGTAAAAAAAAAAGATAAAAATAAACTATTTCTGTTATTCAAGCAACTGTGTGTGTGTGTGTGTGTGTGTGTGTGTGTGACTATAAAGTTATTTTAGGAAAGTTTTATACACTTTAAACATAGTTCATGAAAGAGAAATGATCACACACAGAGAGACAGAGGTAAAACTTCCTGTTATTTATTAAATAAAAACATAAGTAAGAGAGAGAGAGAGAGAGAGAGAGAGAGAGAGAGAGAGAGAGAGATTTCTGATGTGGACCAGCACAGAGAAGCTGATGAAGAGATGAGATGAAGTTCAGCACTGATGATGAAGTGAAGCAGGGGGTGATGTGATTATTAGTGTATAAATGTAGCAAATAAGTGCATCTTGAAAACAGTCCTGACTTGTCGAGCATCAATGAACTCATCCTGAACTTCAGCAGTTTGAGCTACAGGAGCTCATCCGTTGGATCAGAAGCACACAGAAGACCCTGCTGCCAGTTCATTATAATTTTGTTCTTTTAGGTCGCAAACAAGATCTTTAGTTCATTGTATTAAGCTGCACTTCCCCTACCTTCATTACAGTGTGTGTATCTGTGAATAATGACTGTAATTATATATAATAACTCACTGTGTGTCAGTATGAATACAAATATGGATTAATTTTTGAATTCAATCACTGGTTTATTCCAGAAGCCCTTTTACAGCAAAGTCCAAAAATCTTTCTCCTGTGTTTAATTTACGTGGTCTACTTTTCGGGTCGTTGTTTAGCTGAGAAAAATAAAGTCAACATTGACAGACATTTATTTATCTTCCAATTTTCCCTCAACACCATTTTGCTTTTTATGTATCATTATTTTAATTTAGAAATCAGGCTTAACCAAAGTAAAAAAAAAAAAAGTTTGACTTAGGCTCAGAAGGTCTTGAGGTCAAATTCCAGCACCACCAAGCTGACACAGCTGGGCCCTTGAGCAAGGCCCTTAACCTTCACTTGCTCAGTGGATACATAAGAATTGTAAGTGGCTGTGAAGAAGGACGCCTGCAGTTCTGTAGATAGACCAGAAGGTGGCAGCAGAGTCAACGGCACATGAGCCGAAAAAGGCGCTGTGGTTTACATAAAAAGAACTAATGCAAAGAAGAAAAACAAACAAAACGTATCTTAAAAAAATGATTTAATAAAAATTAAAATGGACTTGAAAAACCAAAATGCATACACGTACAGTATAACAACACCACCATGAGGTCAAATAGAAAACCATGATAAATTACTAATAAAAAATAAATTAATAATAATAAAAAGAAAAAAGAAATCTATAGATTCCAGTCGTACACACAGTGCACAGGGTCGTGGTGTGGAGATCTTCACCAGATTTGATTCTCCTTGTTGCTTTTCCCAACAAAGTCATTCATGGAGGACTGTAAACACAACCACAGTTCCAGGTTAGAGTTTGGATTGTTGCGAAAAAAAAACACGTCAGCAACTAAATTTTAGGAAACATTTATTTACACAGTGTTTTTCCAATCGTATTTTTTGTTTAGAATCGGAAGCATCATGTGTTACATTTACAGTACAATAAATTTCCTATGGTGTGCTGATGCTATAAAAACTATAAAAATCATACAATAGTTTACATATTTACAATTAATATTTGGTTTGTCCTCCATTTAAATCTATACACTGTACCATCTGGCTCCTCCCCCCTGTCCAGCTAATCAACTTAGCCTGATCTGGCCACGCCCACATACANCCCCCCCCCCCCCCCCCCCCCCCCCCAAAATCTCATTTATTAGCTCTCTGTGACCTGCAGCCACCCCCTCCGACACGTCCGTTATGTCTGTAAACTGAAAACCAAAACGTTCCCTCATTCAACATTCTCTAAAAGGTTTTATAAATGATTTCTCTCTAAAACATTCAAATCTTTTTATCCAGAAAAATGAACATTCGCTTGTCAGGAAAGACGACATGCTGGAAAATAAATGTCCCCTGTGGGTATAACGAGTCGCACTCAATACACAATCGAGCCGCCTGCTACAGACGATCCATCTCGCCCTTTTAGCGCTCAATTCTCCTGCTTCCTGTACAGGAATATTTATGGCGCCACATTCATCCCTCTTTTTCAGTCTGGAACAGTAAAGTGCAGTAATCAGAGTGACTGAGAAACGGCTCACGGGGGGGGCACTGACCTGCAGGAGGAGTCGATCTCGCTTCAGCTTCTTATAGAACGTCAGGACGTCAGCGTTGGCCTGGACCACTCGCGGGTCGAAGTCCAGGACACGGAGACCCTCCAGACTGCGAGCTCGAGACAGCGCGACGTAAGCCTGTCCGCTCTCGAACACACGAGCCAGAGAGATCTCCACGCAGTCCAGAGTCATGCCCTGTAACGAAGCCAGGAGCAACAGAGTCAAAATCGAGCCGCGAACAAAATAATCAGGGGTCCAAGTATTTAAAGGTGCCGAAGCAAAAACGAGGACATGCTCGAACGTTCTGATAACCGACTGCAACCATCAACACTTAAAATGATCTGGAACTGGAGACTCCTTCCCTCCTCAAGGATCAGTACCTGCTCTCACTAAAGCTCCTGAAGCTGAACGATCCCTAATCCCCAAAATCTCGTTTAAAGCCTTCCCATGAAAAGTGGAGTTTATTATAAGAGCTCATTGTGATGTTCAGGAGCATATGGGGTGTGATGATCATGGGTGCACATATAGTGCATCAAAATAATCCTCCATATTGTTTACAAAAACCCACAACAAGCGCAAGTCTCTGTAGCTCGAGTCACCGGAACTGAGCAATCATAAGCATGCATGATGCACTTCCATCTGCAGCCAATAAGCCTAATTACCCAGAGCTCCATCTACAGCTAATTGAAAGCCATTAGTTCTGCTGGCATGCGGCCTGGAGGCAGCGTAAAGCATCCGACGGATGAAATAAAGAAATCTGTAATCTACACTAATGTTATAAATGTCTCTGTAAACGAACGCGTCACTGAGACTTCTTTTTCTTTTTTTTTTAAAGCTGATATGGAAGGTTAAGACGTCAGCGGTGAATCAGGTCTGACTCAGTGGCCTGCAGAGGTTGAATCTATGAGTCAGAGGAGCGCTCACTTGACTCTTGTGGATGGAGATGGCCCAGGCCAGCTTTAACGGGAGCTGCTGGCGACTCAGGTACACGCCCCCGGCCGCCTTAAACGTCCAGCGCTCGCGCTTCATCACTTCCACAGCGCCGCACAGGAAGCGCACTCTTGGGAGACCTGATGCACAGAGAGAGAACCAGATACCGGACATGCAGATCATTCGATTATTACATCACTACAAGATTAGTCCAAGGACAGCTGTAGTAGGGAGAAGAATAAAAATAGCAATAAATTCATTATATATTGACGAGGGCTTGGGGTTTTTTTATATTCATCTTATTGTTTTAAAACGAATTTACCCTCCGTTACACCTGAACCTTTTTACTTCCTGGCGATTTTTCCAACAATTACACACCGAACGAACATTTTCTGCCCAAGTTACATGTACGTGTTCCCCGACAGTGGATTTTATCGGTAGGTTGGATCGTACCTCGTGATAAACGATTAATCAATTCAATACAAATACTGGATTAAAAAAAAAAAAAAAAAAAAAAAAAAAAAAAAAAAAAAACTCCATGTAAAATAGAACTTTACTACAAACTACTACTAACTTTATTACAAGCATTAAAAAAATATCAATAAACAGTATTAAACTATAAAAATGTGCTAAATTATATGAATAAAAACAAGCGAGCGAAAAAACAAACAGCACGTAGTGGCAGTGATTCGCCACTAGAGGCCGCTCTAGTAATGACAGCGGACCGGAAGCTGAATGAACGGATTTTCCCAGCAATCAACTATCAGTACCAATTAATCGCTCTACCAGAGACGCTCATTTGCATGTTGGTAAAGTGCACGAATGACAACGCCTTAAATAAGCAGTTAGGGTGAAGCCTGGGAGACCGAACGGGATGTTATTTAGAGAATGTCATCTTCAGTCGGCTGAAAATGTTCTCTGGATTTTTTTGTTTCAGATTTACACAAGGATGCGTTCCTGATCGAGTTTCTCTGGATAAGAGCGTCTGCGGAAGGTAATAAACATGCAGATCATTAATACAAACATATGATAACACAGATCTTTGGATTATACCTTGATTTCCTGGTAGAAAGTCAACCACGACGCCTCTCGCACCGTTCACCAGGCCTCTCTGTACATCCAGGTTCTTGGTCAGCATCACCTTTAAAAAACAAATCCCAAGCAAAAAGATATTATGAAATAGTTTACACTTTTAATAGTAGCTAGCGTGCTAGCATGCTAGCGCTCACCTGAGCGCCCACTTTCAGCTGTAACGTGTGGCCCACTGGACTTTGTGCGTCGATGGTTTTGACCAACACGGGGTCGCTGTCCAGAGCCTGGAACACTCGCAAGGGTCCTAAAACCAGACAGATGTGAAATGTACTGGTGGAGTCTCTGAAGGTCTGGAGAATATTTTTGGAATCGTGCTATAGATTCACAATATACTATAATTGTCCGAGGAACCAAACATCCTGGAACCTGTGAGAAGAAGCATCGATGTGCCTCACAGCTTGAAATGTTCCAACAAACCTGGCAGCTGCTGGAGTTTGTTCTCGTTAGTGAGCTCCACGTCGTCCTTGTGTGTGCACAGCCTGGTCGCTACGATACCATCCCGCTCGATGGGGTTGCTGGCGCTCCTCAGGAGCCGGGCAGTGACTTCCTCAGTGACTCTGGGGGAAAGAAGGAAAAAAAACAAAAAAAAACAGGAAGTACTTAGATCAATAATTTCATTGGAAACGAGCAACAACTGGCTGAAGATCACGTTCCTCTAGATGTTGTTACCTGCCCACTCTTACAGCCTGCAGCAGCGAGATGAAGGTTCGGTCCGTCTGCCTGCGTACCTCAGTCAGCTCCATGTTCACGTGGATGCACTTCCTCCAGCTCCTCCCCTGAGGAACACCAAAAACACGCTTAATGGTCCAATCCGAACTGGTTGCTAATTAGTGTAAAAGCGCAAACGGAACAAATATGAATAATTCATGTTGCCTAGTAACAAGAAGGAGCCCAAAAAAAAAAAACCCTACGTGATCAGACAGAGTAAAAAACACTCATCCTTTATCTCATAACTCCGTTGGGTTTTCAGTCACGGACACATGAAAGAACTCCGATTTACTGATTGTTTTTTTGTTGTTAATGAAGGAGAAGCACAACGTACAAAAACACAGAAATCGGACTGATGAGTGTTTACTCAACCCAGACAACAAGTAAAAAGAGTTTCATAATGAAACAGGGCTCCATTAGAATCCCCCCTTTTTTTCCTCCTGCTTTTGTGAAATAATTGGATCAGCATCCAGAAGGAAATTTAATAAGTCTCGTCTCTTTAGAAGGAAAAAAATGTAGAATGATATAAAGTATTTATATGGATTACTAAAAAGGGGAGGCGTGTTTCAGTGTTTTCCAAAAAAAAAAAGGCAAATAATTATAAAAAAAAGCACAAAAACAGAAATGTAATTAAATAGGAAGGGGGGGAGGGGGGGGAGTTTAGAAAGACCCTCGAGTAGCAAAAATATAGAAAATCAAAAATAAGGGATTTTTTTTTGATAAAAATAAAGAATTAAAACTAATTTAAAAAAAACAGGGGGCATTAAATAAAATAAAAGTAAAAATAAAAAAATTAAATAAAAGTAATAAATTGCATAAAGCAAAATTGTATTTTAGAGTAATTTATGTAATTAATGTAATATATTATATGAAATATTTATTATAATGTAATAAAATATTTAAAGTAATTTATAGTTTTAGTAATTATTAGTATTAAATTGACAGTATTTGGATGTCATATATTCAATAACAAAAATTCACAATATAAAACTAAATTGGGAGAAAAACAGTTCTATGATTACATTCATACTCCATTAATGTGAGTTATAAATTAAAGTAATTCAATAAAACATGCGGAAAATCAGGAAGATTCTTTTTGCAGGTCGAACCCGGAGTTACGACGTATTTTGTGCGATTTCCTACCTGGAAGCAGAAGCTGGGTTTCTCTTTTCCTTTAGTCACAGGAGGAAGCTGGAGAAAATCTCCACACACGATCAGCTGAATTCCTCCGAACGGCTCGGTGGATCTTCTAATCGACCTGCAAGAACCAGAAGCACAGAGCTCATTTAGCTTCCCCCACACACACACACACACACACACACACACACACACACAGGGGTAATGTTCAGAGTCATTAATTCGTAATAAAACGTCCTTATTGTGAGGTCGGAATCAGACGTTTATTGTACGGTATTCAGTTACTCACACACACACACACACACACACACACACACACACACACTTCTTCTCCAAACTGTTACTGCACACAGTTGTATGATCTATTTGGATGCAGGAGTTTGACATTTTTCCCTTCATTTGAACTACGAGACTCAAACCTGCTCCAGGATGACAATGCTCTTGTGCACAAAGCCAGCTCCATGAAGATCTACTTTACATGGGATGGAAGTGTATAGAAGTTCTTGAGTGGCCTGCTCTGAATGAATGCTGACTGTACCCCAGGCCTCCTCGTCTCACCTCCAGCATTACCTGACTTTAATAAAACCCCAGTGTGGCTCAATCGTACTCCAAAATCTAGTGGAACAACTTCCCAGAAGAGAAGAGGAAATCAGGGACATAAGATTGGTCCTTTTTGAACATCCCATTCCACATTTATGCTCAGGTGTCCACAAACTTTTGGCCAGATCATTTATGGTATTTCTTAAAATATTTGTACCGACTTTACTGAACATGTGACGGCAAAAAATAAATTGATAATCATTCAATCTGCAAATAGAGAAAAATTAAATCTATTGACGTGCCTGGCGATGGATTCCAGCTTGTCAAAGAACTCTGCGTCCACCATGGAGATCTCGTCAATAATGAGGTGTTTGCAGCTGGTCCAGTGCTGCAGGACTCCGGGCCGCTGTGCGAGCTCCAAACACTGATCCAGAGGAGCGGAACCAGAACCAATACCTTAACGATCAAAGAGCAAGACCCGTAAAAAATAGAGATCGATAATAATAAAAAAATTATATTGATTAAAAGTATTAGTTTAATCTTATATCAATCCTATTCCACTCAATCCAATCCCAACTTTATAATCCACCCAGTCACCATCTAATCTGAACCTTCATCCAACCTCAAATCAAACTATCCATCCAAACCAATTCCATTATCCAACCCAAAAGATCAATCCTCTAATCCCAATGCACCTTATTACAATTTTATATCCTCTTTAAAACACCAATCTATTCTCCCATTCGATCCCATTTAAAGATCCGCTCCAATCCAGCCAACCCCATAATAATCCATCTATCCTACAATCCCCATCCAATCTAAACTTCAACTTCCAATCACAACCCCAAAGATCAATCATCCAACATTCCATTCATTTCCAAGCACATGCCCCTAATCCATACCATCCATCCATTCGTCCGTTCGTCTAACCACCAATCATACCATCCATCCATCCGTCCAACTGACCACCAATCATAACATCCATCCGTCCATCCAACCACCAGTCATACCATCCATGCATCCGTCTGTCCGTCCAACCACCAATCATACCATCCATCCATCCGTCCGTCCGTCCAACCTCACCATCCATCCATCAGTCCGTCTGTCCAACCACCAATCATTCCATCCATCCGTCCGTCCGTCCAACCACCAATCATTCCATCCATCCATCCGTCGTCCAACCACACTATCCATTCATCCATCCGTCCGTCCAACCTCACCATCCATCCATCAGTCCGTCTGTCCAACCACCAATCATTCCATCCATCCGTCCGTCCGTCCGTCCAACCACCAATCATACCATCCATCCGTCCAACCACCAATCATTCCATCCATCCATCAGTCCGTCCGTCCAACCACCAATCATTCCAGTCATCCATCAGTCTGTCCGTCCGTCCAACCACCAATCATTCCATCCATCCATCAGTCCGTCCAACCACCAATCATTCCATCCATCCATCAGTCCGTCCAACCACCAATCATACTATCCATCCATCAGTCCGTCCGTCCAAACACCAATCATACCATCCATCCATCAGTCCGTCGAACCACCAATCATTCCATCCATCCCTTCTAATATCCATCATGAACTCTAACCTGCAAAACTGTGTAATGTCGTCCCTCCTATATGACAGGCAGCTACACCTGTACTGGCCGTGGCGTAGGTGCTTTTAGGAGGCAGTGATCCCACAATCCGTTTCAGCAGGAAAGACTTCCCCGTACCTTCCAACACAAACGCACAATATTAGAGTGTAGATACAGTGAGCGCAGGGCTCTGTCCCAAATAACACTCGCCGTGATCGCGTTCACGACTGTTTTTGAAAAATGATAAATAAATCATAACATATGACACTAATTTTTGACCAAACATTAAGATCTGTGAAAAGTCTACAACTCGTAAATACCTGCACTTCCAGTAAAAAACACATTCTTCCCACTCAACACTGCATTCAGAACCGCCATCTGCTCTTTGCTGAGTTTTTGAGCAACTGGCAACGTGAGGACGGGCTTTTTATGAGGATGAAGAGTTTTAACCTGGAAAACAGACGACAAGAAACTGGGGTTAATCTTCAAGACAAAGCTAAACGCTGCATGTTTGGAGTGTGTGTGTGTGTGTGTGTGTGTGTGTGTGTGTGTGAGAAAGATGTTGAGAACACAAGCTAATAAAAAAAATAATAATAATAATAATAATAATGGTTAAAGTTTAGAATGAAATCAGGTTTGTTGAAGCTTTTTAAATGTCTCAAACATTCACTGATGTAAATCCATAAACCTGGACAAAAAGCCATCAGAGACGAAAACAGTCATTACAGTTCAGTGTCAGTTCACACCAGCAGCCTCGGGTATGAGGCACGGCCTAAAGTCTAAACCTGAATCAGATGATTTAATAATTTTGTTTGCCAGAAAAAGGAGAAAATGTCCATTTTGTTCAAATTATGCTTTAATTATAACCATAAGTTGGAGAAGAATCGGAGATCAGTGTTGATTATACCAGGCTGGTGTCTCCATCCGTTCGGGGTCGTTTGAGCTGCTGTCGACCGTCTGTCCTGTTCACAGCTCTCTCAGTCAGCGCTTTGACCTGCACCGGGGCGTTCACTTTACTCCTCAACTCGTTGGCCTTCTGGATGTCTTTCTGCTGCACAGGGCTGATGATCTCGAAGCTCCTCGGGACCCCCGCCCTCATCCTGGCCCTTTGACTGACTGGGTTACTTCCCCGTGACGCTTCATGTTTTATACTCAGGGTCTTCAGGAAGGTTTTCAGGCGGTCAGGGGGACAGTCAGAGATCAGGAGCTGTGCATTGTTCTGTGGAAAGTTCACCGTACACTTTCCATCCTTGACAAAGCGTGTGAAGAGACGGAAGTCATCACGTAAAGCAAAGCTCTCAGGGGGGGAACCACGGACGTCCTGAACGCGCAGCACCAGCTCACGGAACTCGTCCCGGCCCAGAGTGACCGCAGCACGGCGGAGAACCCGACGCTGTAACGCATGACCTGCTGATGCTCCACTCACACGCTCCACTGCAACACTGCACTCCAGTCTCGCCCCGTCCTCCACCTGCAACATCTCAGACCCTGGACAGACTGCAAAGAGCAACCACTCGAGAACTGGAGAGTAAAACAAACTACTATTCAGTTTCTGCATGTTTATCTCAGGATTTCACACACACTCACACTCACACACACTCACACTCACACACACACACACACACACACACACACACACACACACACACACACACACACACACACACACACACCTGAAGCTCATCAAACACTTATTATGACCTTTTATAAACCTTTTAAATCACCAACACAGTTTTAGACATTTTTTTTTACTGCATTTTCTATAATTATACACAACCTGCACTGTGTGTTACTGTTATTATTGTGATATTGTATTTCTTGTGTGGGTATTAATCAGTAGTTATGCAAAATTTTCACCCAAATATTAACATAAATTAAAAATATTAAGAAACAAAGCTTATTTTAGATCATGGTTATAATATATAAAACAAATATATTATATAATCTATATAAACTATTTTATTTGCATTTGGATTGTTGACTTCGATTCAAAATAGTCTACATGAACAATATCATTATTATAATAATAAATAATCCAAAATTCACCATCAGAACGATTTAAATGTAAAATAATACATAAATTATAGCTTTTCTATTTTTTATTTTGAAACGTCAAACTGTAATGTTGCAATAAAATGACAGTAAAGTGATGAACTCACCGGCACACTGGGCTTCACTTCACCGCAGCAAACAAAAACACGCCGGAAATTTCAAACGCTAAGCTTTAACCTGAACAGCCAATCAAATAGAGGCATTTAAATACCCAACCAATGAACGAAAACTTCCGTTAAAAACCGTCGGTGACGTCACCGCAAAGCATTGAAACGCTTTAGGACTGGGTTGCCAGTTCCGTTTTTAATTTGTGAATTAACTTTTAACTTTAAGTACTTATTTTTCTTTTACATTTTTTTTGTTTAGTTCTTCATTTTCTCTATTTTCATTTGTTCACTTCTATATTTTATTGATAAAAAATTCTTTATTTATGTATAAATAAAAATCTGTCAAAAATATATATTTTATGAATATAAATCAGCTAAATCTTCAACGAAAAACTAAATGTATGAATCTATTTATTGAGTCTTTGATTATAATTCAAATTAATATACCTATATTGTAAACAAAACTTCGTTCATTAAATAAGTGAATAAATCAATAAACCCATAACAGACTAATTTTAAAGTATAAATGTGTGTCACTTCTGGATACATGAGAATTTTAATATTAATAAAAATAATAATTATCTTTAAATACTACTTCAGAAAATGTATGTGACAATGTATTTAGGAATGATTATTTAGCAGTTCACTAAAACATATCAAATGTTCTGATTGGGTTTTATGCTGGACCTGGCAACCCAAGAGTGTTTATTAAAAATGATGTTCTTTTTTTAAAGTTTTTGAAGTTATAATTAATATTATAACATTATAATAAATAGAAATGCATTAAAACAGGTTATACCACGGAGATGTGCAGCAATATTTTAATACAGAAATGATCTATCATGCAGTGACCTGCCCAGTCACCGCTCCTAAATCCTGCTGGTCTGCTCTGAGATGAACTGGATCACAAGAAATACATCTCCAACCAGTAAAGAAAAAGTTTTACAAGATGCACAGCAAAATATTTCAGCTGAATGTTTGGAGAAATGAACTGACGGATGCTGAGAGTATGGGAAGCTGTACTTCATGCTGAGGAAGGATTTTTGAATGGAAATGAAGTGGGACATCTGGACATTTATAGATTTGTTCTTTAGATTACCGAGTTTGTCACGTAGAAACAATAGGAACATACACGTGTCTCTCAAAAACCTTAAACGTCTCTGTGTTTCCAGACTTTTGACATTCACATTATCACTAATTCCAGTAACAATTCATACAT
>MU580030.1:4220416-4263983 GCA_024362625.1 Silurus asotus
ATAGATAGATAGATAGATAGATAGATAGATAGATAGATAGATAGATAGATGGATGGATGGATGGATGGATGGATGAACGGACGGACGGACGGACGGACGGACAGACAGACAGACAGACAGACAGACAGACAGACAGACAGACAGACAGACAGACAAACAGACAGACAGACAGATAGATAGATAATGAAAGCCAGACAGATGGACAGATAAAACAGCTATCAGAATATTGGGTTTGGTGTGTAATGTTATTAGCCTGTGAGGATCTTTTTCAGATCATTTAGAGGATGATGACGGCGCTGAGTCACCATGTTTACTGCTCGTGTGATATACAGCTGCTTTCACTGAAGCTGATGGAGTACACAATTGTTCCTCATCGTAAAATCATTCGATTTATACGTCCACATCATAATTAAAGTCCAGCAGCTCTACAGTCCGAGCAGGATTAACATTTTATTAGCTGTGATTTAGAGACAGAACCGCAGTCATCGGTGTGCTGCGTGTTTCGTAATCACGCCTCATTCTGCGTAGACGGAAGAGAGAATTTCCAGGAACGCTTCAGTGTCACATCATTAAGTTTCAACAGCATGGACGGGGAGGTCATCAGTCACTCGGGCTGTGACACGGGAGAGAGAACGGTGCAGGGCCTATAGGTGTCTCAACAAACATCACATCTCCACTTATTTCCCTCACATCTCTCATCCGTCTCTCGTTTACCGTCAGTAAATGTGTGTGTACACAAGCACTTACTATCAGCAGAGAACTTTATTTAAAGGCCATTTCATTGAGCTTTTTTTTTGCACTGCCCGTGTCACCCAGTTTCTCCGGATCTGCTCGCAGGTTCACATTTTTACACAGTAGATATTCTAATGTGGTTTTTGGTGAGTTTTCCTTCCAACAACTTGCACTGGAGCTACGAGGAAATCCAGCTTCATAAGTTTCATAAAGATCATAAATATCAAGCAGGATTTTATTTAACCAAATTACCTATTATTATTTATATTACAGACAGCTCATCTCTAGTCCCACTTGGTTTTATAAATCACGGCTTCCAAGTTTTCATCCAATAAAAAAACATAAACTCCAGCCAAAGACAAACGTCCCGTTTTAATCACGTTCTTTCTGATGTAATTTGCCATTTTGCTTCATCTCAGGGTAAAAAATAATCATAGATCAATCAAATAATGATGAAAGAAATGATACCATAAGACCTTAATGTGAGATAGACCTGAAAGAAAGAAAGAAAGAAAGAAAGAAAAAAAAAAAGAAAGAAAGAAAGAAAGAAAGAAAGAAAGAAAGAAAAAAGAAAGAAAGAAAGAAAGAAAGAAAGAAAGAAAGAAGAGAGAAAGAAGAGAGAGAGAAGAGGGAATGTAGAAAGAGAGAAGCAGGAAAGAATAGGGAATGGAGATAGAATGGAGAGAGAGAGAGAGAAGAGGGAATGAAGAGGGAAAAAAGAGGGAATGAAGAGGGAAAAGGGGGGATGAAGAGGGAATGAAAAGAAAAGGGAAAGAAGAGGGAATGAAGAGGGAATGGAGAGAGAGAGAGAAGAGGGAATGAAGAGGGAATGGAGAGAGAATGGAGAGAGAGCAAAAAGGGAAAGAAGAGGGAAAGAAGAGAAAAAGAAGAGAAAATGAAGAGGAAAAGAAGAGGGAAAGAAGAGGGAATGGAGAGAGAGAGAAGAGGGAATGAAGAGGAAAAGAAGAGGGAAAGAAGAGGGAATAGAGAGAGAGAGAAGGGGGAATGAAGAGTTAATGGAGAGAGAGCGAAGAGGGAAAGAAGAGGGAATGAAGAGGAAAAGAAGAGGAAAAGAAGAGGGAATGGACAGAATTGAATGAAAGGAAGGATTGTGCTGTATAAATGTGAAATTCAGTCTCAATGCTGTGATTCTTCTTTGTGATTTATTTGCAGCACTGCTTTTTCCAGTCCCATAAACATCCGTCGATCCTGAAAGGAGAACATGTCGTTACCACCCAAAGCCCTGCTCCTGATTTATCAGTGACAGGAACACTGCTGAAACACACGGAGTTGCGTAACGCTGGAAATCACTCGGGCCTGATGAATGAACACTCTGCTGTGGTGTTGATGGATTTGACGGGAAGGCGGCGGTAAATGGACCGGACTTGGAGGACACGTCGCGTTAATGAAGTCCACCGATGATGTTTATTTCATTTGTCATGTTGAATAATGAGCCTTCGCACCGGAGCTCGTTATTAACATCACTGCTTTCTAAACAAATAAGATCTAAACATCGTGTTCGATTATATTTTTAATAGATAACAAAAAAAACACATTTCGGCTTGTTTGTGAGTGTTTCTTTCAAAACAGGACAATAAGTAAAAAGGCTAAAACATCATGAGTAATCAAATAAAAAGCTTTTAAACACAGCTGCCTGTTTAGCGTCAGGATAAAAACATCACGTTGCTCAGACCGAGTGCTGAGTGCTGAAATACCATTTGGTTTACACATTAGGCCACGCCCCCAAGCCGATGATCTGATGAAACCAAAGTGTACACGTTTCCCAAGATGCATGCTTGTGTCCAGGAAGCTCTGAATTCCTTCTCCATTATTTCTCACACAAATCATTTAGATTGACTTGTTCTCAGTGCCTACATTATACAGAAAAAAAAGTATTTGGACACTTGACATCTCCAACCATATGTGGTGGAAGCATGAAATTTCCCCTTAACTTGAACTGAGGCCCAAACCTTCCCCAGCATTTTCCACACAAAGCCAGCTCCATGAAGAACGTGAAAGCACCCCAGGCCTCCTCACCTTCTCACCTACATCAGTACCTGACTTTACTCACACCCTTAAGGCTCAATAGATCTCACAGATCTCTACAAAAATCAGGTGGCACATCTTCCCAGAAAAAAGTTGAGCTTATTATAAAAGCAAATGTGGACTAAATATGGAATGAGATGTTCAAAGATCTTTTAGTCAGGTGTCCACAACAGGGGGTTTGAGACATTTGACATTGTAAGGTCATAAGTTCAAGCTGCCCCTGTTGTGCCCTTGAGTATGTCCTCAACCCTTAACCCTGCTCAGTTGTAAGTCGCTCTGGATAAAGACGTATGCCATAAATGTTAATGTTTTATTTTTATTTGTTCCTATTTCAGGCGTTCCTCCCACACAGCGACTATTAGACCTTCAAAGTAGAAAGTGAAGCCTCGCGTCAGCGAAAAGGTCGAACGAAGAAGTTGTTGTCAGAAAAGCTGCGACCTTTACGAAAAAAAGGTTGCTTTTAGAATTCATCCTTATAATTGATGCAAAATGTGCAGACTGTTTTTTTTTCTTCCCTTGTTGTTTGTTTTCTTCTTCGATCTCTGATGATTTCTGTCTGGCAGCATTTGCGATTTTATTCCAGGGATAATGAAGATTGCAGCAAACAGAACAGCTGGTGAAAGAAAGTTTTCAGGTGAAAACTGTTCTGTGAGGATGATGTTTTGGTAAAAACTGCTACCATACTAGTAACAATAAAGGGGGTGTGGCCTCTGGGTCTTTAAACTAAAGTAAAAGTAGGCGTGGCCTCTGAATTTTAACATTGTAAATTAAGGACGTGTGGTGTTTGTATATTTAAGTCAAAATGAAAGGAGGCGTGGCCTTGGAGTCTCTAAGTCGTAGTGAGAGGAGGCGTGGCCTCTGTGTTTTTAAGTGAAAGTAAAAGGAGGCGTGGCCTCTTTGTCTTTAAATTGTAGAGAAAGAAGGTGTGGCCTTCTTGTATTCAGGTCATATAGAAACAAGGCATGGCACTTGTATCTTTAAGTCATAGTAAGAGGAGGCGTGGCCTCTGTGTTTTAAATATTAGTGAGAGGAAGTGTGGCCTCCGTTTATTTAAGTTGTAGTGAAAGAAAGTGTGGATTCAGGTGTATAATTTTTAGTAAAAGGAGGCGTGGCTTTGATGTTTTTTAGTCATAGTGAAAGGAGGTGTGGCCACTCTTTTAAATAATAGTGAAAGGAGGCGTGACCTCTGTGCTTTCAAGTCTTTGTGAAATGAGGCGTGGCCTCTATATCCAAGTTGTAAGGGGAGAAGGCGTGGTCTCTGTAATGCAGTATGCAGTAATGAAAGGAGGTGGGTCGTGTCCACAGTGCATGATAGATGTTTCTGCATGGAACCTGTGATTTCCCGATTATGTGTGTGTGTGAGTGTGTGTGAGAGAGAGAGAGAGAGAGAGAGAGAGCGAGAGAGAGAGAGAGAGAGAGAGGAAGAGAGAGAGGGAGAGGCTACCGACTTACTCAATGGTCAGCTACTATAAATGTCAGACGGCTGTATATCAGATGTATGAAAATGTGCACCCGAGAGCCATAAATTAAAACCGATCAATAAATCAAAGGCAGATGTGAGGATGTGCCATGGAGAGATGAGATGAGACGAGACGAGACGAGACGAGCAGGCAAAGGGAACTTGCAAGTCTGAAATAAAATCAAGGCTCGGATTTCCAGTCAGAGTCGCAGAAGATCAATTAAAGACATTTTCCGTAAATGAGACGGAACGATAAAACCTGGAGCTTCAGGGGGGGTTTATTATGATGTGTTCCCTCCACAGCAGTGCAGGTGCATTAACCATGTACGACCCACCTGAAAATAAACAGCAAAACAAAAGTTTCCTGAGTGGTGCAGAAGTGGTGCATCTTAATTCTGTCATCATAACAATGGCACAAGGACGACAGCTTTCTTCTTTCAGCTCCTCAAACAAAGCACGCTTTTAAACCTGCAGACTTCAAGCGACTGTAGGAGAACCCACACGACCTTCATTTAAACTGATGCATCGTTCACTTGAAGGACACGTGAAGGACACGTACAACACGGAGAAAGCTGTTTAATTAGAACAAAAAATTGGATACGATATAAAGTATGAATATGTTTTTGTAACATGCATGGAAGTTTTTGTCTTAAAAACAAATGCGCTAAAGATTTGTGCAACTTTTGAAAAAATTTATCAGAAGATCTGAAGTCCAATCTAAAATATCACAGAATTCGTTTTCAAAATAAAAGAACAAAGCAAGAAGGACCGAGACGTTTTTCTCCGTCTCTTTACACGTCTTTGTTCTCACTTGCCGCTCAATCGATTCTGCCTTTCAGGCCATTGAAGTGAAAGGTTGAAATCAATGATGATTGCTCTGTAATCAGCGAGTCAGACATTCTTCGATTTCACATTAAAAAGAAAACTACAACTGCAAAGGAAGAAAAGACCGACGGCTTGGACGCTATTCGTTGAGAAGATTTACCTCATTAACGTGTATGAAGAGGTGTCATGTATGGGGTGATTTTGAAAGGAGGCGTGGACAAATTCAAATCGTTGTAAAAGAAGGCGGGGCCTTTATGTCTTTAATTAGTGGTGAATTGAATAATTGGTGTTGATAACCAGGTGCACACTGTGAGATTTCAGCCATGAACACTTCAGATTGTTTTTGTTTGCTGCTAGCTACTGTTAGCGATAGAGCGCGGGTCACGGATCGATGATGTAAAAACTTTGGACGAGTCTTTTTTTTTGTGTGCGTTGGTTTTTGTGTGCGTTGGTACGGGGTGACATGGGGATCATAATCGCACAGTCTGACAAGCAACAATCGCAAAGGGCAATAAAAATCGTACTGTGTTCAGAGTTCTGCCATTGCGCATGGTCTTTATGTCTTTAAATTGAGAAATAGGAGGCGTGGCTTCAGTTTCAAAGTCGTAGTGAAAGGAGGCGTGGCTTCTATGCTTTTAAGATGTAGTAAAATGAGACGTGGTTTAATTTTCCAGCTTGTATTGTAGAAATAAAAGGTATGGCTTTGGTGTCTTTTTTTTAGTTTTGGTAAAAGGACGCATCTCTTTGGGGTCTTTGAGTCTCAGTGAAAGGAGGCGTGGCTTCTGTGCAGTGAGAAGAGATGTCTCATATCGACTGTTTTTTTTTTAATTCACCATAAATTTAAAGAATTCACAGGAGAAACCACTCGAAACAGCTCCTGAGGTAATTTGTAGTCTTGAAGTGAATTATTTTTTAGATAAAGGGATGAAAAATCCTGTCATGTAGAGGCGAAAGACAAGAAGTATTTTTACGTGAATAAACAGGAACCCTATAGAAATTAAAATACCAAACCCCATAATGCCGCTGTGTGACGTGCGAAAAGATCGATCGCACCGGCTTCCAGGAGATAACGTGGATCTGTTAAATCTTCTGTTTGCTCTGTGCTGATGAAAGGTCAGCCAAGGTTGTTTGATTTGTTGACTCTGATTTGACAAATTGCACCTCGAACGTGGAAGGAGAGCGGAAAAGCCTGGCGTTAATGAAGCTTCTGTGAAAAGCCGCTGGAGAATCCGAGACGGCGTGTGAGAGAGACACGTTGAAGAGAAGCCGCTAGGGCTAGGAACAAATCCGAGAATAAACATTAGCATTCAAATCCTTTCGTACATGTGACTTGTGGATATCTCTGATAGCTAGCTAGCAAAGAGAAGCAAAGAAAGCTCAAGATAAAACTAACAATTCCCAGGAGAAATCAGAGCTGTGAACATCTACGCTGAGGGCTTCATTGACATCTTCACATTAAAGATTCAAATCTTTCCTGTTGCTTTTCCATCCCACTCATTTAATGTATCAAAAAAGGCGTTTTAATGATTGTGATTGTGACGGTAACACGTTGCACAGCGCGAACGTTAGCTTTTCATGCCATGCTCCTGAAGATTCAGCTGTGAGAGATGCCAGAAGAACAGCTGTAGAGCTGCTGGAGCAATGAGGTCACCTGAGTTCACGGCTATGAAATGAGAAGTCATAAACTGCGAGAATGTTTTTATAATGGGATTTTTTTCCCTTTATAATCAATACAAGCGAGTAAAAATATGGGCTGAAACGTCAGATCGGTGTATCTTATTAAGAGTTATATAAAAATATTCCTTGCCCGTTTGCTAGGATGGAAGGAGAATTAATTCAAAAAATTAAATGTATTTGCTTTTGTATTTGTGCAGAACTTTTTAATAACAAATAAGACAAATCGTTGAGTTCCAGTGTGTTTCCACTTTTCCACTTAAAATCTTCATCCCTACCTGCAGGTATTTCCCAAATATTTGATAAATATATATATAAGCATGGTTCCAATTTATCCTGTCATTTATTTAAATATGTATGGAGACCTTAATATTAATAAAACTAGATATATTGAGTCGTAGCTAATCGAAGAACGAAGCCAGCACACATGAACGTCTAGGTATTTACAGCACCTGTTGATGCCATTGAGATAATTATAAACAGTTCTACATTTAAACAGTGATCACTGAACAGTCAGAACCTCAACAATGATGGAACTGTAATGAATGGACATTCGGTGGCACCCAGATGAGGAAGGGTTCCCTTTTGATTTGGGTTCCTCTCAAGGTTCTTTCCTCATACCTTCTCAGGAAGTATTTTTTTCATACCACAATCTCCACTGAGTCGCTTATTAGGGATAAACTTTTAATTTTAAGGACCAAACTAATCTCTGTTAAGCTGCTTTGAGACAATGTCCACTGTCAATAACGTTCTGCAAATAAAAATGAATTTGATTGAATTCATAATTTCCTTCTAAACCATACGACTAGAGAAATGATGGACAGAAACCTCAGATGAATTGATCAGATCGAGATCGAGTTGCCTGAGTAATTACATGACCTGCTAAGATTTATTTTGTTTTACCTAAAGTTTAGTTGTAGTAAATAAAATGCGATCAATTACAGCTGCGTTCACACCATATTGGCTTGAAGGTTCATCTGTTTACTGTCAGTCGCCATGTTTTCACTGATATCCCACACCCTCGTGGACGGAACGGATATAAAACCACAAATCTGACATCTTGTAAAAAGTCTACGGCCACCACACACAAACTGCTGAAACTTGTCACCTGTTAGTGTGAATGTAAACAAAGCAAGATCGTTAAAACGCAATGCGCTCTGATTAGTGGTGATTTTATCCTGTTATATAGCGTCGTTGTGCGATCAGGCTTCCAGCGGTTTATTTGTTTATTGCTGCGATAGGAAATTCCAGTAACTTCCCTTCTTTCATAAACATCTCAGATTCATTCTGTTCCAACAAATGTACAAATAAATATTTCTTTGTTTTTGAATGTGCGAGCATCTGTATGTGTCTGTGTGTGTGACCTCGTCTGTCAGGGGGAAAAAAAGAAAACAATAAATCAGCTGCGCTTTGTCCTCGACTCGAGCAGGAACTACGCCAGAGCCTTCATTAAGCGACTCAGATGAAAAGACGTTCGGAGTAACGAGACGCATCCGTCTGTCTGTCATATCCGCGGGCGCTAATTGTGCTGACTGTAACACAATTTCCCTTCCAGTTCCGCTGAAGACGCAGGACTCTTAAATTGGACTCTTAATTGGGCAGTTCAATATTGAGAGGATATTAATTATCTGGAGGTCCTTAAAATTAATCCCAAAAGTGCAAAATTTCAATGTGATGTTGCTGGAAACAGAGGATGAGATGCACTCGGGATGAATCGACACTCGAGCCTGAGAAAAACACGGCTCGCTTCTCTTTTCGACGCCGTGACATTGATCGAGTTCTGATTTCTGGTTCACTCTGATTACATATAAATACATCCCTCACACACCGGGCTTATTAACTCCCTGACGTGTCGGTGATCCAATTAGAGCTGTAATTAGAACGAAACGCACGAAAGTTTTGATTTGAATCCCAGAAACACGACACTTTCGACAAGCTGCAGATCTCATAAAGACTCACTCAGTCGCTCTCTCACTCGATCAGGCAAATCGTATTTCCTTCTCGTCTGTCGCCGAGGCAGACTTCATTAAAATAAGCGAAGCTGAAACATTCTGACATGATAGGACGCATTAAATGACAACACACACACACACACACACACACTCACTCATGCCTGTACATCACCCAAGTCCCACATGTCTCTGTGTGACCTCAGTGACATTGCTCAATCCAGACCTGTCGCTAATTAAATCTTCCCTCTGGAGAGTTTCACCCCTAAACATTACCCTCTTCCTCCTGCTTCCGATTTTGCCAATTAACCAAGACAGTTACAAGGAAATAATCAAAACAACATAAATATGTTTTTTTTTCCAAAAATTTCTGTTTCTAGCTCATTTTCTTGACTGGTTTAGCCCCGCCCACAAAACTCTATCTACAGCAGAATTCCCAAACAATAAAAGTAACTTTAAGGGGATAAAAATAAGATGTGTTGAGATGTTGAACTGATGCTGAACTGTATGTTGGTGATCAGTAGATCCACCAAGCGCCGATCAGAACACGTGTAAAACAGAGCGTGCGCTCGATCCTGATTGGTGATTTTGTGTTTTTACCAGTTACGCTTTTATTCTTATTAATACAACGACTGATTTGTTAAATAACAATTTTTGACTCCCCAAATGGAAAAACTTTAGTAAAGTACAGTTACGCAAAAAAAAACAAAAAACGACTTAACTACAGTAAAATTACATTCAATGTACCGTATTAATGTCCACTGGAGCTGCACTCTTGGACATTAGTGTCTGAAAGAGGAATGCTGTCCAAAGTACATTCCATCTTAGATAACTCCTCCCACCCATTACATAAACACTGGTCAGTCAGATGTTTAATGACAGCTTCATACAACCACGATGCACCACAGGAGAACATGAGTGTTAAACAGCTGCTCCATGACAGAGACATAGTTATAGATGTTTAATGTCACACTTATATAATGTGAATATCTTGGCCAATTATATGCAATAATTTCAGAGCAACAGTAATAATAATATTAACACTGAATCATTACTACATATCAATATCATCGTAGTCTGACTTTTCTGCCATGTGTTTCACTGCTGCTACACATTTCACACCGTATATAAGAAGATTTTTTGGGGGGGATCACTGATTATACAGCATCTATACTTAATATGAGGTGGAATCAAAAAGTTTTGAGACTTGTGGTGTAACTGCTTTTATTCTGCAATACCAAGTCTGCGATTTCAACACAGACAGGAGTCGTTGGAGGTGTTTCGAGCAGCACGGCGCTTCTGGAGCTGGAGAACCTCGCCAGAAGACGACAAAAGACCAGGAAGACCTTCCCCAAAACCGCTCGACAACTCATGCATGATGATCGTCGGAGAACAATCCACACGATCTCACTTTCACACCCACCCTACTCACCAGATTTGGCTCATGTGGACTTCACTCTCTTCCTCAAGATGAAGATCGAAGGTGCAGAAGGTGCTTGGGGAAAAAAGGCTTTTAGGACACGTTCCAGAAGAACGCAAGAAGCACTGTATTGCTGGACTGTTTTGAAGGTGACAGTGTGGAAACCTAGATGAATAAAGTACTTTCTTGTAAACTGGATGACTAGAAAAATAAAGACATTTATAGGAAAATAGTGAACCGGTGGTGATGGTGATCGTGACTTTGCTTCATCGCTCCGCCATGTCGCTGATTATCGCTTTGTAACTTGCATTAGAAACAACTACAACACGCACTCTTGCCTCCTCAGCCCTCCTTGTGCACAATTATTTTCCCACACCAGCATGGCAGCATGGTCTAGACTGCTGATTTCACCAAGTCGAGTGATGAATCTTCTGCATAATATCTCCAAACAATCCACTGTGAAAGTTCTGAGATGGAAAAAAAAGCAGAAACTCTGGAATATTAAACTGGGCCTCAGCGGATGAGGGGAAAATCTCACACTCTTGATGTCTCGAGGATGTTGGGTTCATTGCAGAGCTCAGGAGCCGTGAGATGAACGTTCTCGCAGTAATGGTCCACATCACATCACGTCAACACACATCACATCACATCACGACTCGACACAACACACCACCTGCTGCGGCCATCAGCCTCCACAGCAACGCAATCTCGGCCAAACCCATCTCCCCGACACACACCAGAGAACTCGCTATCACCATCTTACATAACATCTGTACGAAAACATCTGGCGAGTGCTCCTCTGAGGCCACTTAAACCCAAACTGCAATATCGAGAGTGTGAAAGCTGCGATTTGAACCTGCGGCATGTTCTGGATTTCCCTCTTCATCACCACTCTCTTCATCTCTTTTTCTCTGTGTGGGTTTGTGTGTCCAAGTATTTTCATGTGTGTGTGTGTGTTTGTGTGTGTGTGTTTGTACAGTATATGTGGGTGTGTTTATATGTTTGTATTTGTGTGTGTGTGTGTGTGTGTCCTCATTTAAGTCTGTGTGTGCATATATGTATGCATTTGAGTTTGTGTGTTTTATTGTTTATGTGAGTGTGTAGGTGTGTGTATTTTTGTGTATGTGTGTGTATGTGTGTGTGTGTGTGTGTGTGTGTGTGTGTGTGTGTGTGTGTGGTGTATTTGTGTGTCAGTGTTTGTGTGTGTGAGGGAGTGCGTGTCTCTCTTCTTCACCCAACCTCGAGGGGAGGTGAGTGTATTGTAAACCCTGTGGTGTGTGTGTGTGTGTGTGTGTGTGTGTGTGTGTGTGTGTGTATTGTGAGTATTTATCAGGTCTCTAATGCTGCCTCCTCAGTGTTTCTCTTTTGCTCCAAAAAGCAAGAATAAGAAAAGAATAAAACGGGAGTCTTCAGAGCGTCTCACAGCAGATCAATAATCAATAATCCATCAATAATAAATGAGATTCAGAGCTTTGGTGATCAAAGGGGCTGTTTTTAATGTGTGTAAGAGTGTGTGTGTTTGTGTGTTGTACGTATACGTTGAGGTGTGTGTGGGTGTGTGTTTTGCGAGTCGATGTCTGCTATCAGATCCTCGTTATATCATATTGTGTTTGCATATTTTGTCGTATGACTGTTTTAATGAACACACTCGATTTTTCTCGATTTTGTTCTATCGATTGTTCCAGTTTAACATTACAGTTTAAAATAATACTGTAGAAATGGATTTGTTTCGAGTTTTGATATTGAATAGTTTTTATATCTATCTTTTAATCTGGTTTGTATTTGACGCCTCCGTCTGCTTCATGCTCTAATCTGTAAATTCTCTATAAAAGAAATCAAATGGTTCATATGACGAGATTTAAAATCGTCGTTATATAAAAACCCTTCAGATAAAAAAACCTGCAGAACGAGAAAATTGTGAATAAAATACTTTCTGAATGATTCATCTGATTATAATTAGACTTTTGATTACGTCTCAGACTTGATTCATATTTTTCTATTTTGAATGAGAGGAGACAAGAAATGAGAAGGAAGAAAGAAGAGAGAGAAGGAAGAGAGGAATCAACTCGAAACAAAGACAGAGATCCAGACGCAGAGATCATCTTCATCTGCCAGGAGGAATGTACACTGAGAGAGGGTGAGAGAGAGACAGAGAGAGAGAGAGAGAGAGAGAGAGAGAGAGAGAGAGAGAGAGAAAGAGAGAGAGAGAGAGAGAAAATAGAGAGATAGAGGTGGAGAAACAAGGAGAAATGAAGGAAGCAGGAGGGAGATGGAGGCAAAGGGAGATGTATGAAAAGAGAGAGAGAGAGAGAGAGAGAGATGGGTGGATGCAGAGTGAGGAGGAGATAGAGAAAAGAAGGAAAGATGGAGGCAGAAAGAGATGTATGGAGAGAGAAAGTGAGCAAGAGAGAGAGAAAGAAAGAGAGAGTGAAAGAGAGAGAGAGAGAGAGAGAAAGAGAAAGAGAGAGAGGTAGATTTAGAGTTGTGATGTAATTGGGTCTGGCCACAGTGCAGGATCATTAGATCACTGAAAGCTTTGCTGCGCTGCAGCTGTGACGTTATGAGTTCATCTCTCACTCCACTGAGATCCATCAACTTATCCAACGTCATCTCTCACACACACACACACGTGCGTCTCACGTCGTATCTGACGTCACGTTCCTGTTACACTTCCCTCAGAAATGACGAAGCGAAATGTCACCACAGGCTTTTAAAAACAAAACTTCGGTTTAATCGCCTTCTCACGAATAAAACTCAAATCCACTCCACGTTCTTCACGTCTCCAGCTCACATCTTCACTTTCATCTGTTCCATATCAGTGTTTTACAGTGTAAGGAGCTGAGATGTGGACATGGAGCCACGTAACCACGCTGAAGATTTCCCTCCTACAGCTCCTCATGTTTTATTATTTATGTTATAACACAGCAAATCACAATGCATTTTATTTTTATCCATTTATTTCCTTGTGGAACATCCAATAAATAAACGCTTGTTACGTTCGCTTACGTTTGGGTTCCACTGCAACAACAAAAGTCATGAAGTCCATAAAAGTCCTAAAGTCTGAAGAGCACCAGACAGGTTTTATATTACACCTAATCATATCCTCATTTATATCCAGGCAAATCATTTCATTTAATCAATAATCAGCTGTTGGGTCTGTTGCCTAGCAACCGCTCTCTCACACACACACACACACACACACACACACACACCAATGTGGCCTGAGGTCAGATTTTTCTTCATTCTTTTTTATCAGCCTCAGATATAAAAATGAGTAGATATGATATAATTCACCAAAAGTATTGGGACACGTGTCTTTTTCAGACGTATGTGGTTCTTCCCCAAACTGTTGGCACAAAAGCTGGAGGCACGCAACTGGACGTCTTTGGATGCTGTAGCATGAAATGTTTCCTTCTCATCACCAATCAAGAGACCCAACCCTGTTCCAGCACAAAGCCAGCTCCATGAAGATCTGCTTTACATGGGTTGGCAGTGTGTGGAAGATCTCCTGCTATAGAGCTCTGATCCAAAACCCTATTGAACATAAACGAATGTGAACGCCGACTGCACCCCAGGGCTCCTCACTTCCTCACCCAGGTCAGAACCTAAACACCCATGTGGCTAAATGAAGTTTACACAAATCTCGACAAAATCTAGAGGAACATCTTCTCTTAGAAGAATAGAGATTATTGTAAGAGCACATGGAGATTAAATGTGGGATGGGACGTTCAATGCACAAACCGATCGATCTTATAATCAGGTGTCCACAAACTTTTGGCATATCGTGTAGAATAGAAGGAAACGTTGTAAAGTTTATTATTTACATAAAACCGAACAGCAGATAAAAACACGGTGTTGGTAAAAAAATCTATCAGCATTAATTGGATTCAGATCACGGATTTGACCTCTGGTTAATATTTCGACAAGTGAGAATGGATTTAAAAATAAACGAGGAATAATATCTGTAGTCTGGAGGCTGTTGTACAGTGGAAAAGCACACACATACACACACACACACACACACACACACACACATACACACGTGCGTGGGCGAACACGAGATGACGTCAGAAGAAGGTTATGTGTGGAGTCAATACACAAACAAGTGTACAAGTGTGAGACACCTAGGGGGTCGATCACCATTCGGTGTGCGTGTGCGTGTGTGTGTGTGTGTATTCGACTTACACAGACAGTCACTGTAAGACTTTCAGGCTGTCTTGCAAGATATGACGAATTCTTTCATTATTTTAAATTCGATTTCCGCTCCCGGCTTCATGACCACCGCCGCCGTCGTGTGTGTCGCACCTGCAGAGCTTCTGCTCTTTAATGGAACTCAGAATCCCTGTGGCATCATCTCACAACCTCTTGTGTTTTATAAATTCTCAACACTCTCCAGGCTGAGATGCTCCCACAAGGTCTGTGCGTGTTATTAATCCCCAACAGAGGACCTGAACCTCCACTCCATTAACGCCACACGCTACGTCTCCTACACGCCATTTTACCGCATAGAAGTCAAATCGAATTGTGCGTTTTTTAATTCATTGGTTCGGAGATGAAGCACTTTTTTTCAGGGTTAAAAAGAAAATCATGGTGTAATAAGTTCTAAGTGATAAAATAAGATTATAGTGTCGTGGGGTCGGTTCTCTGGTTTAAATCAGCACAGAGAACAGTGAAGGAAAGGTAAGGAACAGGCGCAGGTGTGTAGAGCTTCTTCTGAGACATTCAAGCAGCCCGGCTTTAAATGTGAGAAGAATCTTGAAGATCAAGTGGTTTGAACCAGGACTTTTTAAGTAAACAAAAAATGTCAGCCATCTGGAGAACCCTTGAAGGAACCTCAGACTACTAATCATTCCAATGCGTTATTATTTCTATAGGAACACCACATAAACAGATTAATCACTTGGAGACATGAAGTTGGAGATGTGCAGTGTTACATTTTCCCTTCAGATGAACTTGGAGACCTGAAAACTTGTTCCAGGACAAAGCAAGCTTCATGAAAGGAAGATACGCTTGATTGGAGTGGAAGATCTCCTGCTATAGAGCTCCAATGAAAATCCTATGAATATCATTAATCAATTAATTATGACATCATTAATGATAATTAGTAATGATTAATAATGATGCCATTAACCAGTAATTACCACCACTGCACTCACATCATATATTGCTTCATTTACTTTTGCAGCGTAGAAGCGGATCGTTGAGGTGGATTTAATGAAGCAATGTTTCTTGCGAGCACAATATTATTTTTTCATTGAAGTGTCAGTGTGTTTAAAGACAGTGAAGGTCTCAGCTGTTCAGCAGCACCACAAGCAAAATCGTTCATTCCACCACCTGGGTGCCAGAACAGAGAGAGACGTCGTCTCACTGCTCGTCTCCCTCATCTCGCTTCACGTCTCGAAGGGTTTCTCGTCAAAGTCGTTCTGGGCTCTTGGTTTAAGATTTGAAAGAAATTTGAAGCATAAACAAAAGATTCTTTTTTAATCAGAATCCCTCACCTTTTCACACCAGGTCTGGTTTATCTCCACATAATGGATGTGTTTCCTTCACAGGAAGGGCAACAAGTCAGTATCGATCACTTGCTGTGGAAAGACTTCGTTTAGTTTGGAGAAAAAAAAAATAAGTCGTAGGAGCGTTTGTGCAGATGAACCCTCTGAACTCTGATGGATGTGTTCTCCTCGTTCAATCAATAAATCTTTTCCTTCAAAACTAAAATAATGAAAGATCTCTACAGATGGTAACTGCAGCCCTTGGTGCACGATGTGGAGGTAAAGAACCGCCCGGAGAGCATTACAATGATGTAAGGTCTCACACCTAGCTGTGAATTACCACCTTATACCATGGTCACTTCTCAGCATCGAGGAGATCAATAGAGCGAAACGAACTGAATGGATATTTTGATTGTATATGCAGCTCGTTACATCTACAATTCTGCTGCTCCGAATCGCACCCAGAGATAAAGTAGGACCAGAAGATTACATGTATTTACAGGAGAAAGCGAGGTCGTTAATGCCTACTAACAATGAAGCTGTTAAAGCAACTCCTGGTGCTGTTCTTCGTCCTATTTCTCATTTGGATGTTTGTTTTCTCCACTGCGTCAAATTCATAATGGTTTACAAAAATCTCCGTATTCACCATAGAAGTTCCACCACTAGCAGAACTCCTTCATGGAGCTCATTGAGGTCATTAGGTAACGTATCCAATCGCTGTTTCAGTTCAGATGGAACTGGATGTTACTATGGTTACAGGCGTTCATTAGCAGCGCATTCGTTTAGAACGACATATAAATGAACCTCAAAAGGGTTGAGGTACGGATTGAACCAAGGTTTCTTTAAAGTTCTACAGCCATGAAAAGGAGCTTCTTTATTAACACTGCTGGATAAACAAGAATGATATAATAATTTAAAAGAGATTATTCTGAAGGAATCTGTAGGTATGTAAAAAAAATGGCAAAAAATTGAATAAAATTGAGTTGAGCTGATCCGAACTCAAATGAGCTCATATACAGAACTCAAAAGAATGGGATTAAAGGGGCTAGTCAGAGAGTTATATATTATATTATTGATCTTCATCACTGCACCTCAACATCGTTTATCTGTAATAAATAGACATTCGGTGGCACTCAGATGAGGATGAGGTTCCCTCCTGAGTCTGGTTCCTCTCAAGGTTTCTTCCTTATTGTCATCTCAAGGAGTTTTTCCTTCACCACAGTCTCCACCTGCTCGTTCATTGTGAACAAATTTACGCTTACAAATAACAAATGTATTGATTCTTTCTTACCACAGTCTCCGTTTAAAGCCGTATTGAGTATATTAGAATTAGCACTTTATCAGCACTTCACCAGTCCTTTCTACACGTTTCTGTCCAGAAGCTCCAGAATCTTGAAGAATGCAACCTTTTCCGAGCAAGATCTTGTCTCTGGAACGAGTAGACAAGATTCACAGCAGGTCTTTTCTAAAGGTTATTTGTTTGAGGTGAGGAAATGAGATACTCCCTGCTAGCAGATGTGATAAAAGCTTGCGAGATGAGATTGCTCTTGTGTACAACCATGACTCCTGAACCCGAGGATAAAACACACACACACACACACACACACACACACACACACACACACACACACTACTGTAATTCGTCTCTAACAGCAGTTTATGTAATTGCACACACATTAGAGAGCAGAAATTAGACACTAGGCCTTTTTTTTTAATATCCGAAGCTCTTTGCGACCTTCTACGCCGCCTTTGAAGGTCGTACAATTTCCACCTTGTCGCTAAATCTGGATGAGCAACAGATTCCTGCTTCGCTGTCGGATTCCTCACATCACACACTTCCACAACAGCTGTTTTTTTTTTTTATTTGAATCGTCTTACAGATGATTGACAAGATTATTATTATTATTATTATTATTATTATTATTATCATTAATGCAGAGAAGGAGGAAATAAATGATATGCAGAAATATTTATAAACTCATGAAGAAGGAAACTATGTGCTGAATGAGCAACACAGGAACAGATGCTGCACAAGTATTCGGAAAAAACTATTTATATTCCGAGGTCAAAGGTCATGGAGTTTTTAACTCCGGAGCTTCGTCAGGGTATAAAAATGGCTAAAGATAATAATAATAAAAAAAATACTAATTGTATGAAAACAATATTTAATTAAAGGAGAATAAATTAAAAACTGAGTATTTTCTTTATAGCAGCATGAACCCTGTGTTTTATTACACTTATACAACAGCCACATTTTTATTTATTAATTTAAATCGGTTTTTATTCGTTAATATTTACATTAAATGTTGTGAAATGTTGGTGAAACTCATTAGTTCCTGTTTTTATTTACGTTACAGCATCTATAGGGAATCAGTAGCTCAATGGTCGGGGGGGTTTCAAGCCCCAGTATCGCCATGCTGCCACTCTTGGGGCCCTTAAGAAAGGCCCTTAAACCTTTATAAAAAGCCCCCTAGTTTCTTCAGCAGGCTCCTTGTGTTCTTCACATTCACAGAAAACCAGCACATTTGGACCAGAACCCTTTTAAAGAAATGTTTATAAGGATGAATTGAAATTAAACTCCAAATATGTTTATGATTAAAACTGTTATTACTTTGTGTTTATTTACAAAAGTCAGTTTGTGATGCTTCTGGGCTTGGACTTCTAATCTAAAAGCTTTATACTTCTTTATCTGCTTTCAGATAACGAGTGAGCGTACAGTCCCAAACACAGAGTACCCACACACACACACACACACACACACACACACACACACACACACACACACACACACACACCTTAACCTCATGACGCGAGTTTGTATCTCTACATTGTGATTTCAGCAGCGAGGATCTCCACAAAGTTCTATCTAATGAAACGTTGCAGATAAAACTCGTAGATTAGTGACGTGTCCTACATTAGCGCCGTGTGGGTTTCTTTATCACGTTTTTACAGCATTGTGGAACATGTTTGAAGATGGAAATGTGTTTCTAATCACCTTTAAACTATTCAATCACAGATATTAGCAGCTCACAAAATACACTTAAAGTGAGATATGATATTAATAAAAGAATTCCCAGTCAATTACAGCAACATCCACCAAATCAATTAAATATTCATAACTCCAATGCATTATTTAATCAAAAGCTTTTGTCGGTTTTTCATTTCAAAAGATGAACCCAAACAGACTAAATGTCCAAATAATGGGCGTGGCCTAAAGTTTGAAGGTGGAGTTTTATATTAGATTGATCGACAGATAGATCACTAGTGATAGATCACTAAATAGTGCACACTTGCTTATATATGTGTTTAAAAAATGATTTGTAGTTAAATAATAGAAGGGAATTAAATTGATTTTTAATGAGATATGTTTTATAATGTATATTATGATGCATTATAATAACAGTAAATCTTCAGGTTATAAACTTTAAAAATAAAGTTGTACCTAAAATCAATAATATCTCTTAAACATGTTTGGATGAGGAAATGAGGAAAGCCCACCTGCAGCCGGTGACGTGTGATGATGACATCAGAGCAGTAGTGATGGCGTGGAGGTGGAGACGTGGAGTTTATATCCACCTGCAGCTCTCCGGATCGTCGTGAGACCGGAATGTGAGCCCCGGACTCGGTCATGCGCTCTCCCTGGATCCCTTTTCTGCAGCTTTTCTGACACCAGTCTGACTTTAAATGATGACCGACTCGGTGCTGAGCGCGCACGCGAACGCGTCGTCTGTGTTCCTGACGCCTCCGACGGCGCAAACGGCGTCCACGACGGCGCCGCGCGTTCTGCGCCTGGACTCCCGCTCGCTGGTCATCTCATCCACCATGTTCGCCGTGGGGGTGCTGGGGAACCTGGTAGCCGTGGCGGTGCTGTGCGTGTCCAAGAGGGAGCAAAAGGAGACGACGTTTTACACGCTGGTTTGCGGCATGGCGGTGACGGACCTCCTGGGGACGTGCTTCACCAGCCCCGTGGTGATCGCGACCTACGTGGCGGGTCGGTGGCCCGGCGGTGTGGCGCTCTGCCACTTCTTCTCCTTCTCTATGCTGTTCTTCGGATCGGCCGGGATGTCCATCTTGTGCGCCATGGCCGTGGAGCGCTACCTCGCCATCAGCCACGCGTTCTTCTACTCGCAGCACGTGGACCGCACGGTGGCGCGACTCGCCCTGCTCGCGGTCTACTTGGTGAACGGGGCGCTGTGCGCGATGCCCAGCTTTGGCTTCGGGCGTCACGCCAAACACTTCCCGGGGACTTGGTGCTTCCTGGACTGGCGCGCACTGGACGCTCGCGGAGCCGCTTACACGTTCCTGTACGGCGGCTTTGTGCTGGTGCTGATCGCCGTCACGGTGCTGTGCAACTGCGCCGTGTGCCGCTCGCTGGTCGGCATGAACAAGAAGACGCGCGTCGTCGCCGCAGCGACCAGAGCCGAGGCGCACGCGGGACACCCGGGATCCCGACGCGCTTTCCGCAAACTGCCCGCGGTCACCTCGGCTGCGGAGATCCAGATGTTCTGGCTCCTGATTTTCATGACCATCGTGTTCCTCGTCTGCTCCATTCCTCTGGTGGTGAGCATGCAAAAAAATAAAAAATAAATAAAATAAAAACTTTACACTCATAACATAATGCGTATTTTTTATAAAAGTCTGAATCTTATACATCCTTCACTTGTAGAAGATGATTGTACTGGAGCTTTAATAGGACCAATGGTGGAGCTCTACAGCATCGCCAATTAACCAATTAGGGTTACTTAATCTAACTAATTTATTTAAAATTATAATAATATATATTTTTTTATAAAAAAAAAGTCCCAGTGGAAAATTGAGCAGGTGCAGGGTACAGATGTGTCCAGAATCAGCTGGTGTTTCTGCTGGTACTATTCTGCCCCTAATGGGGCATCACTGCCCCCCTCTGATGAGGCAGTCTGAGGAACATTAACATGTTGCTAACAATCCAGGTGGTAAAAGTGCTTTAGCAAATATTTACTCTGGACTTTTTCTTTGTTTAATGACCAGTTTTATTGTTTGATCATGTGGTGTGTCTTCCTCAGGTCCGTATCTTCGCGAATCAGCTCTACGGCCCTGCGTATATCGCCGCAGGCATGCAGCCAGATTACCGTAGCGATCTTCTCGCCATCCGGTTCGCGTCCTTCAACCCCATCCTGGACCCGTGGGTGTACATCCTGTGCAGGAAGAACCTATTTAGCAAATGCTGCGAGTGGATCAAGCGCACCATGGACCTGAGCAGAGAGAGTCCTACACGGAGATCCGGCTGGGTTCTCGGGCAGAACTCGCCTCCATCACTCGTTCACAGCAACGCCACCAGTTACGCCTCGCTGCGTGCAACCTCCTGCAGGAACGCTGTGGGGAAACTCAGCACCATCTCCGCAAAATCCTACGTCGATTTGAGCGTTCGCCAGGCCTGGGACCTGGACACGGCCGTGGACGACTTTCATCCTTTCAGCGTGAACCAGAGCTCGGTTCTTGGCTCGGAAAGTGAAACAGCATCCGGATGTGAAATGATGACTATGAAGACGTCCGGGTGCGTCCAGGAGACGTCCTGCTCAAAAGTGCATGAACATAAAGCGGTAATTGTCAGGTGTTCTTTCAGCACACCGAGTTCCTGTATGTCAGACGAGTGTTGAACATCACATGCTCTCATCTGATGAAGAGTGCGAACTGTATTTTACAGGCAGTAGAACATCTCACGTGGCTCCTCAAACATTGTGGCAGGAACTGGTGGATTTCTTTCAATGGACAAAGGACTTTTTTTTTGAATATGTTTCTTCATACCATCAGAATCATGTCTGGACACTTCAAAGTCACTGCCATTGCTGTACATTTTAGTAATATTAGTTGAGACAGGACCTTCAGGATCAGAAGATCTATGAAGTGCACAGAAATACAAAACCATGTGACCAATCAAAATTTTTTTCCTGTGTAAGGTTCCAGCCACAAATCCAACATGGCCACAAGCAGCATTCGAGTAAATATTCAGTAAGATCTGTCTTTAGCTCCTACTCAATAATTACACAGTAATGTGTATAAATTATCCAAAACTATTGACGATTGAAAAATAAGCCACGCCCACAACCAAGAACCATCCAATAAGGGCATTCCTTTAATTCACCGGGACCTGACTCATTTGCATAAAGTAAACTAAATCTAAATTATACAAATTCATAAAAACTTTTAGATATATAAGTTTTTATAGGCAGGAAGTTCATTGAGAATGCAGGGTTACTACTTCCTGTTCACACCCCCATTTTCTGCAACCTGTATCTCTTTTACATTTTATTAGAAGTTTTTTTTCCAGGCTTCGGTCAGATCGTTGTGTCTGCATTCGTCTGCTGGATTCGGAGACGAAACCTGAGAGCCACTGTGTTAAACGTCGTACAACATGACGCTCCTGTCATGTGTCCTGTGAATTCTGTGAATTAAACACATTTGCTATAGAAAACGATCTGTTTTTCGAGATCGGGAACCGTGCTCTTGATGACGGTAGACATATTTCAATGTCTGCACTTTTTTAAATAAATAAATATATATAATTTGAATGATGTTTATTTATGGATGTGCCGTTACGCCGCAGTAGAATGTCGGATCTGCATGACTTTCAATGACGTGTAAAACTGTGAACGATGTATTACTGAAAACGAATAAAAAAAAAACAATTTTTAAATATAGTATTAAATATTAACTCAATTAATGAACTGATTTATGGAAACTCAGACGAGGAACAACATCTATTCACCTTCTTGTACATTTCTACTGCAGCACACGTTCTGCATAAGAGTTGATGATGTGATGCATCCAATTAAAAAGGTTGGATACCATAATCTTTTACATATTTGTATCAGGAGAGTGAATACCAGCAAGGCAGCAGGTCCAGAGGGCATCACAGGTCGGGTTCTGAAATCCTGCGCTGACCAGCCTCTCCCTGGAAGGCTGTAGACCCCTCTTGCTTTAAAAAGTCCACCATTGATCCTGTCCTGAAGAAACCACAGCCCACCTGCCTCAAAGTCTACCGCCCTGTAGCCCAGACCTCAGCAGTGATAAAGTGCTTTGAAAGACTGGTCAGAGACTTCATCACTGCATCACTACCAGACACTCTGGACCCTCTACAGTTTCGCCTACAACCTCTACTGAGGACATCATTACACGTTCTCCACACAACGATGGGCCACCTCGACTGCAGAATAGGAAGCCATGAGAAAATGCTGTTTGTGGACTACAGTTCAGCGTTTTAACACCTTAATTACCTCAACGCTACCCTATAAGTTGGATGTCCTGGGACTCCCATCGTACAGGTGGACAAACACACTTCATCCTCCCTCACCCTCAGCACTGGAGCACCTCAGGGTTGTGTTCTGAGCCCCCTCACTGTAAACACATGACTGTGTGGCCACTTCAAACTCCACCACCATCAAGTTTGCTGATGACACTGTTGTGGTTGGCCGGATCTCCAACAACAATGAGACGGCTTTGAGATTGATTTCCTGGAGAGATGGTGCCAGAAGAATAATCTTCTCCTGAACATCAGCAAGACTAAGGAGTTAATAGTGTACTTCAACATGAAGCAGGATCGATCATACCAACCACTAAAGATCAATAGGACCCCAGTGGAGAGAGTGGACAGTTTCCTGTACCTAGGTGTTCACATCACACAGGACCTGTCTCAACACCCTGGTGAAGAAGCCTGGCAGCATCTGTACCATCTGAGATGCTTAAAGGACATTATAATGAGTAGCATCACTTTCTGGTTTAGGAACAGCACCATGCAGGACAGGCGAGCCCTCCAGAGGGTGGTGCGGTCAGCTGAGCGTACCATACACACCGAGCTCCCTGATCTACAGGACATCTACAGCACGTGGTGCCAGACCAGGGCCAGGAACATTGTGAAGAACAGGGACGCGTTTCCACTCTTTGAAGGCAAACACAGAGAGAATGAGGAGGAGGAGCTTCTTCCCAAAGGCTGTTCGGAGATTAAACGAGGAAACACAGAGCAGCTGTACTTTCTCTCCTGGACTTTTTCTTCCTTTGCACAATTGCGCAACTAACACTGTAAAACTTGACTAGCATGGCACAGTGCCACTTTAATACCAGCCCATGGCCCTTGAGCAAAGCCCTTAAACCTCTGTGCTCCAGAGTCTGACCCTGGACTCTGGCCCCAGCTTTCTAACATCGCTGGGATATGCGAAGAAAGAATTTCACTGTGCTGTGAAGTATATGTGACAAGTTTAAAGCCATTTAATCATGACTTTATCACATGATTTTACATTAGCAGGTATGATTTCGGCCAGCAGGGGGCGGTAAAAACACATGGCCTGATTTATCCTCTGAGCTACTGTCAAAGCTCTTTAGATAAAGTTTGTATTTTGGGAGAATAAAAGTCCAGTCTGAAGACGCTATAAATCAACTACATAGTTATGTGACAGAATCAATTAGACAATGATTTCCAACAAAGTAAAGTAAAAAAAAAAAAAATCGAAAATATTTCTGACCAATTTTATCATATTTATTACCAGGACCTTTAATCATAGCCGTCTAATTATTTATAACTAAATAAAAAAATTGCCTTTAAATAAATACATAAATAAACAACAAACAAACTAATTCCTATCAATTAAAACAACTATTGTATTGCTGAAGCATAGCAAGGCATATTATGACCACCAGGTGTCGCTGTGCGTCTTTTTTTTTTAAAACTCGTTTTCTGTTTTCTTTTTAACAGGAGGATTTTTGAGGGTATTTATTTATTTATTTTCTAAACTTTATACAGGTTAATTGGGATCGCTTTGGTTACATTTGTTGAAAAAATACTACATTTAAACCTACAGCTGAATGTAGAGAAGATTGTAGAAACTTTAATCATTTTAATTTCAGTGAAAAAAAACCCTCAAAGCTCATCTTTAGTCTGTATAAATTTCCCTGCGCTTTATATTTAACAACATGTAAATAATTCGATTTCTACATTAAAAAACAAAGATATTAATCCTCCAAGTTCATTACATGACATCTAGTAAGTTCATTTCACAGAAGCCATATTTACTGTTTCCCCACACAATTTCAACGTTTACCTCAAAATAGTTGATTGAAGAAGACAAGTCTTGGGTTTGTGTATTCCGTAGAAAGAAAAGGGAATATTTGGAATGTTTTGTGGCAGGGAGGAGGCTGGAATGATCCTGTGATGTGGTGTGGTCTGTCACAGGAGCACAAAAACACAACCACCTTTTCCACCTGCATCTGTTTCCAATAGCAGCCATCTATAGAAGGATCACAGGGGCCCATGTAACATTAATTAACCCTAACCACACAGAGAGGTAAGGAGAGGTAAAGAGCCCTGAGCCATGGTGAAGGTGGGCTCATTAGGAGCTGCCTGGCACATGGAAACGTTCTGGACATTTTGGTGTACGCCAAAGATACGGCTTTTAGAGCAGGAATGATAACTATTATACAGACAGACAGCTCGGAGCTTTAAACACCCAGAAAACCTTATCAAAAAAATGTGCTGCCTCGAGCGTTAAAGCTCAAACACTCCGCCCTTAACGACTTTACGGAAGAACGCGTGATCTCCGACACCATATGAGATCTTCAGCATAGGGGCCTGTATTCATCTCTCTCATCTGTACAATCTCTCAAACTCAAACACCCTCAAAACTTCACTCTAACATCGTCAAAGCCTTCCCTAGTAATCTTATACATCGCTAAATTGGCCAGCTAGCGAGATGAACATGTTAGCTCCTAATAAACACCAGTAGAACCTGCAACAACGACGCCACCCTGTGGCAACCAGCTCGTCACGCAACTGTTAACTTTTCTAGTGGAAGTAATGAAATCGCAACGATGACGACGAATCAGAAGCGGTGTTGAAGTGTACTGGAACCAAAACAACCCCAAAACGATTCAACTTCCACCTCCATGTGTGAGGGTGTGGGAGTCTGATCGCATCTTCTCTCCTGTTCTTCATCTCACACAAGTTCTTCTGTTAGAGACAAAAATGTCCCATTTGGACTCCACAGAACTTCATCCACTCATTCACTTTCATAACTGTGTGTTTTTAGCTTTTTTCTTCTACTGTTTGTTGGTTTGGTACATAGAAAAACAAGAAGAACTTGAAAAAGCCATCAAAGACTTCACACGTCTTACAGGAAGTGTATATACGTGTATATATATATAATGAGAGAGAGAGAGAGAGAGAGAGAGAGAGAGAGAGAGAGAAATACATAGCTGTACATAAAGAACACAACATTATTTTCATCATAGTAACTCTTCACTCCTCCACATCTTCCTGTCGTTCGTTGATTTAATCATTTGCTAAAATACAACAAACACTCAAACACTCAAATCTTTATTTTACTTATTAAACAGAGTCTAAAACAAAAAACAGCACCATGACCCACTTTTACATAAAAACAGCTTTATTTCTATACAGGGTTGTACAAAAATAAAGGAATAATAATATAAATAATAATAATAGTAATAATAGTTATAATAATAATAATATACAAATACTGTGTAAAGACTAATAAATGTTGACTATTACTACTGTTGTACATTGGAGTTTTTCCTCAAGAGCAGCTTTTTCTTTAAAGGGAAAATGAATATCAACAAGGCAGCTGGTCAGTGTCCTCCATATACCGACTTCCATCGTCAACAAAACCTCAACAAAACGCTTTTTTAACGTTTTTGCCAATTTCAAATAACGAACAAGTCAGAACCGAAGAAAATAAACATTATACCCGTTAATAAATATATTTATTTGTGTGTGTGTGTGTGTGTGTGTGTGTGTGTGTGTGTGTATGTATGGTCAGAAACACAACCTCATACAGATGAATGAATAAATAAATAACTTAAATGCAAAAATAAATATTTGACCTATGAAGCATACAGTAAATGCTAAGAGATGCACAGCATCCATGTTGTAGAGCAACGACAAAACGCATTGCAGTCGGAGGCGACAAGTAGAGACGGCTAGAACAGGTATAAATGCTAATCTGGTGTTTATATATTGCTGACCGGATCTGTATCACGTTCAACCCGAACACAGTCAGTTTCCCGAAAGTTTTCTTTTCAATCTCCATGATCGTCCGTGTTCGCTGTCTGATAATTTGTGCTGTAGCTATGAGGCTAACGAAGCTAACAACCAGCTTAATTATTAACTATAGAGGCGAAAAATACTTTAATTATTGTAAGTCGTTACTATATTGAAGTCATCTTTGGGAAGTTCTGTACTTTACTTAAGTTGTATTTTTTAATCGAATCCACACTTTTTTAGGGAAAAAAAAAAACTTTTAATGATTACAAGCTAATTTCCGAATATAAACTAGCTACGTAATTCGTCAAAGAGAAATAAAAAAGAAACTAGTCAGCTAATTTAGGAAGGTACTTTACAGTCCATAACTAGCAGGCTAGCTAATTAAACAAGCTAATTTGTAAAATAAAATAATACAAATAATAAACTTAATATGATATTCAGGAAGATAAGTAAATCTTATATATCATATATAGATCACTTTATTCACGGGTAAATTCCAGCTAGCTAGTTCCCTTTTTAAAATCTGCATGTTAAATTAGCTAGCTGCTTTTTTTTTAGGTTTTGTAAGTGACCTTGATGAACTGGCGAACTGGTAAAGTTTTTCACTGATGATGTGATTTAGCATTTTTTCTAAACAGGCTCATTAACATGACAACATTATTTTCCTTATGAGAGAATGCGTAGGAAAAAAATGCTGATGTGACCTAAACATACAAAAAAACCTCAGCAGTATAAAGGCAGCCATCTTGGACAAACACCATAACTGTTTTCCGAGGTTTGGTATCAGTCCACCTCCATGACCCTGTCACCTAATATGGATGGTAAAATAGTTCCACTTTGAATCTTAAATAACTTTGTGTAAATTATGGAGGTTGGATATTTTTGCTGTGACAGAATCTTTGCTAGCTACTAAACATTAGCCTCACTGCAAATGCGTAAAAAAATAACTAAGCAAAAAAAAAAAAACGCCGAACCTCAGACGTGTCATGATCGGGTGAAAGTTTAAGATGGAAAACCATGTGATTAGGTTTTTTTTCAAGAAAGTATTCCTTTAAACATTTATAGACCTTTTTATCAGTTCCTAAACAGCCCACAGCTTTGTGGAGAAATGGTTCAAATCAGTACTGTTTATAAGTTTATAAAGTCATGTATAATTATAGCTTCAGTAATTTAAAGAAGGAAAACCATGTGATTAGGTTTTTTTTTTCAAGAAAGTATTCCTTTAAACATTTATAGACCTTTTTATCAGTTCCTAAACAGCCCACAGCTTTGTGGAGAAATGGTTCAAATCAGTACTGTTTATAAGTTTATAAAGTCATGTATAATTATAGCTTCAGTAATTTAGGCAGTGTGTGATATGTGCACCTGAATGTCAAAAATTACAAAACCGCTTCTGCTCAAACGATATAAAATGCTTTCACCCGTTATTGGCAGATATACAGTCTCTGAACTTCAGTAAAAAAAATAAAAACAGACAAATAAAACGTCTTGCAAAGTTTCTTGCCAAGTTCCTGGCCATGTTCTTAAGCAATCCATGAGTGTCTATTGTAGCTCCATCGTCTACCGTCTCCGTGCTTCGCCCTGTCATGAGTCCGGCATCACTCTCGACTTTTTTCACTCTGCTGTCAGGAATATAGAAGGCTGAAGGCATACATGGTGCACATCTCAGAAGGCTTGCTGCCTCCTTCTACTGAAACAGCTTTCATCTCAAAATGCCTCCTATTCTATAATCCAGATTTCAGGAAGCCCTCCGGCCTCACGTTGCCTCTGTTTCTCGAGGTGGGGATCAGTGTCAGCTTTCAGCTCCACCAATAGCCATTTAGCCCACGCACTTGCAGTCTAAAGCCGAGACATTCTCGATGGTCCTCCATGTTGTGGACGTGTCCATGAAGGACACGGACTTGTATGCCGTGGGTCGGCAGCAGGGTCTGGCGCTGACCTTGCGTGCTGTTCGTTTGGGCAGGCTGCCGTTGGTCAGCAGAGCCTTCAGCGCAGCATCGTAGTTCCCTCGTGCACTCTGGCACAAACCCACGCAGAACTTAAAGAGAACAATCTCGTCCGAATCGTAACCCATCCCCAGGTCTCTCACTCGCATCTCGCGCCTCTCCAGGTGGCAGTCACGGCTGCTCTGGCCCCGCCCATCATCCTCACCCTTCTCCTTCTCTTTCTTCTTCTTCTTCTTCTTGCGCGAGCCTTTGGACTGAGCATCAGAGGCTTCCGAGGACCGTGGGGAACGCTCCCACCGAGCTGGACTCTCTTCTTCTAATAGAACTGAAGGTTCTGAAAGACAAAAAAAGAAGAATATTTTCACAAAGCAGATCAAAGATATTAAAATATTTTTCAGTCACTATACCCAAACTTACCAAAAACAGTTTGCCACGGAGAATGTCCGTCTCCATCTCCCATCTCCTCATCTTCAGGTAGAGCATCAAAAGGCTGCTCATCCAGCATGGACGTAACAAAACCCACTGCATCCACAGGGTCTTCGATAAACCCGGGTCTGTCTCCAATCACCAGGGGCAGCAGAGACATAAGGACCCATACCACCATCTGCAAAATAAACAAGTGTAGAAGTTCATGCATTCACCAGGTTCAACAGTATTATCCTGATGTCCTCCATTGTCTTCCTTACCTTCCAGTTTCTTCTTTGAAACGTGGCATCAGTGGCTACAGATAACATTGCGTAAAGTCCTCGCTTGGTTCGAACTTTCCTCCACCTTCTCCCACCTGCATGAAGAACACAAGAACGTTGTCAGCCCAAGTTCATTTAGATCTAAACTCTGGAGCATCGTGCAGCAATGCGTAAACCTGCACGCATCTACGCACCAAACTTTCTAAGCCGGAGTAAGCCTTGGTAATCAAGAATACACAATACCTTTGGAAAGTGTGGAAAGGGCACGATGCGGGTGCAACAAAGCTACAGTGTCCTGTAAATAAACCGCTCTAAGGGAAGCCCTGAGAAGCTTTCTAGGTTTGATCAAGAGATTAGATCTGTGTGAAAAGGAGGCATGCTGGGGAATTCTGGGTCTCCCAAAACCACATCCATGCAGTGTGGTTGATAAGGCTTCCCAACAATGCAGATGTTTACTGACTCACTGCAGCGTGTGAGTCACTGAGCTTGCACTGGAGGCCTCTGATTTATATCAGGGTTGAAACGAGGCCGGGCGAAGACCAGGGCCATTTTATACACGCTGAATATGACTAATGTGTAAATTAGCGGAGCGTGTCACGCTTAACCTCGCAGCCGTGTTTTTATAGAGGAGCAGTTGTCTGAGGACGACAGGATTATATCTGGCCTGAACAGTTTCCATTTTAAGAAGGAGGACCAGAACAAAGAAAAGATGAATTGAAAGATAGCCACCTGGGTCGGGAGCCAGCGTGCCTCCGAGTCGCATCCCGTAGTACAAAATTGGGCAAAAGTCTTTACGCTCGATTAACAATAACAATTCAACGACACGATTGACCTCCAATCAGCTTTACATCTTAATAAGGGATGTTTATTGCAATAGCTGGGGTCATGCAGCAGGTGGCAGTGTGAAGTTTAAGCCTCAGGAGTTCGATCTATCCAATCTGAGGCTCTTAAAATAAATCTTAATTACGTTCACATTTACAACCAATAAATCTGAATGTATTCCTTTGGAAGATATCCGGCATTCAAAGGCAGAACACATGCAGGGTCAAGAAGCTAAAAACAGGTTAACAGCTTAACGGGACGCAGCTGAGACGGGTTTTAACTTGAAAGACAAAGAATTTATCCTGGAGAACGATTTACATTTGGCGAAGAACGTTCTGGCACGTCAAGCGAAGAAGATTGCAAGTATTTCAATCAGAATTACAATGAAACCCAATAAACTTTTTCGGTTAAATCCTTTAAATAAGGAAATTATTCAATAGAGTCAATTAATATGCAGATGAGTAAGTCAGTCCACTCTGCATGCCACACCCCTTTTCTCGGTACAACACATAACACATTTGAATACTGCAACTTGATAGGCTGATAGGCAACTTGAGGATATTTACACTTTAGCCAGACCTCGAAAAGCATCATTTGTATGGTGGTTAAGACTTTGGACTTTTGATTAGAAGGTTGTGAGGTGAAATCCAGCACCACCAAGCTGCCACTTCTGGGCCCTTGAGCAAGGCCCTTAACATTCAACTGCTCAGTGTTACGTTGCTTTGCCAAATGCCATAAATGTAAATAAGTGTGAACAATAAAACACTCCGTAATCACTCCATGATGAAGCTGAGAAATAATTAAAAATTATAAAGGTCCTGATTTTCCTCACCAAAAAATAAAAAAAATTTATATGAATTAATAAATGACAGCAATTTACAGAAAAATGTCATGTTCTGGAATGTTTTTAAATATTTTCATCCGAAAAATATCCTAAAGTTACATCTGGAGACGACTTCCATAAATATTCATACAATAAAAAAATGTAAACCGTATGTAAATGATGATATGTTGATATAATAACCTACAAGAACATATAGGAAAGAAGCACATTAATATAAATGACAGAGATGATAAAGCAACACAAACCCACACACACACACACACACACACACACACACACACACACACACACACACACACACATTCTGAAAAGGAAATATTTTCAGTGGTTTTATAAACACCGACTCTAATGCACTTCTGTCTGTACGGATTGTACACAAACACGAATCTCCTAAAAAATTTCCTAGAAATGTTATGCTTCATGTTGGAGCCGAAATTCCAAAATATATATATAATGCATTCCTATAAACACTACACTAAACAAACAAACACTATATGGTCAAAGGTTTGTAGACACCTGAGCATAAGATCTGTATGTGCTTCTTTTTGAACATCCCAATCCACAAGATTCGCCATTTACTGTTATAATAAACTCCACTCGTCTGGAAAGATGTTCCAGTAGATTTGTGGAGATTCATTCAGCTACAAGGGTGTTAATATCGTCAAAGTTCAACAGGGTTGGAGCTCTATAGCAGGAGATCTTCCACTCCACATTGTTCATGCTGAAACAGGTCTCAAGAGAAAGGGAAAATTTCATGCTCAGGTATCCAAAGATGTCCTACACAATTGTGCTAACAGTTTGTGGAAGAACCACATATGGCTGGTGAAGTCATGCATAATACTTTTGACTTTTTGTGTAAAAGCCTCAATTAACACTATTTGAACCACAAGTGAAAGTTTTTCAGCTAAATTGTTCCTCCAAATCTGAATTAGCTGTGCAAGCCTTCTGAATTCTTTGTTTTTTTCTAGATGAGGTCAGTCTAATTTGCTGAAAACATGGCCGTGAAAATCTTTTTTCAACTCATGAGCTGTTCATTATCGTGTTTCTTCATCCCGATCTGACTCACTGCAAAAAGCTGGAATTCCCATCACGAGTAATCACTAACATTTGACCCGGACTCGGTGGGCTCTGCTACGAGTTATACATCTCTACATCTATAGCCGTTACTGCTTTCAGTCAATAGGAACATGATGTTTTGTAGTTGGAAATGAGGGAGATTAGAATATTTGGGAAAAACTAAAACACTTGTGGCCAGTGATGGACTGGAATCCCATCCCAGGTGTGTATTCCTGCCTCGCACCAAGCCTTACCGGGATACAATCCGGATTCGGAAAGATGGGACTTGGAGCTTGGTTGGTGTTTAGGATTGTGCAGGTTTTTCTGTAATATTTTCTCTTTTTTTTAACATCCCGTTCCACATGTAGTCCCCATTTTTTGTTATAATAACCTCCACTCTTCTGGGAAGATGTTCCACTAGATTTTGTGGAGATTCATTCAGCTACATGGGTATTTAATAGGGTTGGAGCTCTATAGCAGGAGATCTTTCACTCCAAACTATGTAAAGCAGATCTTCATGGAGCTGTCATGCTGGAACCGGTTTGGGCCAATTCAATTTTAATACAATCCAAAGTTTGTCTTATACAATTGTGTGCCTTCAAATTTGTGGAAACAGTTGAATGTCTGTCTAATCTAATCTAATCTGATCTCATCTAATCTTATCTTTCTATCCATCCATTCATCCATCCACTTTGTGTAAGCATTTATTAGTTTTATTGTCAATAATTATATGGGATTTGCTTATAAAGGTTTGTTTTTTCAGAAATTAATAACTAATAAATAAAAATTGATCAAATGTAATATAATAAATATAAAGCAATGCGGATTAAACACCAGTAAGGTTCTACAAATGTATTTATGTCTGTACTTTGAGAGTCACTAACAGCTGGAACCAAATTCCTTGTGTGTGTCAACACACTTGGCCAATAATCCTGATTCTGATTCTGATCAGTCCAACCTTCTTTCTGTCCTAAAGCTAGCTTACGAGACTGGAGTTAAAACTACAGACAATATACAGTTCTCTTTCCAGGTAAGGGATTGGATTAAGATCATACCGAGTAGGAGTTAGGATCAGTGTGTAAATAGTCAAGTTGAATAAAAAAGACACTTATCATACTTTGTAAGCTTTGCCAGTGTTGTGCTATTAGATTTAGGCCATTGTACTTCCAAAAGAATGAGTCACGTGCGGCCTGAGGCTCTTCGGCTCTCCATCATTTGCAAAATATGTTGCGAGTCGACTCTGTGAAGTGTGCAGAGCATCAAAAAAATCAGCAGTGAAAATCAACTCGAAAGGTTTTTCCACCAAAATTCCAGATCAAACGTTCCAGTTCACTCCAGCCTTCAAGCTCTGGAACACTTTCTTTCTTTCTTTCTTTCTTTCTTTTTCTACACACACTGCTGGTGCACCTGGTAGTGTTTTAGAAGCACCTCAGTGCTCCTCGTGTATCAGAGCTTTTCTCATGCGAGTGTTGTGTGGGTGCCCGTGGGGTCGAACCGGGCGGCCCTGATCATGAGGAGCTCCAGAGAGAGTGTCTGTGATGGCCTCAGCGCTGATTAAAGCCTCGCTCGGCCAGTTCCACTCCACCACTTCCCCCCCGCCCTCGGGCTCGGGCTCAAACCTGGTAGAAAAAAACAGGAAAGCAGGACTGCCGTGCGATCGTGAAAAAATATGGGAGCGAAGCCTGGTATCGGGGTTCAGGATGGAAATGAGGGCGAGAGGGTGGAGGGTTGGACCAATCCATTACTAATAGAGCTGGCAGACATTTATAAAATGGGATCATGGAATATGAATATTAGTCACGGAGTCATACAGATTACGTTCTTTTCCAGACTTTGTCCAGTAAGTGCATTAAAAACAATTTTTTTGGAGATGAGCAGACAGTCTGAGAGTGGGGAACATTTCAGGGTTCTCAGGAGTTCTGGAGGGTATGAACTGAATGACTTGATTTTGACTGAAACGACAAACTTGAATATTTAATTGTTTCATTTCATAGTTAAATGATTACATTGGCATTGGACTTTGGATCGGAAGGTCATAGATTCAAATCCCAGCACCCAGCAAATGTACATTACTCAAATACCCCAAAATCCCTGTTCTGAAATAGCCAAATTATCATATAACCTGAAAACAAAAAAAGTACGTCATACTGAATTACGTAAAAACTAAACATTCAAATACTCAGATGAATACTCAGTGCTTAAGATGTTGCAATTCTTACAGAAAGGTCATGAGTTCAAATCCCAGCACCAACAAATTGTGATTGCTGTTTCCCTGAGCAAGGCCATAAAACCCTCAAGCTGTATAAAAAGAAAACTATTAGTCACTCTGGTTGAGCGATAAACGCTGTAGGAGGTATCAAAAGGTTTCGAGACTAGCTCTATTAACAAGAAAGTATTTTATTTTTCTACGTTTACACACTATCCGTTTTAAAATAGTCCCCTTGCCCAGCAATACATAGCCCCAGCGTTCTTCTAAAACGTGTACTAGAAGTCTTCCCTTCTAAGCATGCTGAGCTCCTTCTTGCGATTCGCGCCAGACATCCACAACAATGTCAAAAACGGCAACCTTTGAGCTGGAGCTTCATCTTCAGGAAGAAGTCCACTGGAGACAAATCAGGCGAGTAGGGTGGGTGTGGAAGTGAGATCGTGATGTTTTACATGTGAGGAGCTCAGTGACGGGGTGCACATGTAGTCAGAGCAGCAGACATGGTAATTCACATGGTCAGATGAGGACCAGTTTTACGGCTCCCGATGTACACAGGACGATCTCTTTTGGCGCACCGACTTAAAATGTTGATGCGGATCGTCGTCAGTATGTCTGATCATCACCTACAGATTATTAATGATGGAAAAAAGAGCAAGGCCTGCATTCTTTCAGTGCACTCCACCTCACCTCACTCTGCTCTGCCACTGCCATTAGAGGTGTTTCATGTGCCAGCTCTACCTGTCAGAAAAGACGAGGTGTCTCAGAGAGGGATCGGCCGTCCTAAATCAGCCCGGCAATAAAACGCACCTGGAGCGAGAGCCTGATCGCTGCCAGACACGGCTTTCATCATCGCAGGGTGTGAACTCCAGCCTGCACATGTACCGAGTACAACGGGTTATATATTTACTGTATCAGCATTCTCGCTGCTCGCTCGACGTCACTCTTCACTCCGAGTTTTATCCATCATGTGAAGTCGAACTCCCGACTCTTCTTTTACAAGGGTCTGTGTTCTGACCCAGACCAGACGGCTAAAGTGTCGATTCCACTTCACGCTGAAGTGCCACTGGCGCGAAATTCTCAGCTAATTGCGGCGTGCCCGCTAGCATGTAATCCGAGCGTATAATTTAATAATTCCTCTCAGGGAAAAAGCAGGATCTCATTACTGTCAGATTGGAGTCGCTGCAGAGTTTCAGCCGCGGTGAACGCTGCCAGGAAGACGATTTAGCTTTCCTGCAGCTCTGCTCTTTTCTTGTTCATCTTCTTCTGCTCTACGATAGCAGAGTGCACGGAAGATGTGTATTCATCATGCCAGAGGATAGACAGCTAAGGTAATCATTCATAAGGCGTGTTTATTCAAGCACTCAAAAACGTTAGATCCCTGTTCGAGATCAATTTGTCACTATATCATTAAAATCATCCAGACTATCACGAAAAAATGCGTACGACTGGAGCCGGAGGAACGTACAAACTTGGTTTGTGATCTCAGAAAACCTGAAGGGTTTGAATGTTTCATCTGATACAATTTTGAATGTTATAGATTTTGGCAACGTTAAAGAACAAGCTAGTTTCCTACCAGTTAGCCGCACTTATAGCGAAAATCTGTAATGATAGTTTGCATAGCATTAGTAATAGACACAGTTATGGTCAAAACATTTGTGGTAAATGTGCACTAATTTAGCTAATTAGCTAACTGTCCATCAAGCTAACCTAGCATTAAAGCTAACTGTCCTGCGAGCTAAACAACATTAAATATTAGTAAATTTGTTCTTATATTGGGAGACATTTCTCCAAATATTTTGCTAAACTCAAAGCTTCTTTGCTAGTAGTTAAATAACCCACAAACGTAGCAAATGTCAATCATTAGCTAAATCCCAGTTGTTATGGTAAAGTCCGTACGGTTAGCTAGTGAACTAGTCTGCTAGCTACTCAGCAGAGACACAAGGACAACTACGGGTTTTCTGATTCGAGTGTTGTGCATTTTTTAAATATTATATCCTGCTGTTTATGGTTTAAAGATATTTCCAGACTATTTTTACTTGTTTCATGGACATCATCTTCAGTGGTTTTGAGCATTAAAACGTTCAAATGTAAATATTTTCTTTCAATCGGTCCCTTTCTTTAATTGATGCAGTGAAGTCAAGGCCAAAGGGATGAAGCAACAAGCAGTGTTACACCACAAACACACACACACAAACACACACACACACACACGGATTCCTTAGGTTGAGTGTTTGCACTGCAAGTCAGCAGTTTGGAGTTCGGCCTTTTATTTTTGTCACTCAAATGCAGCGGTCGCTGTTTGCATTCCACACCGCGCGCCTGCCTGGCCGGAGTGTGTATCTGGCCACTTCCTCTCACTGCCACATCCTCTGTTGTAGACCACACACACACACACACACACACACACACACACACACACACACACAAACAGTGTAGGATGAGATTCATGCCAAAACATACACACGCATGCAAATGTTGTCTTGTGGTAAGTCATGTGACTAACAAAATACTCTTTATACATGAACTGCCAGTGTATATTTTTTTAATAACTTTTCAAGGATCGAACCATTGCCCTTATTTGGTATCAATACAACACTTAGGCTCCGCCTCCCAATCATTAATTGCAATAAAATATCCTAGCAAAGCAACATGATGACATGCTTGTTCACCGATCATGCTGTGTTTAGTTCCTGATTCGCCAACATCGTCCTTTTTATCCGTTTACGACTACATTACATGTTGCGTAACGTTCGTGAAACAACTTATATTCATAATTTAAAGGATGAACATTTCAGCTTTACATCCAACTGCTACGAAACTATGCCACTGGAGACTCCTTTCATACACACATACATCTCCTGAATGACACAATTTACGATTGCGTACCTTGTTTACGAACCGTTACTATGGAAACTGCAACATTCATTATTATCAGAACTAAAATAAACCTGCACTCAACCTGAATAATCGATGTTCTTAATCTCGCTTGCACAGAAAGAAACAGAAAACTGAAGGCTCTGAATCAGATAAAAAAAAAAAAAGAAAAAAAAAGCAAACACGTAGCCGTATTTCGCAAGATGCGACGAGGAGGAAAGGAATTTACTACGACAAAAATCCCAAACTTCTGGTCTCCACACGCATCCAGCAAGAGATCAGTTTTATGTGTGGTGTTGCTCTTGAACATCATCCTGAACAAACAGTTTTTCGCCGCTTCATCGAAGTGGCTTCGCCTAAAAAAAAAGAAAAAAAAAGCAAACACGTAGCCGTATTTCGCAAGATGCGACGAGGAGGAAAGGAATTTACTACGACAAAAATCCCAAACTTCTGGTCTCCACACGCATCCAGCAAGAGATCAGTTTTATGTGTGGTGTTGCTCTTGAACATCATCCTGAACAAACAGTTTTTCGCCGCTTCATCGAAGTGGCTTCGCCTCTCGCTATAATAAACCAAATACAGGGTCGTGATTAAACGCGTTTCAGGAGGGAATGACAGAAAGGGAACACTTGGGCGAGTGAACGAGTCCTTAAATGGGAATAAATTAAAGGGGGGAGAGGGGCAACGGAGGAGATACGGTTTCACTCCAGAGGATTCGTCTGAACAGCCACAGTCTTGAGAGCTTTATTAATAAGCTGACTATATTTACAGTAAAGTAAATCCCGAGGGGTAGAAATAAAACCACAGAAAAAAAAAGATAATATTGAAATCTGTATAAAAGGATGTTATTTGAATACAGGCGCAGGACGTTAACATACCACTTAATTCTCACACTGTTCACCTCAACACAAACAATCTGAACGCCCAATTTAGCATGTTCCAATCATGACTAAGCAAAGCTTGTCCTCCCATCCAGCTTCTCTCTCTCTCTCTCTCTCTCTCTCTCTCTCTCTCTCTCACTCTACCTTTCCAGATGAATCCTCAGGTCATTACACCCTGACAGCCTGGACAGCATATAGCTTGTGTACTCTAGCTCATGTCTCATTTGTTCAAATTAAGCTCGGGGTAGAGGGAAAAAAGGGCAGCCATTAGTGCGTCTGGATGAACAAACGGCATTCAAAGAGTTTCCATGTCCTGGCCGAGACGTTCAAAGGGCCCCGACGGCACCATGATTAATGCATCTGACCTGGCAATTGCAGAAGAATACAGCTTATTGTATTAAACATCCACTTCCAGCTACAAAAAAAAAAACTGGTGTGCAATAAACCTATTTAACGTACTTCAGTTTAAAAAAAAATGAAAGGATGTAGTGGGAGATGATCTGATAACGCGAAAAAAGGTAATGATTTCGTTCATCTGGGCAAACGGTGAGAAAGCTGACAGAAGGAGGAGGAGGAGAAGGAAAAATGAAACAGAAATAAAGAAAAGAAAAAAATCAAGAGAGAAAAACACGGCCCCGTTCACCTTTGTTGAAAGCTGCACAATCTTTTTTTTTTTTTTTTTTTTTTGGGGAATTCCCATTTTTTAGATTTTTTTGGAGGCACCAGCGTTTAAACAGATCCAGACCCCGGACTGCCCCCTTGCCCTGTGGCACTCTTACTCCGTCTGTGGCACAATCAGGACTAATTACTCCTCAGTGTCAAAGGCTAAGCTTACAGGGACAATTTTGTGGCTAAAACCGGGCTGGAAGTGCAATTACACCGCATTCTGCAGTCAGAGAGAGAAGCTAAAGGGGCGCCGGGGTGTATCAAAAACCAACAGGTCACTCTCTTTCGCCGTAACTATACCTCCGCTTTACAATTCCGTCCAATCGTAAGTCTCGAAATTACGGAAGGCAGTGTGTAAAATCTGAGCATTTTATCTCCAACGCTTTAGACATGCTTCATAGCTTTGTGTTTGCGTCGTGAACGAGATTGAAGCGTCTAAACCCGGCTCTGGACGCCTGCAAGTAAACGTTTCTCAGCTCGCAGGGACAGAGGAGCATTTAGAACATTGCATTGACCCCTAGTGAGGTTGAAGCCCAGGTCAGGTGAGGTCAAAGTGTGTGCACTTACAAGATGAAGTAACAGGACACTGCGAGTCTTTCACACACTCGTGTTTGCAAATTCTCGTACAAGCCGATAACTACAGCCGTGTGTGGTTAAAGGAACCTTTAAAATTCTTTTGGGACTATTTCGAAAAATTTTATGTTTTTGACTGTGACCAACAATATGAAGATTTTCATTGAGAACACTGAGAAAGGCACAGAAATCTCACGTAGACCAACACACACACACACACACACACACACACACACACACACACACACACACACACACACACACACACACACACATATATATAGCATTATATAGAGAATACATAAAGCAAGGTTCTGTATTATATCTATATCCATCATCACATAAAGACAATTTTCTCCCTCCAAAAAAGTAGTTCCATTCCGAAAAGCATCAGTTTTCCAGGTTTAAAATTTCACTCTAATCTGCATATGTAATTGGCATCCATTATTTATCCATTACATCTTACAGTGGTTTTTTTTTTTTCAGGACATTAAAACTGGATTTCTGGAATTCTGGCCTGTGATAATCACACGTCTACGACACGTCCAGTGGATAAATATTAGGTTTTAAAACCCAGGGGTTTTCCTTTAATAACATGTTCAACACATTATCATATCAACCAATTTTTTTTTTTGGAACTGTAAAAGCAGAGAGATCACATCGTACAACAGATCTCATAATGACATAGCAGTTTTAAAACAATTACGGCCTGACGTCCAGATGGAAACAATATTCTTGCGCATCTTTACACGATCGCCCGCCTGTTCACACTCTCTCTGTGTCACACACACACACACACACACACACACACACAAAATTTCTCCCACCGTCTCTTTCACTATCGCATGCCCATTAAACATGGCTGCCTCTGACAGGTTTATGTGGTCTGAACATATACAAGAACTCAGATCTCACGACTCGGGATGAAGACTCACGCCAAAGGCACGCCATTAAGAAGTTTCAAAAACACTCATCATCGTTAGAAGAAGGTCTTTTTCAATCACACTGCTGCAGATTTGTGGGAAAAAGGAGATGTACATGCGTACATTATATTTCCCATTTGGTAATTTGCTATCAAACATATATAAAGAACATAAGCTAGTGAACGATTAAGGATCACAATGAAGCTCGCTAGCACAACAAACTAACGAAAAACTTTTTTCCTCAGAAATATTGGGAAATTCGCTGACATTCAAGACCGAGCTATCTATAAACAAGATCAAACCATCTACAACATGAATAATTTCCAACATAATTGTATAAATTATTGTAAAAGAGCTGAAATTCGAGACAAGCACATCCCAAATGTCAACATTTTCCTCAGAGATGAAGTCTCTGTAGACCACATAGGTTGTGTAATCAAGACCAAAACTTCAGAAATATCAATATTTTACCTCAGAAATGTTTGTAAAACTCTTAGCATGGTAGTGAGAAAACAGATCTTTTAAACAGATGAGGTAATAAGTCTATGACGGGGAAAACAAGACCAAATAACTCAACATTTTCCTCAGTAATAAAGGTAATTTAGCTCGCTAGCTAAGACCGAGATGTTAAACCTTTGCAACAGACAATGTAAAAAGACATTGATAGCTAATTAGCTTAAATTAGCTACATTTCTGAGAGATTCTTAACAGCGTTAAATTGCTTTGACAGTGAAACCAGACCAATCAATGCCGATGATTCACATTTTTTTAGCAATCAGCTGTTAAATCCCGTATACCCATCACTTATCAGATGGAAAAAGTAGAATGTCAACTTTTTTCCCTCAGAAATGTGGTTAAATTTTGCTAAAAAATTTAGCTATTTAGCAAACAACTAGCTGGAAAAGTGTAAATACATTGATAGCGGTTTTCCAAGTTCGGTAAAAGATTTTAGAAACATTCCTGAGAAAAAGGTTGAAAGATGTAAAACAATGATTGAGGAAATGAGACACAGCATTTAGCTAGCTAGCAAATGCGGTTTAAACAATGTAAAAAAAAAAACACCTCAGAGGTGTTTGTTAATTAGATGACAAAAAAACAAAATTTTCTAAATAAGTATTGGTAGAAAAACACAGAAGCGCTAAAATTCTCGAAAAAACTGTTTTATAGCACTTTAGCACCTCCGGCTGTTATGATACTGTTTAGTATTTGTCCAATTAGTGTTGCATTATATTCTGATGATTCAAAGTCCTTGTGAATTTTTTTAGTACAACGTCACCATGTTGCAGTTCGACTGTAACCCTGTTAGGAAAGTTTATAAGAAAAGTTAGAAAAAGCGTTTGTTTAAACGTTAACGTTACAGTAATGCTAATACGTGTTAGCACCAAGCTAACCACTGTGTACGTTAACGATTTCCTCGTGTGACATTCAGCAAATAAATCATTCAGTCAGAGATTTAGGGTTTTTTTCAGCTCGAAGGAATTCGAGGGAAAAATGTCGTCTGTTAAAACATTGGCAAGAAAACGAGACAAGGAGACATTGTGAAGATTCCGTAGTAAAATAGTACGACACTGAGGTACTGAGACATAACGAGCGTGACATCCTCTCAGCACGCGCGCTTGTGAAACCCGTCCCCTTGAACAGGCTCAAACGGTCCACATCTGCAGATTGCCATCGTCTGCTTTGAAGTCCAGCCTGAAACTTTCTACCATTTCCATCAGGCTAATTACAAAAATGGAGTTTGGACCAGATTGCTGCGTTATCGATCTAATTCATTCAAACGAGCACAAACCCAAGCATCTGAAACATCTGAAATGTCTATGTAATATCTCCAAAGATTTCGAGATTGCTGGTAAAGCTTGATGGTTTTTTTTTTTTTTTTGGTCCACCACTAACATGAACCAAACTGATCCAAACCACATCATCTAGATGTTTATTATATATAATTTGCCAGGATTATTAAAATTTTTTTTTAGCACAAGGCTGGATGAAGTGCAGAAACACAACTACACAACTCCACAACTCCTCAACTCAACACTAACAACAAAATCTACACAGAACAGGAGCTTCCTCGATGCTGTATGTTATAAATGTATTACCTCTTTTACTTCACCATTAAACACCAACAACTCCAAACTCCTAAACTGTTCATAACGAAAATATTAGGCGCTTTTCATTAAATGTACTGCACATGGAAATCTTTATGAACATGATATAGAGTTCTGGAGGGTAAATGGTCACTTCTGGAGTCACACCAGTGAGTCCAAGTCCCAAAAATACACCAAGAATCCAATGAACATCATAACGAGCCGCACTTGAACGTTGCACGTGCTCACTCGGTTCTCGACCACCATCTCCAATGTGAATATCATCCATAATCAGATGAACAAGATTTAAAGTGTTGAACTTTATAATTCCATGCCCTCTGAGATGTTCATTCACCACCTTGATGTCCACCAGCTTTTTTTTTAAACACCTCTCGAGTCAAATTCATCCAGACAGCACACTTCAAAACAACTTCAGCTGACTTACAGTCTAAAGATGCTGAGAATTTCAAAGCAAAAACACTCGAATAGATTCCAGTTGGAGGTCAAAATAAACACAAAGCGCTTTCGGAAAACCGAACAGAAGAGAATAAAGACGCTGAAAAGTGCCGTGTGGTGAGAAATGGATCAGAAATCACCTGTACCTGGAAGCTCTGACCTGGGAAGGTGTGTGACGGAGGTCTGGGTGTCAGGGAAATGCTGAAAAGTCTGATAGACACTTTGTGGCACGCAGGACGCGCGCGGGCTGATGTCTGGTCGGTGGCACCACATCAGCAACCAGGCAAATATCCAGTATGGAGAACCTCAGTTCTGGTCATTACATCATGCAAATCCCACCTCAAAAGCCGACAGTCAGAACCCTCACACTCCACACTGTAGTGCATCATTCAGGAGGGGAGAAGTTTTAATTCTACTCTCTCCGACATCCCTGTACCTCCATCCTGCGCGCGCTCCACTGCTCAAACTGCGCGCTATGACGCGTCATAGCCGAGTTTTATTCTAGTGACAGGTATTAGCAGGTTTCTAACTCCTCTTACAATCACACACACACACACACACACACACACACACACACACACACACACACACACACACACACACACACACACATTTACTTAGACCAGCCAGGGTTATACAGAAAACAGACAGAAGTGAAAGCGGTTTTACCGGCGAGACGTCGATTCGCTCCGGTCTTCATGTTCCAAAGATTACAGAGGCGCGCGCGCTCGCACAAACACACACACACACACACACACACACGCTCGCAGTCCTTCACACCGACTTCATCATCCTCACGCGCTTAACTCTCTCCCCGGAGTGTGTGTGTGTGTGTTAGAGAGAGAGAGAGAGAGAGAGAGAGAGAGAGAGAGTGTGTGTGTGTGTGTGTGTGTGTGTGTGTGTGTGTGTGTGTGTGTGTGTGTGTGT
>MU580030.1:4265060-4302477 GCA_024362625.1 Silurus asotus
GATAGATAGATAGATAGATAGATAGATAGATAGATAGATAGATAGATAGATAGATAGATAGATAGGGCAATAAAAGAAAGACAGAAAGACAGACAGACAGACAGACAGACAGACAGATAGACAGACAGACAGATAATTAAACACACACACACACACACACACACACACACACACACACACATATATATTTATATAGAGGGAGAGAGAGAAAGAGATTATTACTTATTACTTATTATTACTTATATTATTACTATAACATAATTATTACTATTTTTATATTTGTTTAATATTCATAATTTTGTTTTTTTTTATACATGATATCTGCATCCAGAAGAAAATATATAATCAATAGTAATTTCAACAACATCAACAATAATAATAATAATAATAATAATAATAATAATAATAATAATATGCATTTAGCGAATGGTAAAGCTCAGGTCTAATCCTCCTGCGATCTTCTCCATTCTGTTTCTTAATTGAAGCAGAACACTACACACCGCAGTCAGACAGAGGGGTTTGTGGACAGAGGCGTTTAGGACGACGTGTACAGACGCTTCACCTGCCACACACCTCCATCCTTTATCCTGCTTTCTATTCAAGTTCAAATTTAAGACTCGATCCATGTTAGTGGAGTTCAACACAGCAAAAGAGCAGGAGTACTCGGGTGGTAACCACAAAACCTTCTCAAACCGAAAGTTTGTGCTTCTGGATGAACGCTAAGCAAACACAACTACAGCAAAAAAAAAAACATCAGAACACGTGTTTATTTGAGAAAATCACAAAATCTGTAGCGGTAATGAAATCTAGAGAAACCTGAAACTTTTCTAACAGAGCGAAACGAGTCACAACACGGGACCCTGACCTCGTGGGAACGTGAGTTTCATGGTCATGTGTTCATTATGTCAGACCCTCTGTTTATCACCGTATGCTAGCTGGCGGTTCAAACGAGCTGCATCTGAGTAAACAACTGTGATTTCTGAGATAAATCTCGGAAAATTGGTTAGCATGTTGAAAAACTCTGAATGCTCCCCAGTGGATGGTGTAGAAGCTCTGCTCCAGGACTTCACACAAGACGCTGAAAAACAGGCACAACTGCTCAAGGGCCTGACCGTAAACGAAAACAAATTTACAGAACCTGACGGATGTTGACAAACGTTAACGAGTAACATTAATTTGTTTTAGCTCAGAGGATCGCTGTGAGTAGCTAAAAGGATCCAGGCCTCGGAGCAACTCCTATAATCCTTTACACTTGGACCGTATTCTCCTACGCTTGTAAATTCACGGTAAATTATGTCAAATAAATCGTATTTTGTGTGCACGATTGCCTGCACGATGACAGATACTTAAATTAGCGAGTTGCATCATACACTTTCACGGCATTGTCAGTGTCCATGGCATTCAGAAATTCTCTTTTGAGGGGCAGAAAGAAAGAGAGAAATGTCAACAATTAAACTGTCATCTAGTTCTTTGTACTCTGAAAGGAACATCACTATTTAGTCTGTAATGTGTCAGCGATTCTGCTCACACGGATCAGGATATTATTGGGAACTGAAACTTTTCTAAAAATGTGTTTTCCTTACCTATTGGATGAGCAGAGATTTTATATACACACTTATACATGTTTGTAAAACTTTAATGGACCGATTACAGAACCCTGAAGTTCTCCACAAATAAAAAAAGTAACTCATTCACACTGAAAGGTCTGAAAACGTCCCTGTACTGCACACGAGCGAAACGCAAGACTCTTCAAACTGCGTCATTTTCTTCCGCGTATTTACATTTCGGCTCTTTGAAGTGTCGCTAAATACATTTGGAGTCAAAAAACGCCATTTTGAAAAAAAAATAACATTGGAAAGCGCTTTCAAAAAGCTAATTTTTTGACGACTGAAATATCCGTCAGTGTGGACAGAACAAAGGCCAAAACGAAGAGAAAAATATGCATTTTTACTGATGGACACTAAAAAGATAAACACATCTCTAAATGTGATCATGTGTTTATCTGGAAAAAATATTTAACGGCAGACATGAAAAGTGAAACTGTTGAAGAGTTGGATCATCGCTGTTCTTTTCTCCCTATAACCTTTTTAAAAACCTTTCATTTCAGTTCATCCACAAGATTCAAACCTTTATCAGATTGCATGTTTGATGCCCCCGTTCTCAGCTAGACCACCGAGTTTCCCAGGTATGCTACAATGTTAAAGCTTTACATGTGCCGATACGTAGAAACTCCAGGCTTCAAATTTGCCTGCAAAATGTCCAATGATACATCTAATGATCGTGATGTGAAGATTGCTAACAGACACCCAGCGAGGCTTCCCAGTGTCTTTCCTCCAGGGTTTCCTTCACCCACAAACAAGCTCTCACTTTGTACACTCGCTCCACTGCAAACACCAGGTTTCGGGCAACACAAAGCCATGGGTAAACAAGGCTTCGCTTGCGTTCCTCTCAACAAGAATAATACAAAAACGTCATGACAAATGCAGGGAGGTTCCCCAGAGCACTATTAATAGACCAGGCCAACAATGAATGCATGAGAACCTGGATTACGTGGTCATGATGGATCCTCGGGCAGCGACTGCAACCATTCACAAATTCCTTGGTTGAAGAAATCGACCTTGACAGCTGGATCCCAATCTGATCAGGTGTTTAACCAGAGCTAATATCAAATAATGTCCTAAAAATGATGTGATTTTCCCAGTGAGAAATTACAGATACTGCGAATGGAAAGCCTTGGAACAATCATTTTGACGTGTTCTGACTAGCACAGAGGGATTAGTAAGGCCACGAATAGCGAGAAGTGAAATATGAGTTCTTGTTAGAAACAGAAATGCATCTCCAGCAAAGCCAGCTGCAAACACATGACCTACTGAGAAGACACCTGACTTAAAATCCTAGATGTGTAATTTCTTATTTGGAAACCATGGACACCACGTCCTCTGGACTAAAGAGGAGAGGGATCAACTGGCTTGTTATTAGCGCTGAGTTCAAAAAGCCACATTTCAGATAGTATGCGATAGTGCCAGTGGAATGGGCAGCTTGGCTCCATCAATGCTGAATTCTATATACACGTTTTAGATCAACAAATGCTTTTTGTTTTTTCAGGGAAGGCCTTGCATATATGAGCAAAACAATGCTAACGGCATACTACATCTATTACAATAGCATGACCAGACCTGCCTGCAGTCTAAACCTTTCAGCATTTATAAACATTTTGTGCATCATGAAACGAAAAATACGACAAAGGAAACCCAGAACTGTTGAAGCTAGAATCCTGTATCAGATACGTATGGAACAACTTTTCTCTCCCAAATCTCTCCCAAAACTTCAGCAGCTGGTCTTCATAGTTCCCAGATGTTTACGGACAGAAGATGTAATGCATTTTTCTAGAATAGAAAATTCCTGAGTGTTTAATTCCGTACTTATTAAACATTTCTTCTTATTGGTGCAGCTTGTGGGTCTTCGGTTCAACGTTTTTTTCCCTCTGGTACCAAAACCCAGGAACGTAGTGGACATGCCTCTGCCTAATGACTCATTTCTACAACTTTTGTTTAAAAAAAAAAATAATAAGACGTTGCTTAATATTGAGTATCCAGACGAGTAAATCCAGGCACAGCACCAAGACTCAGCATATGTGAGCCAGATTTCCAGTGAACTGCCAGTCATTGGTCAAATATGACTAATAAAATCAGTGAAAGGACATTTCTGGTCAAACACTGTAGCAGTTGTTTACAGAGCAAGCAAACGCAAAGGTATTCACGAGGAGGATGCGTAAAAAGGTGTGGCTCCGGCTTGAATATGATCGAAGAATGCTTGACCGCAATCACACCCCGTCGCATTTCCTTTTGCAGCGCATCGGAAATAACTTTCATGATGCACACTGAGCTGATGCGATGATTTCTTTCAGAGGTTGTCAGAAATAAGATCCAAACCTGAAGGTCTATTAAGATGCAACATGTTTTAATCTGGTGTATTTATATTATTTATAAAGTGTCCATTACTCTACCTGCAGGGTTTTAGCAGGCCAGAAAAAGGTCTAGATGTCTAGATGTGGAGGACAGAACGGAAGGGTTCTTTGTGGTTCTTAAGAGCGACTCCTACCTTTCCTCCAGGAGGTCTGACAAAACATGGCATTAAAATCCTGTTTTGTTTGCCTTTCTAGGTCTTCTAATCCTAATCAAGGGCTGTAAGACCAAATCCATTGTCAAGACTTGGTTCCATGATGTTTGAAAGAGATTGGTAAGCAGTGTTATAACAGACCTGGGTGTCAAACTGTGAGAAGAACTTGTCAACTTCTGTTTTACCCTGCATTGCATCAGATCAGGGTGGTGGTGGTGGTGGATCCAGAGTCTGTTCCAGGAAAACTTGGTTCAAGGATGTAACACATCCTGGAAGTTCACATCCACAGTCAATAGGAGGGCATCATGGCCACACAACTTCCCACAACACACTTGCTCTTAGGAGGCAAAGGGAACTGAAGAGGAACCCAGAGAGACCCATATAAACATAAACATAGACACAAAAATAAAAAATATACACAGACAGCAGCTCTGGTTTAAACCAGATAACTGTAAACGTGAGGTAGCGAAGCTGTGACATCATGCCACCTTAGACAAACCCTGTTGCACAGAACCCCCAGACAGAACCATTTTTTTGGGCTTATACAGATCTTTAAAACATCTGATCCAAATTTTTTATCTGCTTGATTGCTGGGTTCTGGCAAAAATGTGGACCATCTGGCAGTTTCCTGGTGGATGTATTGGGAAAAGTGGTTTAGACTACAGTGAAGTGATTAGGACACTTGTGGTGATGCTTGTTTGGGTGCTTGTTAGCTGGTGAACATATTAATGTCTGCACATCCTTTTCAACTGCTGCTTTTGGTTCTGAATCAAACAAGAAAGGAATCTGGACAATTACAGCGAGTGGCTGCTTCATGTCATTTACAGAGAGAAGAACAGAGCACAGCAGAAAGAGCTGACGAGTCGCAACATGCCACTTGAACACGATTTCAGTGTTTGACATGAACACTGTGAATGTCGCTGTGGGTTTGGAACGATTTCAGGAGATGGTTGTGCATTTATGTTTATTGGGAGGTGAGGTTTCAAGCTTCGGGCCATGGGGAGATCTTCATAACAAGCATGGGAGAGGGTGGTGTGGACATCTGTCAGTGCAAATAAAATCAAATCACCACCATGAGGCGGGAGAAACCGTACCGTGCCGACTCAGGGGTTGCACCAGAGGAGCATCACATCCTTCTATAAGGTATGAGAGAACGGATGTATGAGAAACTCCGGAGCTCTGTAAAGTTGCTTTGGAAAATCTGACAAAATTATCTGATTTCCAGAGTAGGAAACATTATATCACTGGCGTTTTTAATAACAGGATGAACAACAAAGCCTAACCTTTAAAGGGATTTAGAGTTCAATGTTCTGGCACGTATCTGCTCGAGCGTCTGTCCAAGCCGACCGCCACTCAGTGTTAAGGGTCTTCTGGGGGGCCACCCAGCTGAAATTAGATCCTTACAACTCCTAAAAGGATAAAAAGCGCAGAAAAGAAAATTCCACTTTCACACAGATTCCCTGCTGGTAGCGTGATAGGAACGGACTTTCAGGTCCCACTAGGTGTTCTGCTGGCTTTTCACTCTGAATCAGATTCATAACTCTGGGATTAAATATAGCAATGTGCAACGAAAGCTGCCAAATAGGTTCTTCATATGGTGTAGAGTGACAGAAACAGAGAAGAATGATAAAAAAATCCACCCAAAACCACAAATAATTGTAGAATATTCACATTTCCATGTGTCTGGAAGACCAGTATTAGTCTGAGGGTGAAGTATCAGTCTGGAGGTAGAGGATCAGACTAGAGGTGAGGGATCAGTCTGGAGGTGGAGGATCAGTCTGATGTTAGTGGATCAGTCTGAAAGTGAAGGATCAGTCTGGAAGTGGAGGATCAGTCTGGGGATCAGTCCGAAGGTAGAGGATCAGTCTGGAGGATCAGTCTGAAGGTAGAGGATCAGTCTGGAAGGATCAGCCTGAAAGTGGAGGATCAGTCCAAAGAGTGAGGATCAGTCTGGAGGTAGAAGATCAGTCGGAAGGTAAAGGATAAGTCTGAAGTTGGAGGATCAGTCTGGAAGTGAAGGATCAGTCTAAAGGTTGAGGATCAGTTTAGAAGTAAAGGATCAAGATCAGTCTGAAGGTGGTGGATCAAGCTGGAGGAAGAGGATCAGTCTGAAGATGGAGTATCAGTCTACAACGGGTCTCTTTACTCAGAACTGATCGACGGATTTGCTGAAGTTCGTGGTGCTCCATACACTCATGAAAATTGTTAATAGATAGTTTAACTGTTTTGTTTAGAAAGCAGACTGACCACTAAATGTTCTTAAAGAGCACGAAGAACACATTCAAAAGAGCTAAGAAAGTTCTCAAACTGACATTAATGTTATTTTAAATCTCAGCAACATGAAGAAACCCAAAAGTCGTTTGACGAATTATGGGATTTTGGTAGATGGTTATAGACGGTTATAGACACATCTTTCTTTTCCCGTAATCTTGACATAGAAAAAGACGTAATTGTTTAAGGTTCTGGAGGCAGTGCGCTTTATAACGAGAAAACAACCTCGTTATGTTGAGATCACGAAAAATAAATAAGTCGTGGTAACGAAAAAACACTAAAGAAAAATATTCCATAACGCATGGCCTCTGAGGACTTTTGTAGAAAAGAGCTGTTGCTGTCTAATAAAGCGGCTCCAGAATCTGATCTAGAGGATGAGATCGGATGGGATGTTTGCCAGTATCATCGCGTCATTACTCTACACTCTCGTGCCATGTGAATGGGGGCGGAGTCATGCTGGAAAGACCACGCCTTTCAAGATAATCGAAACGATCAGTTTGTTGACACAAAATATCCAGTTGTGTATGTTTTGTGTTATTATGTGCAAAAAAGAACTGAAACACACAAAATCCGTTTGTTATTTTTTTTACAATTTATTTGTACATGAATCGACAGCAGACAGCCCCGCCCCTTTTTCTGCGAGGTGCAGGGCGGTGCTGGACATCATCATGCATTATCCTGGTGGACTCAATGATCTGGCACTTGTTTCGCCACGATGTTGTTCAGAAAGTTTCACACAACACGTCCGGGAATCTCGGAAAAATGAAATAAAACAAACAAAACAAATAAACGATCGACTGAACGCTCGCTCGCTCGCTGTTCGTCCCACTGTAACTGTTGATTAGCAACAATGATTTGTCCAGAAACATAACTCAAGGCAATACAGTAACAATGAAAGTGTCTTTAAAACTTTAGAAGAAGGTTTTGTTCCAGAAGTTCTGATCGAGACGTACGTCAGGAAGCACTTAATAATACTACATTACTGCATACATGTCTTTGGCATGAGATTCAGATATTCTGTATCCAGTATTTCACACGTCTCCAAACCCAATAAATACAATACGCTTAGCCTGGTCCGACTGTGTGTGTGTGTGTGTGTGTGTGTGTGTGTTACGTCAGGAAGCACTTAATAATACTACATTACTGCATACATGTCTTTGGCATGAGATTCAGATATTCTGTATCCAGTATTTCACACGTCTACAAACCCAATAAATACAATACGCTTAGCCTGGTCCGACTGTGTGTGTGTGTGTGTGTGTGTGTGTGTGTAATACATCCAAAACACTGGTCATAAGCACCAGGACGGTAAACTCCTGGTGTAAAGATAAATAAACTTTTTTGAACCTTAGAAATGGCCAACACACTGATTACGCCACTGTAAATTATTCTCTCTATTTATTTAATAATAATAATAATATAATTTAATAAAAACTCTTCTTTCATTACATTTTTTTTAAATTTCCAATTCCCCTTTGTTTCCAGTTGGACTTGTTGAGATGAACCTCGTGCCGATTTCCGACTTTCTTCACCTCGTAATTCAGCTAACCCTTTACGCCGACGCTGAAATGACGATTCTGTGGATTGTAGTGTTGACAAACAAACAAACAAACAAACAAACAAAATGATTGCCTTTAAATGTGAACAAATCTGGATATCACAGAGTGGACGAACCGCTACATTGATTAGCTGAGCTCAGCAGGCGAGAGCGTTTCGGCTCGGTACCGCGGTTCGGCCTGGAATTTGACGAGGGTAAAATGTGACGCGTCATGTGACGTGATCGGTATCGTACCGTGACCCGCCTAGTGCTTTAATGCAGCATTTGTAGAAATTGAGAAAAGCAATAAATAAAAGTCAGGTCTGTTTTATTTTTTCCGTCGTTACGCTAAGCTGTGCGTCGTGCGCGTTAGCCTACGTTGCGCCGCCAAGAAAACGCGTCAGTCAAACGCAGGTGCACATAAATCAGTGGAAAAAACCGTCCTGACCTGATGTGTGTAGTGCAGCGGGTGGTGCACGGTGAAGTGCATTACGACCGTAGCTTCAAATTTACCAAAGAAAAATTGTTCCTACATGGAAGCTGTAGCAGTGAATTGATCTCTCCGAGAAAACGATTGAAACAGCGAGAGATCGGACGTCTGATCTGCTTGTCCTGAGTGACTAATGATTTGTCCACTCCTGTGTTAGCTAGCACAGCGCGACCCCTTTATCCTACTGTACAGTGCAGAGTTCGATCTGCCGCAGGGTCGCGAACTAAATCTCTGTAAAGCTGCAACGTGATAATCTCTACTGTGCAAAACTAAACACCCCCCCGACAAAATAATCACGAAAATGTTCTTCCCCTAACTGATTCCTAACATCCTGTTCCTCTAAAATATACAGATTCTGAAATTACAAACGACTTCTGTGACGGATAAAATCGCTTTTTTTTGTTTTTTTGAATTGCAGATGATTTTTGTAAAATTTACAAAAGCAAAACTATTGAGGAACAAAAATCAACAATAATCTGGCGAACAAACAAACAAACAAACAAAAAACTATCACGTTATTAAAAAAGTAAACATTTGTATTTTCAGGCATTTTGTTTTCCGGACCTTCGGGACTTTTTCAGCACGAAGCCGCTGGACACAAAGAGGCACGAGACGAACAGCATGGCGGCTTGGTGTGATGTGAACGAAGAGAAATAAAGAGAATGAAATGAAACAGGAAATAAAATCAGCTCGGTATAAAATAACTGTCCAACAGAGTAAAACATTAAAACGTTATCTTCCTCTCTAATTAAAGAGGGTTCAAGTTACGCAATAAATAATGATAATATTAATAAAATAAAAAGTCCATTCTTAAGAAAACACTTCGTGATACCGTACGAAGGCGAACTCTGACCTTCCGGCGATGAGGATGGTGCAGAGCGGTCGGGAAAAAAAAAAAGATAAAAGAAAAGGCAGGGTGATAAAATGACACTAGGAACCGTCAGAACCTACGTCGTGAATACATTCATGTTGTAGAGGAGATCCGTCTCTCCTCCAGAAGAGGTACGTTTGGCACAATCAGTCCGTAGTCCGGTGCGTCGAGTACACTTCCTGTCCGCCACCTCACGGGTCTTTGATTACACACTCCATCTCGATCGAAGATGAATGTGGAACAGACGAAAAGCTGGTCTCTCCAGATGTTCACAACGGATTTTGAGCCGGAGGAAACTTCTCGGTCAGAAGGCACATGCGCAACAACACCCCCCCCTCACACCGCCGAAGCGTCACTTCCACCTGCTCTACTTCTGCTGCAGCCGAACATCTCGATGTCCTCCAGGTTTCCAGAACTCTCGCTTTTCTCGCTCTGTGCTAGAAGCATCCGTGCCGGGACGATCAGATCCCTTTGGTCAAGTCTGTGATGACGCTGGCCTTCACCAGCTTCTGGAGAAACTCCTTCTCCTTGGAGATATTGTGAGTCCAGGACTGTAAAAAAGAGACAGAGCGTGTTCAGTTTTTTTAATTTGATTATATTATTGAAATATTTGTATTCGATTCTCGGTTTGTAGTGAAAATATACACAAGATTTACTGAATACTGAAAGATGTTCTGGTTGATAAGTTCTGTACTGAAAAACACCATGGAGTCTTTACTGAGGTTCCCACAACACACGAGCTTATAGGGAATTTAAATCTCATTTACGATTTCATTTTTATTGGAAATCGCTGATTACCAAACCACATTCAAATGGAAACGACGTTAACCATGTACTTTGTCATCAGATTCTTCTTCTCTGATGTCTGCTTGTCCCTTCCAGGGCTTTGTGGAGTCCTCGGGAAGGCGGGACGACGACATGATCTTCCAGTGAGGATTTATTTTAAAGTGTTTTAGAGCTTCAAGAAATCACAGTTTTATATACACTTTATTTACAATTTGCTGACATAGTGGGAAAGATTTGAACTCATGACCTTCGGGTTCAAAGCCCAATACCTTAACCACCATCACCCTACCACCTGATTCCACCTCGTATGTAGAGAAACGTGTCCATAGCAAATCCAAAAACATGGTTTCAAGCTTTAAATTAAATACATTTAGATTTGCAGATTTCCTTCTGCTCTCACGGCTCTGCAGGAAGAAACACCAAGAAGGCTGGAGGTTTCTGACTTTCTTATGCACCTATATGCTTGTCTTGTTCTGGAAGTGAGGGCTTTGGACTGTCCGAAGGGAAACTGAATTTGCAATGAGTCACTTGATAAACAAGATGTTCTTAAACAGCTCAGGATCCTAACAAATGTCACGAAAAATGCAAAGGAGGTTTCTGTTATGGTCAGGTTCCTCACACAGTGTTTGGTTAGACAGTAAAAAGTCCATTGTGAACCAAATCTGAACTCGAGCTAGAACTCGGAAAGTTGTTACTTTTAAAGTCATTTTAAATCTGAAAATCACGTCAATACTTCAGATGAAGAAGGGCGACGATGTTAACCAGCAAATCTGACATTTTATGATTTCAATACAGAAAATCCAAACGGCAGAAAGGAATTTTACAGCATGTACAGAAGACGTGCTGAACTCCAGCCAGTTTATTCAGCTAATCACCCCGCCGCTGCACTCTTCCGTTTACCGCACAGTTAAACAAGAGAAGGCTGGATAAAGGTCTGCACTTCTAAAATGCTTGTCACCCACCTGTTCAAATAGAACATGGAAATTAAAACCAGCGTACAGCGTCTCACTATTCACCAGTGAAAGCTGGAAAAATAAATAAATGAATAAACAAGTCCTACCTCTTTGATGGCAGACATTTTGACCGTCTCGTAGTAGTGCAGGGGGGCGTGAGGGTTGTTCATGTCGTAGCCGAATCCAGCAACAGCAACCTCGTCGCAGTTATGCAGAGCCATGGTGATCGCAACAGTGCCAAGTGTTGGGATGTTCTGCGGACATTATTAAATTCTATCATTATAACATTATGAGTGGTGAAGTGAATGATGCTGATTAGCTCTTCATCATGCCACCTGTTAGTGGGTGGATTTATTACTAGGCAGCAGGGGAACATTTTGCCCTCAAAGTTGATGCTAGTTAAGTTTGAGAAATTGTGATGTCTAGACATCACAGCTCTTGTGGGATGTTCCTGGTCTGCAGTGGTCAGTATCTATTAAAAGTGCTCCAAGGAAGGAACAGTGGTAAATCGGCGACATGGTCGTGGCCAGCCGAGGATCATTAATGCACGTGAGGAGCGAAGGCTGGTTGCCTTTTGACGATGCCTTTTGGCACACTGACTTATGAAGGTCGGTGCTCCCTGTGACTGTTACAAACCTTTTGATACCACCTTATATATTTACAATTATGGCAATTGGCAGATGCCCTTATCCAGATAGACTTACATATATCTCATTTCATACAACTGAGCAGCTATGGGCTTTTTGTAAGGGCCTTGCTCAGGGGCCCCAGGAGTGGCAGCATGGATTGGTGTCTTCTTTTCTCATGACCTACGATTTCCAATGCCAAATGCCTTAAGCACTAAGATCCCACCTCCCCCTATATTCGATGGGAGGAAGGGCAGTGGCTTATAATGGGTACAGATAATACTGAAGACTTTTGAGGCTGTCAAACCTTTCAAGATCCTTCCAGAAGCTCATTCATCTGCAGCGACGTACTTCCTACACAAGACGTGAAAAGGTTGGCAGGGTTGTAAATCACTGAGCAAGCCGGAAGAAAAATTATGATTCGCAGCAAAACTGTAAAAAGTCTGCAAGTATCCTGGTTTGAACTGATCATCACCATCACGCCTGTGTTTGGGTTCTTCTTCATCTCTCCTGGTTTCCTCTCCTATCCATGAGCTGACTGGTGAGGAAAGTGCATGCAAAAGAACCTGGCTTTGTTAATGTCCAGCGATTGTTAACTTATCGTGAGAGCTCCCCCCTGCCCATGACACGCCAATTTTCAGTAGGCAGACCTCCACTTCCTCGTCTCCCAGGGGTGGGTAGCCACTCAAAATCATTAGCAAGCAACAGCCTGGAGAATGATTCACACACAATGAGGAGTAAGATTTGGGCAGCATGCCCACCCCCAGCAGGTGAGTGTTAGGAGAACTGGTAGAAGGGGGGAAGGATGCATCTAAGTGTGTCCAGCCTTGATCAGTACCGTATGGGACAGCTTCCCTCCTACCCACACACCCTGAGGGGCCTGGTGCGGCAGCTCCACATGCTCTGCACATGTTTCTGCAGTTCAAAGAGGGCGCTGATCTTCATAAGGTGGTCAACTTCATTATGTTCCAATCCTGTCTTCGAGCATTCCAGAAAGACCTGACATCTGACAGCTTTATCAAGCGGATCTCGGAAAGGTTCACGAAACAAACCCTAGCCAGTGGTCATATAAATAGATCCTCATGGAAGTCTCTTTTGCTGAATTGGTGCGTCTCAAATCCTTGAGATTTTTTTTAACCCCAAAACCCTTGTCTTTGAGACATGAGGCATGTAAAACACGCTTCTTTTATGGCTGCCTGGTTCAGGCTGCTACTTCTGGACCGCCCCTAAAGTCTATGCACTTTATCTGAACAATGCATGTGTTTACTTATTGTGAAGTCTTCGGAAGGCGGCCAGAAAGAAGAGCCGTGCCAGAGATCACAACCAGATGACACACAATAGCAGACATTTCCTAAATACCATGCTGCGTTTGACTTGCACAATGCCTGAGAAAGCTTGAGAATAAAATGAGAAATAGCATTTCTACATCTGTTTTATTAAGTTCGTCTCATTAAAGCAGTTTGGCCGCTTCAAGATCGAGTCTTTCGATCAAATTAAATCTGTTTTCTAGTTTTGCTTTTCTCTTAACTACAAAGTTCTTGCTGTACAAAGCAAAAAATAGACAGTGAATGATCTGGCCTGCTTCAGAGACAGTTTTTGGGCTTTAGTTGCTCCTATTTGGTGGATTAGCCATGCTGTGTTTGACCTATGGTCACCTTTGAGGTAATTACAATCCATTTAAGGAAACATGTGCCCAGGGCTTCCTGTGACCCCCATTTCCATAAAATTGGCTTTAAGGGGCATGCTGCCATTTTGGTTCAAAAAGTCCAAACCCACCCAAATGGACCCTCAACATCGCTAACCATTTCAGGTGAAGTTCTCCCCCAAATATTAGGGTCAATATAAAATGTAAGTGGTTTTACATTAATACAATAAAGATAAAGAGGGAAAATTGATTACTTAGCAGTTTTATATATATACATATATTTTTTTTATTTGCTGCTGAGTTTTATCAGTTTAGAAAAAACAGCATTTAAAGAATAAACAGCACAATCAGCCTGGCACTTACCCCTTTTCCCATAAGGCCATTATTCATTGGCAGTCCAATGAACTGGAAGGCAGCTTCCTGGATGAAGTAAGGGTTGAGAATTCTCATCTCAGAGGGTTCTCTGGGCACAAACTGTGCCACAGACTTCCAAAAGCCCTCTGAACCTTGCTGAAAAGCCAGAAGACAGAAAGACACCATATTTAGACAGGTTTCTATCGAGCCTGACGCAAGTGCTGAATACCAAACGAGCCAAATCAACACCTTTTTCGTCACCTTTTCCAAGATGGTCATTATAAAAATGAAAATTCTTTCATAAAAGGTTCAATACGTGGAATTTTCTTCCATAAACATGAGCGAACATGTCAAACATGCCATCACTGCATACTGTTAGTGCATTAGGACGTGACCAGGGGCCGATCACAGGGACGGATTTCATTAAAAGTGAGGCAGCACATCCATGCTGGACAGGCCCACAGGAAATAGACGAATGAGATCCTGACCTCCACGGGTGTTCGAGGATCTGCAGCAACCCCCAGGTTGATACCAATTACTCAGGAGACTGGCCAAGTGGTGCAGCTGAGCAATTATTCAATCGTCAGCCCTACATTGAGATCATCAAGCATGAGTGCTGCTAACGCCGGCCTCGGCAAGGCTGCAAAAGGGCTGCTGGCTGAGCGCCAGCCGGGTCGTCCAATTTAATGGGAGTCACCTGTTCAAATAAGAAGACAGTGCCTTTGATATTGTCAAATAATGGGAGCAGCCATTGAGCTCGGCAAATGGCTTTGAACACAAAAAAAAAGCCGCCTCAATGCAAGCCACAGCAAGAACACAACATCTCTCCTGTCAACAAGGTGGGGGGGCGTATAAGAAGCGGCACAACACAAAATCTGCGGAATGCTGCAACGTCAAACAGGTGTATGAGCATGTGCAAAGTAAAAAAAAAAAAAAAACCCACCTTGCGTAATAAATGGAAGCGTCAGGTCGTGTTTAACGCTGAACTACACGACCATCAAAGCAAGTATGCAAACTATTGTTTGGTGCTTTTTAGAAACTTCCGTAAGAGTTGTGAATCGAAAGACGTCTCCTGCGTAGTGCTGAACGTGTAGACCTTGCGATGGCATCTGAAATCTGACCCCTGAGGTGTTGGGTATAAAGTGAGAGAGGGGCTGTCTGAAGATGAAGAACGCCGGTTGTCACAGATTGATTTCTTTACAATCAGTCAGGCATGACGGCATTCCTCTGGGAGATCCGTATACATTCCTTTATGGCGAGAAAACACCCATGCAAAACAGATACGGGAACAAGATCTTGTTCTAATACCAATTTGTATTAGGCCGCACCAAGAGTACATGTAGATGAATACGCCGTTCATTCGTTTATCTAATAACAGATGCTTCAACCATTTATGCCATTTCAGATACGCAGGAACGTGTGGTCTGTTAATCTGTGGCTTCTGCTTCCTAAACCACAAACCAATCAAATACACTTTTAATCTAACAAGACAACAGACAGACTCATACTGAAAAAACTCCTGACTTACAGTCTAAGAATAAAATACTATGTAAAGAGCAGATTGTGTGAAATGATTACTTGTTTTAACATCAACATCATTTCACGTTTTTTTACTTTGCAAACCTCAAAGTTACAATCAGAGGCATCAGTTGAGGCCTTGTGCATTTCAGACTTCATTGTAACTGTAATAACAGTTAAAAATATAAATATATACAATAAAACAATAAAAAATAAAAATATAATCACACTTAGGACTTTAGTATTATTTATTCCAAATGCTTGTTTTATGTCGACGCCAACACGTTTATTTATAACCTAATACCAGTGTAAAGAGTCTGCAGTACACAATCCCTCCAAACATTATCCAGTATAATTATCATTTTTTGGAACTTTATATAATAAAGTTTTTATGGCTTTTTATTACAGTAAGATGTTCTGTAGTTTCATTTCAGTTTCTCATGTTGAAAATCTCTCATTTTTCAGTGATGACAAAATATATTTAATGTTTTATGTTGCAATCAGTTGAAGTATTTTGAGAAGCAGGAAGTAAGGATTTTGCTCTGTTTTCTCATCATACAGTCTCCATTTGAAGAATTCATCGTTGACGATACGCATGTATGCGAGATCTTGATTTGAATATTGATCTCGTTAATGCTTTGTCTCGTTTTAGGACTATATAATGACGATTCTTAAATTAAGAGAGAAATCGCTTGTGCTCTGGTTTTAAGATCTTTTCAAATTAAAAAAAGCAAAAAAAAAAAAAACCCAGAAAAAATAAATAAAGGTTTTAAGATGATCAGACTGATGATGATGAAGAAGATGAATCAAACTGTACAAGGCAGCAGTGTGACGTTCTGATATTGAGTCCAAGTAGCGAAATCTGTCCACTCTCTCAGCAATCCTCCATTTATCACGTTTAAATACTTTGACAACTATTTTCATTCAGACTTTGGCCCGAGTCTGGTTCATGTTACGTCCCCAGCGAAGTTAAACACGGCCGTTCTAAACACACTGCTGTTGTTGAAGTCCTCTTCTAGTCTTAACTGGCTCTAGTCCAAACACACCTCCTACCAGCATTCCTTTGGGAAACCACAGCCAGCCAGAGAGAGAAAAAGAGTGAAAGCTTCTGACTGATGGCTTCTCCTCTCTGAAGCGAAGGATTCGCGAACACCCGATTCTCCCAGAGAAACGAGGGAAACCGATCCATCCAATAAAACAGCAGGTGAGAGAGGCTTTACTGTCTCCGTGCAGAACTCCAACACGGCTTTAACAAGCTTCCAGCACGGCCGGCAAGTGTTCAATCACCCCATAAAAACCCCAGGCCTCATCGCCGGTCTTTCTCACGCCGAGTACAAGCCTTCAGGGAAACATTCGATGCAAGTGCACCTTCATGTCATGGAACGAAGGAAGTGATCAGGTTCGAGCCCACACAAGATAGAGACAAGCAGGGAAGGCCTTGCTTATAGAAACTGACTTAATGTGCATTATATAAAAAATAAGCTGCAGGTCTGAATTACATCCTCGTTAGTGGTGAAACGGTTTATAAAATTGTTTTTTTATTTACAACGCTTATAATCATTAACATTTTTAGATAATTAATAAAAAAATCCTGCTTGGATTAAATAAATCAAACTAAAAAAGGTAATTTTTACTATATTTATTAGATGGAGAAATGAAGTAAATTGGCACAAATTAAATGGATAAAACAGAATTTAATCGAAAGTTAAATACAAATAAATAGAAATATTTAAGTTTGCATGTTAGAGCCTTTAAGATTCATTCTTATTCATAAACGAATGCATTCCATCCATCCTTCATTTATTCTTTCACTCCCTCGATATGTGGAACTGTCAGGATTTTCTCCTTTTAAGACAGAAGTTTGCGTGAAACACAACCCGTGTTTCGAGTAGCCACTGGGACAAAGTGCGAGGTGGAGACTAAACGAACTTGAGGAATCTCGGATTGTAGCGATGCTCCGGACGTGAAACGAGAATTGGGTATGAATACATGTACCTTTACACCCCTAATAAGTATTAGTTGAATAAAGCTTGAGTTCACCATAAATAGAGATAAACGACTTCACAGTCTGCCTGTAGGCGTCAGGAAAAGTGTCTCTTACTTCACTAAACCTTCAAATCCACTCCTCGAGCAATTTCAGCTGTCAGCTGTCATGTCTGATGGCTTTACTTCATTTTTAAACATTTACAATTGTGAAATAAGTATAAACTGCGTGTGTGTGTGTGTGTGTGTGTGTGTGTGTGTGTGTGTGTGTGTGTGTGTGCAAACAACCAAATACTTCATCTTTATGCTCAAACCACAACAAAGAGCTCTGCACACAGGCACATTTTGTTGGATAGTTTAAGTCAATCATTTCTGGAATCATGTATGAATAAGATGTATATCAAGAAGATCTCTTTGATGTTATCGCAAAGTAAAGTGGTGACCATTTTTATATCTAAACACAGAATCCTAACATTTGTGAAACTGGGAATCTCCAATCACACCATTTTATAATCATTCTACAGCTAATGGATGTGATGTGTGAAAACTCCAGTCCCAAGGAATCGACATTTCAGGCTTTTAACATCAGAGTGAATGTGTGTTAGCATGTCTTTCTGGAAAAGAAAAAAAAAACAACAACAATGCTTTGTATGTCTCCCATGTTTATGTTTTCACACAGAGCAAGTAACCTGTGTATCGGGCCAAAGTGTGAGCACTAATGAGAGTCTTAAACGGAGAATGTGCCCCACTACGAACCACTTAAACGGAACACTTGAACTTTATTACTGAACACTCGATGTAGACGAGTGTTAAAACATTGTGTATGAGGAAATCAATCCCATGGGGAAAACCCAAAAACGCTGTTCAGTAACGGCTGTACGAAGGAGTAAACAAGCGACAGAAGCACATTTTGGAAACTTTTATTTCTGTTCTGAGAAACATGTCCACATTCACAAGACCCAGAGGCCTTAAAGATCTGAGAGAACTGGATAAATATCTGCTTGGGTTCTTTATCCAGTTCTTAGCAGAGTTTTGGAGGTTCCTGTAAGTCACACATGGAGGTGGAAGTTTAATGGTTTGGGGTTGTTTTGGAGCAGGGAAGCTCATGGAAAGTGAAAGTGAACCAACACGGCTCCCAGTCCACACTTCAACACCATGCAGTTTCGTCTGGACTGCGGCTCATTGGAACCGATTTCGCCGTACAACAAGACGATGAGCCGAATCGCACGTCTGAGTTCTGTACGTGTTATTTAGAGAACAGACAGACGTCTGGAGTGATATTTTTAATGGAATGCCCAGTCACCGCACCAAAATCCTACTGAACTGCTCTGGGATAAACTGGAGGTCTCATGTCCATATATCTTTCTTCTTGGTTCTTTGGGGGTTCCTTCCAAATAGAACTACTAAAGGGTTCATGGAAAGTGAAAGGAGTTTGGGGAAAAGTCTGGAATAAGTTGTTAAAAGTATTAAAGGTAAAAACACGCAGACCTGAAAGAGAATCATCTGGAAAGAAACCCAGTGTTTATGCTTGAGGGTATAAGAGCAGGTCTTTGCTTCGGTTTTAAGGTACCCCTTAGGCAGTTTGACATTGGTGGTGTTTTGAATTGCAGGGCATTTGGAGGACTGAGCGCAAAACACTGAGCCCGCAAACCATTTCACAGGTTCTAGCCAAGTCTCATTGTTTTCTACTGATTACTACTTTAATTCTCTAAGCAGCGTGATCCTACGCAGAAGACTCCGGTGAAAATTCCCTCTCGAGTGGACGCATACAGAGCTCGACCACAGCAGCGTTTATGTTGGCTTCCTGTTTATCTTTCGGGTTACAGTTAGAGGGTCAATAAACCTGGGAGATACGCTTTTATGGTCGACATTCTCATTGGCTGAGGGGCTTCACAAATCTGTCTATAAGAGGCTCAGGCTTGCTGTGGGACAGATGTGCTCCTGCTGCCTGCACTGCCATGCTCTGATTGGTCATGGCACTAAAGCATTTGTAGATAGCTTTAATTTCAATCTATTCAGAACCTAATCGAACGCATACACGTATCCTGATGGCATCGTGTTTCCTGCATGCCGAAGGGTCGGCCTCGGGATTCTCAACGCTCGGGATGTAGTGGACATGGCCGAGTGAATGTGGAGGAACGCTAATCTGAGGCATCATGAGAAGAAAATCCCGCTGTCTGTTACCAAGTACAAAGATCCAAATTGCGTGAAATTCTTTGATGGCTTTTCTTTTGGAAAGAATCTGAGGCATTCTCCCGTTTTTTTCTGCTCTTTTGTAATGACATCTCTCTTTTCCCCAGACTGGATCTTCACTGGGGTTCTCCTAAGTGGGATCCTGTGCCTTTGCATGTTCTCAGAACAACATGTGGTACAGTGAAAGCTCTCAACAATGTTTAGTTTGCAGAACGAACCTCTGAGGCTCGAGACATTCGAGCTACTTGAGCTGAACTTTGTTGTGAGAACGTCGGCCCGAGTGCGGTCGACTCCTCTGACCGCGGATATTCCTTTTAGTAATTTCATAATGGCTTCCATTTTGGATAAAAGCATGCAAGAGGGCAGAAAATACTCTCATTCGAAAAGCATTAAGATAAACTTAGTGTAAAGGGACTCTAAAGGACTAAAGCACATCTGAAATCCATAAAGACGAGGAAATTATTACACAGAAATATAGAAGTATAGACTAAAGCGTTCCACGCCTGTGCTTTGTGAGTCAGCTTTTCTAGTGAAGTTAAGAGTAAACAAGGTCGTGCTTTCTCTCGGGATCAACAGAAACGTGGTCCAGAATAAACAACAACGACAACAAAAAAAACGTTACACAAGCAGGACTTGTCTATAAATATATTTTACTGATTCGAAGGCAACGGTGTTCATTTTTAACTCTGAGCGTGATTGGTTAAAATAAAGTTTAATTCAAAGGCAAACAGAAAGAAACGTATGAATGGGATGAAGGCAGGTGATGGCGATTCTGAAGGACCTGAACCAGAGCCCTAGAATGTTTTACTTCAGTTTACTGTAATCACAGTGGGTTAATCAATTTCTAATGACAACAATAAGCTGCCAAGTGTTTTAGAGGCTTGGAAGAAGAACCCATGACAGACTTGTGCTCATTTCTGGGTGGTACTGATTAAGAAAACATAAAAGAAAATGCAAGAAATGCAAAGGGGGAAAAAAAACTAAATCCCTTTGAAATGCCATGATTGCTGACCAGAACCTCTGCCGCATTTCCCATCTGCAAGAGTGTAATCAGAAGTCCAGTATTCTTTTATTTTAATTCCGTTTTTATTAGGAAGGTCTGTGTGGCCAACAGACAGTTTAAGTTAGTAACACAGGAAGACATGTTCCAGTAGTGCAGTGCTGAACGGACCAGTGATCACAGTCACGCTTATCCTGATTCCAAGATTTTAAATATCAACTTATTGTCCACTGTTGCAGTAAAATATCAAAGAATATTAGTAGTCCAGATGGAAATGGAGGTTTAACAGTTCGCATTTCTAAAAAATGTTGTAGCACATGTCGAAAAACACGGCATTTAGATGAATTCCGAGTGCCTGAGTAACGCCGTAAAGAAAGAGATGCACGATATTTGCCCGGAATCCACGTCAACATCACTTATGAATTCTGCATGCTGGCTACAATGCGACGTATGCCGAGGTATAGAATACGTTTTTCTACGTTACGTATGATATTGCAGAAGCATGTCTTGCCTTTCTAGTGGGGGAAAAAAGAAACAGAAAATAGATTAAATAAACGAGAAGTTCTTTTCCTGTTGTGTCTGTAAGAAGTTACAGCTCTACCTCTGCCATGTTAATCTGTATTCTGCGTGACTCTCAGGACACGCCTCCGTCTCCGTGGTGCTGTTATACGTCGTATTCATCGTTAATTTTTATGCCGACGCACCGATGTGAATCGCTGAATCCTACCATCCCTACAGTTCAGTCTCAGGAGAGCAGACTCGCCTCAGTGTCGGGAGTTAAAACGTGAGCCCTGTCCCTCAGGCACAACTATTTTGTTCTGCCGTATTTACGAACGTGGATGAAAAGACAATCAAATCCACTCGACTCGACTTACAACAACTCCAGATCCGATCACGGTCCCTGGATCTTCTGGAGAATTCCTTTTCTTCTCCACTCAGGTGAGTCTTTCCTACGCCTCCAACTGCACTTTTCCTTTTCATCACACGGGCGATGAAAAGGCGGCGCATTCTTTCCACCTGCTGCACTGAAGCTAATCACATCAAAGCTCGTGGCAGCCAGTGTACAAAAACACCGCTGTGTGGGGGAGAGAGAGAGAGAAGACTACAGTAGGTGTGTGAGGATTAGATCTGAATCGAAAGGCGAGCTTTTCTAAATGTCCACACACACACACACACACACACACACACACACACACACACACACACACACACACATACATGCTTTTGTGTTCTTGTGGCTTTTCTCGACTCGTCATACAGGTGAGTCAGAGACAAGCGGTGACGTGAACGTGACTCGTCTGATTTTATTCTGTTGCACAGCTTCAAAGGACCGTCGCGTTTGGCGAGCGTTTGGCGACGCGGGACTCTCAGTGGCGCCGTTCGTTTTTCCAGGAAGGTTGACGCGAGGATGGTCTGTGTTACTGCACCTCTAAAGCCTGAGACAAATGACTTGGCGTCTCCATGGTTACCGAGTGTTTGAGGAGATGATGTATGATTAAACACAGGCTCATCAAAATGTTTCATCTGCACCAACGGATTTGCAGCAGACAAACGATTTTCACCCAAAATACCGTGATGTGAACACGAATGAAAAAAAGAAAAGGAAGCCTGATGTTTTCCGAACTCGGAGTCGTCCGTCATTGCGAAGGCACAAACGCGATGGCCCTCATTCGTCAAGTGACAAATAGTTAAGGGAGCCACTTTAAACACGATACTCTTACAACCCTACTACACACACACACACACACACACACACACACACACACACGCCAGGTCACGTCGTAGACTGGCCGTCTCTAAACATCTTCTACAGCTGCGTGCTTCCATTTCAGAAGGAAAAAAAAAAGACAAGCGAAAAAGGAGAAACAGAAAATCGAACCTTTCGCAAAGTTTTAGACTCTAAACCCAGACAAACCCAGTTTCCTCCCCCGATATACGGCGACATGTACGGGTGTGTCCTGCAACAAAACGAAATGTCATTATTTATGGGATTCTTTTTGACATGAAAAAACTTAGTTTTTTTGTGTGTGGTTTGTGCGAGCGGCCAGGAAATTTCTGATAATCACGTTTTCAGGACTACATCTTAAAAAAAAAAAAGAAATCTGGCCTTAATAACACGTCCAAAAAATGTCACCGAGCGCTTCACGTCTATTATATGATCCCAAAGATGCTATTAAACGAAAGAAAAAAAAAAGAAGCTGCTTTTGGACAACAGAAAACCACATTCTTTTCTTAAAACACTGGAGCACATGATGCCAAACGTTCATTTGATTTCTGAAATCGCAAAAACCTTGGATGAATATTGAGCTACGTGTTCGTGCTACAGGGTTTCCGTCTGGATTGCACGTAGAACTCCTGTCAGATTTGTCCACACCCCCCACCAGTGCAAATTGTTGCTAAAACGACTGTAATTAGCAACTTTTCTGAGAGCCTCATTTGGCGAGCTCTTGCCACTCCAAGATCAAGGGTAATGTCCCAGACGCTGGAGGGCAGATCTGTTATCTTGGTCTGTACCTTAACGATCAGACTTTTTTTCTTTAAAAGCGAGGAGGAGGAGGAGGAGGAGTAATCAAACAGCCTCGCTACTTTACTTCCTCCGCCGAGCCTCTCGCGCTCTGACAAATGTCACCCTGTTAAAATTCCTTCGTCCTGCCGCTCCCTTACAGTCACGCAGCTGCGTTGGCTCCGAGCTTCTCCACTGCACGGCTTCCAGACTCTCCAGAAAAAGAAGAAACAAACTCTCAGAGACACGTCTACAGAATGAGGTGGGGGATTACATTTAAAAACGACCCCTAGCTCGAGACCGTGACCTGGCATGGCTTCATTAATATGTCAAAAAAAATAAAAAATAAAAAATAAAAAATTGCCCTTGAGATACCCCCCTACACCCTTCACGGTTGAGGAAAAACAAAGTGTACGTGTGTGTTCTTTGTGTGATAACGAGTGGGATGAGAGAAGAGTCATTAAACTTGCCATCCCTTTCCCTGTCGAGATAAGAGGAAGAGCGACCCCTTCCTGATTAAACATTTTAACTCGCCGTATGAAAATCCATTGGCCATCAAGAAACGAAACACCGTTTCCTCAACACCGAGCTTCTTATTTCAATTCTTCTGCCGTCGATATCGCAATATCGCGAGTCAAGGGCAAACATTCAAAATCCATGTGACTCACCAAAGATCATCAAAAGAGCAAATAAACCCATAAAGACAAAATACTTTTCCTGAAGAGCAGACTCTCTGTTTAAACCTCAGGCTTTAGGACCTGGGGGAGTTGCGCCTACATGAGAAGTGTTTTTCGAAGATGATCGCAGAAAAACGGCAAACTTTTTAACATAAAAATATTACGCAAAAAAATAAATAAAAACCACGACACGACATGACACACAGCTGGTACCTGGCATTCGGAGTCGGATTCTGGCAGGATTTGTGTTTTGACGGAAAGCTGAAGTCATTTGGTTTACAGGAATTTTTCCTCACAAGTCATTTAAATTTGTGTTCTTCCTTCCAAGTTTCCCCAAAAAAATTAATTTCACTTTTAACTTTTAACTGAAGTACGTACAGAATAGTTTTTACAGTTAAACCCCCATACAGTCGACCACGGAATATTCGCAGGTTCTTATTTGGAACGTAACTAACAGCAAGTTGCGGATTTTCTGAAAATGTCTGCGAATTTTCGGAACTCGTGTTAAAACATAACCCCCGCGAGTTCCAGGGGTTATGTTTATGTATACTATACACACACACACACACACACACACACACACACACACACACACACACACACTATGCTCATTTGAACCTAACTGTTCCAGCCATGTGCTTTTTCCCTCCAAACTTCGTCTTTGGATGCAGGAGCAGGAACATTTCCCTTCACTTGTACTGGCAGACCAAAACCTGTTCCAGCATAACACACAATACTCCTGTGCACAAGTCCTGCTCCATGAAGATCTGCTTTCCATGAGTTGGAAGTGTGTGAAACATCTCCTGCTATAGATCTCCAACCCTATTAAACACCTTTGGGATGAATGTGAACGCTGACTGCACGCCAGGAACCTCCTCACCTTCTCACCTCCATCAGTACATGACTTTACTAACACCTTCATAGCTGAAGGAATCTCCACTAAATCATCTTCCCAGAAGAGTGGAGATTTTTAGAATGAAAAATTGGACTAAATCTGGAATGGGATGTTCGAAAAGAAGCGCATACTAATCCTATAGTCAGGTGTCCACACTATACACACACTATACACACACACTACACACACATACTATGCACACACACACACACACACACACTATAAACACACACACACACACACACACTATACACACACACACACACACATACTATGCACACACACACACACACACACACACACACACACACACACTATAAACACACACACACTATACACACACACTACACATACTATACACACACTACACACACACTACACACTATACACACACACTATGTACACACACACACACACTCTATACACACACACACACACTATACACACACTACACACTATACGCATTATACACACACTACACACTATACACACACACACACACACACAGTACACACATTATACACACACACACATTATACACACACTGTACACACTATACACACACACATACTATACACACACACTATACACACTATACACACACACACACACTATACACACACAAACACACACTATACACACACACTATACACACACACATACTATACACACACACTATACACACACTGTACACACACACACACACACACACACACACTATGCTCATTTGAACCTAACTGTTCCAGCCATGTGCTTTTTCCCTCCAAACTTCGTCTTTGGATGCAGGAGCAGGAACATTTCCCTTCACTTGTACTGGGAGACCAAAACCTGTTCCAGCATAACACACAATACTCCTTGTGCACAAGTCCTGCTCCATGAAGATCTGCTTTCCATGAGTTGGAAGTGTGTGAAACATCTCCTGCTATAGATCTCCAACCCTATTAAACACCTTTGGGATGAATGTGAACGCTGACTGCACGCCAGGAACCTCCTCACCTTCTCACCTCCATCAGTACATGACTTTACTAACACCTTCATAGCTGAAGGAATCTCCACTAAATCATCTTCCCAGAAGAGTGGAGATTTTTAGAATGAAAAATTGGACTAAATCTGGAATGGGATGTTCGAAAAGAAGCGCATACTAATCCTATAGTCAGGTGTCCACACTATACACACACTATACACACACACTACACACACATACTATGCACACACACACACACACACACACTATGCTCATTTGAACCTAACTGTTCCAGCCATGTGCTTTTTCCCTCCAAACTTCGTCTTTGGATGCAGGAGCAGGAACATTTCCCTTCACTTGTACTGGGAGACCAAAACCTGTTCCAGCATAACACACAATACTCCTTGTGCACAAGTCCTGCTCCATGAAGATCTGCTTTCCATGAGTTGGAAGTGTGTGAAACATCTCCTGCTATAGATCCACACTATACACACACACACACTATAAACACACACATACTATACACACACACTGTACACACACACTGTACACACACACACTATACACACACACACACACACACACACACATACTATACACACACACTATACACACTATACACACACACACACACACACACTAAACACACACACACACACACTATACACACACACTATACACACTATACACACACACATACTATATACACACACTATACACACACTGTACACACACACACACACACTATACACACACACACACTGTACACACTATACACACACACACACACACTATAAACACACACATACTATACACACACACTGTACACACACACTGTACACACACACACTATACACACACACACACACACACACACACACACACACACACACACAAAAAGAATTTTTTCTTTGATCATTCAGAGCAGTGTGTATGTTTTATTATAGACATGGAAGAAGTACTGATGAAAATCTAACAAACACATTCCCTCTCAGAACAGGTCAAGAATAAATGATGATTATAACTCACTCTCACCAATTTCTCCCTGAAGATGATGTGCCTCAGCCATTTAAAGTCGAGAGGTTTGAAGGCCGAGAAGACGAACAGAGAGTCTTTCTCGTAGCGTTCCGGCTTCTGGATGGCTCCCTCGGGGTACGTTATCCTCATGGTGGTTTTGGTACCGACGTCCCGGGTATACCCGCTGACCGGAGCCTCGTTTAACCTGAACACAAACCCAAGCTTTGGAAGTAATACAGATAAAAAAACAAAAGAAGGTGTAGATTATTAAAGAAGACGACGACATGGCACCAGTCCATGCGAGGCACGAGATACCCAGTCGGTATTCCAAAAAAAAAAAAAAAAAATTGAATGAAAAATCAGATCAGAGAAAAATCGAACAAATTTATTGCGATCCTGTAACAGATGAGAAAGATTGGAATTGGATTCGGAAAAGTTTTTTTTTTTTTTTTTCGGGAAGCTGGGAATGTTTAACGAGACTTGATTGCCCTTTTTTTTTTCCTTGGACTTATTTTAGGAGAATTATTATACTGGCAATGTAAGTGAAAGAGAATACGAATCTGCGGGTTGGTCATGTTTTTACTTTAATTTATTTTTCTCCTTGTATTTTTTAAATAAATAAATAAATAAATGTATAAAAAAAATTACAGTACGATAAAATAATCGGACATTACTTGATATTTCTGTTTCCAAATATATACGATTTTTCTGCGCCATATAGGATGATATGTACATAGCTATCTCGGGAGGTGTATGAAAATAAAGAAAAAAAAAAACAAAAAAACAAAAAACAAAAAAGGGACCACCAACCAGATCTTTTCAATTAGGATTTAAAAATCAACAGCAGACAGACTTTTCTGATTACGATCTGGACCACGTTCACATAGTAAGAATCTTTTTTTTAATTTTGTAAATAATTACACCACACACACACACACACACACACACACACACACACACACACACACACACACACACACAAAGACTGTAAGCATTTTATTTTCTAGGTAGCGTTGTGTGTAAATGCTCACCTCACCACAATGTCGTATTCATCGATACGGGAGCCCAGAGATTTATTGGCCAGGATCCCACCGTTCCCCACAATTATACATCTTCTACAAGTCAATCTACAAAGACAAAACACACACAAAATGGGAAACATATATACATATACATTTAAACTTTAGTGGTTAAGGCATTGGATCATAAGGTTGTGAGTTCAAATCCCAGCCACACAAAGTAGCTACCACTCCTGGGCCCCTGAGCAAGGCCCTTAAACCCTGAATAAGATAATTGTAATTAGGTCTGGATGAGGACGTCTGTCGAATGGCGTAAATGTAAAATACATTGTCTTCCCACGAGCTGTAAAAACACTACACACACCTGACTACAGTATTATCACTCTTCACTTGAACTCGGAGACCCAAACCTGTTCCACCTCCATGAAGATCTGCTTTAAATGTGATGGAAGATCTCCTGCTATAGAAGCTCTCAAGAATGAATGTGAACGCTGGCTGCACCCCAGGCCTCCTCACCCCTTCACCTACCTGACTTTACTAACACCTTTTAGCTGAAAGAATCTACACAAAATCTAGTGGAACATCTTCCCAGAAGAGTGGAGCTCATAACCACAGCGAATGGAGATCTAATGTGGAACGCGATGTCTCAACAGGTTTGAACGTTTCACTCAAAAATGTCAAATATCACACAACTGGGCAAAAATAATGTGCTTGTGTCGAAACAAATGAGCACCAGCCATGGTTACACCACTGACCTCCGCATGGCCCTGCATGAGAAAGAGCCCTTATTGTTGATTCGCAACAGTTGAAATGAGATCTCTGTACAGCTTCTGTGAGGTTTCTGTAAGGCTTCAATGTGGCTTTGAGAACTCGTCTCTCGCACTTACCTGTCAAGTTCTGGACTCAGTCCGAAGGCCTTCGTAGCGGTTAATATAGTGTCTATGATTCTTTCTGTGAGGAGAAACAGAAGAACAATTGCGTGAATGCAATGGAGCATCAGAACAAATCCGACTGCATAGTTCACTAATATCAAACATGCAGCTCTCGGAGACGCCCTGATGGAGAGACGAGCGAGCTGCCGAGCCAAAGCGGGAGCCCGTCCTCGAGCCGCTCGAGGTGATGGAAAAACCAGCCTGTAAAGGAGGAATGCCGTTTTTAAACAAAGAGCATTCCTGTGACAAAGTCTGCAATTGAACGCTCTTAGACACTCGGAGCATGTCAGCGAGCCATCTAAATTTATCGAGTTGTTTGGCCTTTGTGAGCATTCTTCTGATGCCCATGTGGAACGTTTACAACACGTCGCCATCCGAAGTCTCCAAAAAGATGCGACTTCCCAGCAACGGAAACACAACTATTAAACACAATTATTCACCAAACCCGTTACGGCATTGTGGGGACCGGGACCATCAATTCTGGCAAAATTTCATAATGAGGTACAATTCGAGTTGCATTGACCGATTAGAACAGCGGGGCCCCAACCTACGGCCCCCCACGTTTGGAACGGCACTCTGAACAACGCCAAAGACATATTTTGAAAATCAAATTGTAAATGTTTTACTCATCATATCTGTATTTGATAATAAAGGTTGCCATTCAAAATAAACTCCCCTCGGTAATTATTGAGGTCGAGGCACCGACTTTCGGCTATCGGCAAAAATCCATACGGATAGTTTTTCCATTTTCCAGTCCGCTGTAATCACAATAATAAATCTATAATAAACTGACAGTGGAGACTCCTTCCATGAGACCCTGAATAGTTCCATAAATTAACATCTCTTTAAGAAAAAAAAAACCAGACGTCCAGCATGCGACTGAACATCATGACACATCACATGACTATGATTTTATGTCCCCCCAAAAAAAACACGATTTGTAAACAATTACACACGCATAAATAAAAATACACATCTGGAGTTTCCCAGTGATCCCACTCCTCTTGAGTACAACATCTGGATCAGTATTAAATATAAATAAATGTTTTATTTAGGTGTGTATGAGGAAGTGAGTGTGTGTTTAGGTTACTGGAGTAATGGCAACCTATCGGTCTGAGTGACGTGCGTCAGCTTCAGCGAGACCGAACCAAACAGCTGGATATTAAAATCTCCTGAAAGATATTAACCAGCGGTGGAATTCCTGCTGTACGGAAAACCCGATCCGAACAGCCCAGGATTAATGATTTGAAGGAGTCGAAGGCGATGCCAGCGGTCAGTGTTTGGATGAATTGCCGACAGCTGACGTCAAGCATCACCGAGGCCGGAGAGTAAACAGTGGGAGGACCACACCGGCGTCTGGGGGGGTGGGGTGGGGAGGGGCAGTGGCAGGAGAAAACGTACTACCGCAGGTTCCTCTCCAAAAAAAAAAAAAAACCTGTGAAGAGCGATGGGTACTAATCGTTTTCACATAATGGAATAAACACTTCATTCAAGCATCCAAGTGGGCAGTTTGAACAAACGAACCCCTCACCTTCAGTGTAAACACTGTTTAGGAAAATCAGAGCTTGAGTTATTGAGGATAAGACGGAGCTTCACCTTAAAAAAAAAAAAAAAAAAAAAAAGGGTTTCAGGTGGTGGAAGGAATTTCCCCTCACTATAAATGATCATGGTGCAAAGTGTGTGAGCTGGATGGAGAATGAGTGAACCTTCAGAAACATCTCAGCGTTCATCTATAAGGAGATGCCGCTTCAAAAATATTACCTTCATGGAAGGAGTCTCCAGTGTCAGTTCTGCAGATTTCTACACGATATCTCCAGACGTTTGTGGACACCTGACCATTCTAAAGTGCTACAGGGCCTAAAGTATTGATTTAAGTTTAAGACCCAGCAGAAACCCTGTTGTTTTTTTTTACATTTTGAACCCAAATAACAAAGTACACAAGACTCGAGCTGTGATTCAGAACACTTTCTCTTTCACCTGCCTCCAGTTACCTGAGGATATGTTTATACTCGAGGGCAGAAATCAGAGCCGCGTGTGGGATAAAAAGGAGGCGATTAAACTAAAACTGCCAACTAAGCTGGATCTATTTTTATCTCTGCTCTCGTTCACGACCCACACGTACCCCGTCTCGGAGTGAGGAACACTCAAAGAAAAGGTAGATCGCTCCTACAATGCATGGAGGAAAAAAAATACCTGTGGTAATGTAAACAAGGGACGATCTCTCTTCACAAAGCCTCGGTGTGTGTGTGTGTGTGTGTGTGTGTGTGTGTGTGTGTGTGTACGTGGCGAATCCAGACGCCTCACAAAGCTGCCATTCAGCTCGAGTCGTCTTCCCGCGCTGGAAAACGTGACCCGAGCGTATCTTCTGCAGATGGGATCTAATCAGAGATTTTGAAGCAGCTGTGGACGACGACAAAAAGCGCGTACGGTGGCGAACAATGGCGTCGCGGCGGTGGGTTTATACATCATTACCTCAACCCGCGGTTTAGAAAAAGAGATCGGGACACAATAGCGCCATTCTTGTTTTAAGGAGGAACATTCTTGAGCTTTGACGATGGAAAGATGACCGTCTGCGCCGCCTCGTCTCACATATGGAGCTCTTAAAGCTGCTGCTTCCACAAAGTGAACTTAAAAAAAAATAATTGCTAAATATAGAATCGCGCTCAGGATTGCGCTCGCTAAATGGGAGCGTTCGCTTCGATTCCTCGTTACATCTTTGTTGCTTTTTAATTTTTGAATTCGAGTCAGAACACATACAACATATAACGCTAAAAAGAAAAGCTGCGTACCTTGTGTCTTCAATCCGAATGGAGGTAAATAGTTGTTGACTTTCGCCAGGCGTTTAAAGTTCCGGTCGAGAAACATTGGTGCAGGTTTTACAAACCTGTAAGGGGAGAAAACAAGGTTTTAAAACGGCGACTTGTTCCATACTGAAAAATCAGTCGCACAATGAACAACCGCAATTCCAAAAATGGCTAAAAGAAAAAAAAAATATTTAGAAACCCACTATTTTATCCACAATAAAACACACAAAAAACAGATTAAATGTTTGAACTGAAAGAAACTGATAATTTTTAAGAAAAAAATAAGGTCAATAAGTTGCTACAGGTCCATGTTTAGCATCATGTCTTCTGTCTGTGTACATCTGGGAGCTATGGAGGCCGATTGCTGAAGTTTTGGGAGAGGAATGCTGTCCACAGCATTCTAGCTGCTCAACAGTTCTGGGTTTCCTTTGTTGTATTTTTCATTTCATGATGCACGAAATGTTTATAAACGCTGAAAGGTCTGGACTGCAGGCAGTTCGGTTCAGCACCTGCTGAATATAAATATATTCCTGTATGAAGACCACCAAAAAAAGTGCTAGAAGTCACCAGTGTCCACCTTTTCACAAACCTTCCCTCACAAAAAAGTGACCTTAGAAATTCCAGAGATCTTTAACACAAATAAACCTGCTAAAATGCAAATGTTCACACTGAAGTGTAAACCAGTTACTCGTTGTTGATTTAATAAAAGTTTTGCTCAAATCTCGGCCTTCAGGTTTCTTCCAGCGATCTGAGAACATGATCTGTAACAATTTTGTGTTCCTCAGGCCGGACGCTCGGAGCCTGACGAGTCTGTAACAGAACATTCTTCTGTGAGAGGTTAATGTTCCTGGCCCGTCTCTGCTGTGACCTTCTGGTCAGGGTTTCAGACAGCGAGGTTGAAGAGGTACAAATCAATCAGACACACACACACACACACACACACACAGATCTCTCAGAGCTCCTGGAAACTCAGTGCAGGATGGATGCGTCCACCTCTGACCCGTGTTCGCTCTCCGATCCGTTATCTCCGGCACATCAGTGTGTCCAGGACTTTCACAATGACCACAAATTGGGGAACTTGTAAGGAAGTGCTGTGAGTCCGTCACGCCCAGGGCACGGTGCCGTGTGATCCTTGGATTCGGTCCAGATTCCGAATCGGATTTCTGTTATACATTTCCTGCTTTTCTTTCATTCGGCAAACTTGTTCATTTATTTATTTTTAAATTCCTGTCCGTTTTGTTGCTCTGGGTTTTGATTTGGGATCTTCATCTCACAACAAGCGGTGAGAAATCAGAAATAAAAGGGTTGTAGCATATTGTCCAAGAGTCTGAAATTTGTCCCCAGTGTCACACTTGATACTTTGTATTGCTCAGATAGTGGGCGTGGCTAAACACAAGCTAGCTAATACCAAACCCAACATCTGACAACAAATAATATAAAACCTGCCCTTCAATAGTATTGATTCTTCTAGTAACAAAAATGATCCTGCATTGACTTATAAAATCTACACTTTATTGCCAAAAGTTTGCGGACACCTGCTCACAGTATTTATGGCATTTTTGAGCATTGCATTCCACATTCCTTCCCAATTTGCTTCTTATAATTCCCTCTGCTCTTCTGGGAAGATGTTCCACTAGATTTTGTGGGGATTTGTAATGATTTCTTTTTTAACTACAAGGGTGCTAGTGAAGTCAGGTCCTGATGTAGGTCAGAAGGTGAGGAGGCCTGAGGTGCAGTCAGCGTTCACATTTAATTCAAGCTCAATAGGTTTGGAGCTCTATAACAGGAGATCTTCCACACACATCCAACCCATGAAAAATCAGATCTTCATGGAGCTAGCTTTGTGCACAGGGACACTGTCATGCTGGAAAAGGTCTTGGTTCTTCTAGTTCACAAGAAAGGGAACATTTCATGCTCCAGCATCCAAAGACGTCTGATACAAATTATGCCCTGACAAGTTTAAGCAGTTTTGTTGAAGAGCCACAGACGGCTCTAATACTCAGGTGTCCCAATACTTTTTCCATACAGTGTGTAAATAAAACTAAACTGTGTTTATAGACTTCATAGAAAACTTTTAAAGAGGAAAAAAAGAGCAGCATGGAACTGGAGAACGAGTGTAACTCCAGAGGAGATACGAGTGAGATGAACAGCTCCTGAAAACAGACGAGTCTGATGGCTGACTCTGCAGCTCTTTTCTCCGTTTCCTGAGAAATGTTCTTGACAGGTTCCTAATAAATGATAAACGTTCCTCTCTGGGATGTTAAAAAAACGTCGGATTTATCCACATGAAACTGCTAAACAGGCTTGTGTGGGTTTGTTCTCCCTGAAGACATGTTCCATGCGCCTGCTCTACAAGCAGCTTCTGTAAAACCTGGTCACACAATGGATGTCTGTTTTTCTGACCCTGCTGGCTCGAGTTCTTCACGTCCACTTCGTTCAGTTTAAACGCTCCACAGCCTTTTATCATTTCAAACAAAAAACATAAGAAAACCCACACAGACATTCCGGCAATAACGATTTAATTACCAACATGTTTCCAGCCAAATATAACCATATTTACGCCACAGCGATGCCGAATTCTGATTGGTCAGAATTTAAGGGGCTGATTAAGTTAATTGACTGAATTAATGTACACATTTATATTTTATATTATTGTTGGAATAAATCTAATATAATCTTGGGAAATGTTTATATTATATACAACTGTATATTCATGTATTTTATTACATTTTTTCTTTTATTATATATTTTAGTTTTTATTATATTTGACTTAAATTTCAAATGATATATTATTTATACTTTATTATTAAAAGTGACATTGTGGAGATTCATGCAGCTACAACAGGGTTAATGAAGTCAGGTACTGATGTAGGTGAGAAGGTAAGGAAATCCTGCAAATCTTCAACAGGGTATGGAGCTCTAAAGCAGGAGATCTTCCACTCCAACCCATGTAAAGCAGATCTTCATGAAGCTGGCTTTGTGCACAAGGGCATCGTCACGCTGAAACAGGTTTAAGACTCACAGTTTAAGTGAAGGAAAAATTTAATTCCAGCGCATCCAAAGACGCCTGATGCAGTTGTGTGGCTCCGACTTTTTTCGCAGAAGAAGCACCTACCTGGAGATACTGGAGTTCCAATATCTTTGGCTATATTTTATATAAGGTTACGCATTAAATCTCAATTTAAAGTTATTTTAATAAAACGAGTCATTTGTCATCCACTTGTTCGACAAAAGTGTGATCAAAAAAAAGATTATACTAATTGTGTAAAAGCCGGAAAGTATGCAGGCATGGAGGAGGAGGAGGAGGAGGAGGAAGAGGAGAAAGAGGAGGAAGAGGAAAGAGAGAGAAGCGAGCGGTCAGACCGGGCTCTGGCCTCGTATCACCTGACAGAAACAGACGCTGTGAGACCTTGCCAAAACAAACTGTGATTAATTACGGGTGGCTTTTGGGACTCGGGCAAACCCACATTATAAATAACGAGGGTCCGAGAACGCTGGGTTCTGTGACACACACACACACACACACACACACACACACACACACACACACACACACACACACACAGAAGGCTGCTGGTCGTAAAGGGTTCGTGAACAGGAGGCCTGGGCACATTGTGCTCATTTCCTCACGCCTATCTCTCACTCAGGGCTGTATTTTTCTAACCGCCTGCTCGAGTTCACCGCAGACATTTGATTTAAGACTCCAATGCAAACAGTTTGGGAAAGTGGAGAAGGGGAGGTGTTGAAAATAAATTGGATTCCAAAAGCAGGCCAAGGATTTAACTTAACTAATGCTGGGCCCGAGTCACCTACCATCTACCATCACATAAAAATAGATAGACTGAGGGACATGGATAAAAAACAAAAACAAAACAGACAGATCGAGAGTGACAGACAAAGAGACAAAGAGAGACAAACTCAATGAGAGACAGACAGACTGAGAGACAGACAGAATGAATAAGAGACAGATTAGAAGAAAGAAAAAATTACAGACAGACCGACAGACTCTGAGAAACAGACTGAATAAGAGACTGACAAACAGACAGACAGACAGAAAAAGAGACAGACTAAAAATACTGAATGAAAGACAGACTGAAAGACAGACAGATGCTGTAAACAGATGTTTGTGTACCGATTCTCACCTTAACACCTTATTAACCATTTATTACTGCATTAAATATTATTTCTGTTCATAAAAACATTGTTTTATCAGTCTGGAAGAGTAAAGAAGAGTGAAGAAGAGTGTAAAGAGTGAAGAGTGAAGAAGAGTATAAAGAGTGAATGAAGAGTGTAAAGAGTGAAGAAGAGTGTAAAGAGTGAAGAAGAGTGTAAAGAGTGAAGAAGAGTGTGAAGAGTGTGAATAGTGAAGAAGAGTGTAAAGAGTGAAGAGGAGAGTGAATAGTGAAGAAGAGTGTGAAGAGTGTGAATAGTGAAGAAGAGTGTGAAGAGTGAAGAAGAGTGTAAAGAGTGAAGAGGAGTGTGAATAGTGAAGAAGAGTGTGAAGAGTGAAGAAGAGTGTGAAGAGTGTAAACGGTGAGGAGGCCTGGGGTGCAGTCAGTGTTCACATTCATCAAATTCAATAGGTTTGGAGCTCTATAGCAGAAGATTTTCCAGACCCTTCCAAACAATGGGAATCTGATCTTTGTGAGCAGGTGCGTTGTCATGCTGTTCCATGAGAAATAAAAGATAAATGACTCCGCCTACTTTTCGCTCAAAACTCCAGCTGCATTGAAGCACTTTTTTTTGTTTGAAGCAGAACAGAATAAATAAAAAGCGCTGCCTAATCTGCTGCTGCGTTACAGTCACGAAGATCTTTCACCGACTTGGAAGTGATGTCACATGACCCTTACAGAGCTAATCTCCAAACAATTCCTCTGCGATGAGAGAAAACTGGAGCTCTTGAGCCTAACAATCGGCTGTTGACTTGAGGTCTGATGCTCAAAGATCGATCTGAAGATGTTGAACAAAACGGAGAAGGGTGAGATCATCGCGGATCATGGAGTGATCCTGAGCGCCGATAAAGTGGAGAACGGTGAGTCATTCCCGCCTCCGCAGTAGCCGACTGACAGACGGCTTTCAACACGGATCTCTGACAAGAGACGTTACTGTGGGCTGAGAAATCCAAAGAAAAAGATGCGATGGCTCAACATGAAGGTCACGAGCGTGAATCAGTTTCGATCTGAACACCGCGGTACAGTAACGTCTTATTCATCTTGAGCTGAATAGGTCACGTGACGAAAATACGGCAATGTAAAAAAAAAAAATCACAGAAAGGACGTGTCCTGGCGTCACAACGTAAACAATACACACCTAATGCTCTAATGTTCGGTCTTATTAAATAAGTGTTCAGTGTAGGGGGCGTGGCCTGGCAAATCTTAGCTACATCACATGACCCAGCATTAAATTTGTTCATCAAAACCCTCAAAAAGTTGCTTTTCATGGGAAAATGACGTTACCTGCACATACGTATTGTAAACTAACCCCGTTTGAATAAGGCTACAAAGAAAAAAAACGTGCTTCGTGAAAAAGACAGCATCCTGACAAGCGTCACGCATTTAACGTAGCGCACTAGCATGCGATTAGCCGCTCGTGCGGTTTTCGGGTAAACAATCCCGGGTCATATGGAATCCCTTCTTCTGATTAAAAGACATATAGATGATGTAGGTTCTCCACATCTGGTTGTGATGTTCAGGGTGCAGATGTTGACGCTACGTGTGTTTCACGTTAATTCTAACAGGTTTGCTTCAGATTGCGTGCTAAACGTTACAGTTACCACTTAACTTACCAAAACTGTACTTGTTTATATGTTCTTACTTTGGGAAGATGGCGGCCATCTTGGCGGCGGCGAAGCCGGGCTTGCAGGCTCCGGTGCTGAGGTTTCCATACTGGTGCACCAACTCCACCGGGCTGCGCACAACAACAGGGGCGCGTTTATATACGAGTTCAAAAAATTCAACAAGATAAAAATAACAACAGTTACACAAAAATATTATTACTATAAACTTTACATACAAATATATATATATATATATAATTTATTTTTCTTTTAAATAATTAAAAGGTAAATACACAGATTTAACATCTATGTATAAAAATAAAACTGCATATAAATCATATAATGCATGTAAATTTATTTTCAAAAGTTAAAAAAAGTTGCAATATTTAAAACAAGAAAAATTGTGGTTGTTAAAAAAAAGTAAAAAAAAAATAATGCGAATTAAACTAAAGTTAAATAAATACATTTAATATTCGTCTTATCA
>MU580030.1:4302485-4392485 GCA_024362625.1 Silurus asotus
TTTAGAGATATAAATTCCATATAAGCAAAAAAAAAAAAGAATATATTCTTCTTATTTTATAATATATATAATTTTTACTGTTTTATTGCCTCGTCAGGATTTTTAGGTTTTGAATAGTGGTGGCAAAATTACAACTAAATGTTTTTCCTTGACAATAATGACACACACACACACACACACACACACACACACACACACACACACACACACACACACTGCTGAGTGTTTAAAGACAGGTCAGGTCTGGAGGAAAAAAAAATGTGAAAAAGCTGCGAGTGTGAGACGCAAGAACGAAATCGAAATTCTTGTAAGTCATTAATAAACCTGCAATACACAACGTGAGCAGTTTAAATAAACAGAGTGCAGGGAGGCGATGAGGCTGAGCAGCACTATGGGGTGTGTGTGTGTGTGTGTGTGTGTGTGTGTGTGTGTGGTGGTCAGGAGCGTTGAGATAGAAGTGGGCGAGGATGGACACGCACTAGCTGGACCACCATGAGACCCTGTTGAAGCAGATCAAAGCGAGGTGTAATGACACCAAACAAACGTACGATCTGTAACAAACAAAAGCTACATTATATGGACAAAAGTTTGAGGACATCTGACCATAAGATTCCTATCCCATTCCACAGTTATTCTCTATTCACTGTTATAATGAGCTCCACTCTTCTGGGAAGATGTTCCACTAGATGTTATGAAGAATCGTTCAGCCACCAGTGTGTTAGTAAACTCAGAAACCGATGTAGGTGAGAAGGTGAGAAGACCTGTGGTGGAGTCAGCGTTCACATCCATCCTAGACGTGGTTAATAGGTTTGGAGCTCTACAAGTTTTTCTCCAAATAATTTAAATACAAGTCATCTCTAGCAGAAGATCTAATCAACCAGATGTTCCTCCACCTCCTGAATTCCACCTTCACCCCTGTTCCTCACGGTGTTCGAGGAATCCTGTCCTGTTTTCAATCGAGCAATAACAGCTGGACACTTGGCTGCTTGGTGTATTATTGCTAATGTTGCATTCAAGCACACGGGACAAAATAAAAGACCTCGAGTCATTTCCATGTGCAGCATTTTGCATCTGGAGTCTCTCAAATCCAAGACTCGTGTATGTAAAGCAGGCCATCGTGAAGCTGAAAAATCCCAACTAATTATTCCGAGACAGAGGGAAACGTTACGCAGGACCACGCAGAGCGGTATGTCGGGTAAAAGAAGAAGACCTCAGAAGACATCAGACTGCGAAGATGGGATCAAGGAAGATCAGGAGGCCTGGGGAGAGCTTCAACCATCCTTCAATCATGAGCAGCGCTGAGCAGAGCAACATCACCAGAAGGTCAGTGATGAATAAACCAAGATCCAAACCACCACCACCAGGTCAAAAACATGCTGAGGATCAAGGAAGAACAGGTGGCGAAAAGTTCAGAAGAGTTGATGATCCAGTTCCCGCACAATAAAAGGTCCAAAGGAACCGATGTGGAATGTATGTATGTGGAACTTATAGGATGTGACCTGAAGGCTCAGAACTTCAGAGCAGACCAAAAGGGAAAAAACATAAACACCAGGAGATTCAAGAAATTATGACTTTTCCCAAAGAAATGAAATAAATCTTTGATGGTTCTGTTACAGTCACACTGGAAACAGGGTCTGGGGTCTGAATGTTTAGGGAAGAGATTTAAGGCAGGAAGTGATCTGATTGGTTAGGGTGGATATTTGGGGGTGAGGGGTGAAATCTGATTGGTTATTGTAGCATTTGATATTTAAACCTGTGATCTGATTGGTTCCAGAATCATTTTGGATTGAAAGCGCAGGCTGATTGGTTACAGCAGTGTTTCATACTGCACACATTTGAGCGTTAATCACGGTAGCTAGCATTAGCATTTGTTTAGTTCCGTTAAATACATTTATTCTTTTTAAAGTATTACCTTAAAGTACTGATTCTGGCTAAGCACCAAGCGAGCAAGCTAGTTATGATTACATACACAATTGTTTAGATATTTTAGCTGATGCTACAACTCCTTTTATACACAAACAAACAAACAAACAAACAAATAAGGCAGTTAGAAATGAGTCGATATGAAATAAAATTGGACTTACAGCTTCCCGTCCAGCGTCAGAAGAAAGCCCTGATTATCGAACGCTGTAGAGAGAGAAAACACACTAATGAGGACGAGTTCATCGCAGGCTGACGCTCAAACACCTCACCAGTGAGGAGAAAACCTCCGCTTAGATGAGCTCAGAACGCTGCTGCTCCATGTTCAGAGGGAAGGAAATGTGCAGCAAGATTAAGGAAAGAAAAGGTACGAAAAAAAAGCAGGTGTTTTTGTTTTTAACTCAAAAAATAAAGCAGGAGATTTGCGTCCCAGCACGGAGCCAATTCAGCGCTCGCGTGAAGATCGGAGGAGCAACAACACGAGGAGATGGGCATCAAAAAAGCAGCATATAAACCTGACTCGCTCTTTACAAGCTGAATTTAAAACCGCCACATTGACACCAGCTTTCAGGATAAGATGGAGAGAAAAGAAAGCAGAGAGAGATGAGGATCAGCCCTTCATCGATCAGGGTCCGAGTACCCCGCCTTTAATCAGATCAGGGTCCGAGTACCCCGCCTTTAATCAGATCAGGGTCCGAGTACCCCACTTTTAATCAGATCAGGTCCGAGTACCCCGCCTTTAATCAGATCAGGGTCCGAGTACCACGCCTTTAATCAGATCAGGGTCCGAGTACCCCGCCTTTAATCAGATCAGGGTCCCAGTTCCCCGCCTTTGATCAGATCAGGGTCCAAGTACTCCGCTTTTAATCAAATCAGGGTCCGAGTACCCCGCCTTGAATCAGATCAGGGTCCGAGTACCATGCCTTCATTTAGATCAGATTCAAAACCACTGATCTATTAATTTATCATTTAGAATCATCCCACTATACCAAATCTCACCACTGACCTATATCGCCAAACCTAACATTATATCCAGCATCCAAAATCCAATCTAAAACATAATCCAACAGCCAATCTAACATTTAAATCCTACATCCAATCCACCATCAAACATCTTATCTAACATCCAACATTCAATCTAACACCTGATCCAACATTTAATCTGTCAACCTATACAGCATCCAATCTGAGATCCAACCTAGCATTCAATCCAACATCCAATTCAGCATCCAAAGTCCAATCTAACACCTGATCCAACATCCAATCTAACAATCAATTCCTACATCCAATCCAGCATCCAATCTAATATCTGATCCAGCATTTAACCTGACAACCAATACAACAATCAATCTGAGATCCAATTTTACATCCAACCTAGCATTCAATCCAGTATCCAATCAAACATCCAAACCAGCATCCAATACAAATTCTAGTCTACCATCCAATCTAACATTCAATCCAGCATCCAAGCCAAAATCCAATCCAACATGGAATCTAACATCCAATCTTAACCTGGAAGTCAAAGTGAATTTCACTGGTGCAATGTTCTGAATCTCCTCTCTGGGTATAGTATGGACCAACATAATCAGAGATTAGACAATCTAGTCAAATACAATGCAGGCAGTTCAGGTTGGGGCAGAACATTGGAGTCTTCATTTCCTGTAAATCTCTAGTTGCTTTTGAAAAGCACACAGTGATCCATATGAACTTCTCGGAGTGAAGCCACTGAAGGATTAGGGGCTGATCCTGGAAGTTCAGTTCACAGACAAATAAACGTAAAGTGTACAAGGACCAGAAACGATGAAGCGTTAATTAGTTTCCACAATCAGATCTCTGCAGAGGAGAAGTGAAGGAGTCAGAGCTGAGAAACTGAGCAGAAGGTTATCAGATTATCAGATCACAGCAGAGAGATAAACATAATGATTTGTGTAAAAAAAAAAAAAAAAAAAAATAGGATAAGTAGGAACATTTAGAATCCAAACTTTTTCTTTGAATCTACAGGTGAAGGAAATATTTATCATAATTTCATGAAAGTTTTTACAATCAGCATTTGAGCTACAATTTCACTGGGAAGAAAAAAGAGGCGGGGCTTCAAGGCCAATGCAACAATTATTATTAAAAGATTTTTTTCCGTAACCACCCGAGAAAAATCCCCTTCACATCACAATAAATTTGTTTGCTAAGTGGAAGTGACACGTGCATTTAACGTTGACGCGCTCAAATGACATCACAACGTTTTGCGAGTCGGTGTTAATGCGGCTACAGCTTCAGACGACTTATATTAGGTGTTGCATGTTCCCCGGCGTAAAAAGACGCCTCGGAAAATGTCACCACCAGGGGGCATCATCCTACTCATCTAATGGGTCTGGATCAACGTTATACCTTGTGCACAAAGCATGAAGCTCATGAAGATCTGCTTTCCATGGTTGGAATTGTGTGGAAGATCTCCTGCTATAGAGTGCTGAACCTCAACCCTTTAGAAGTGATGTGAACTGCACCCCAGGCCTCCTCACTTCACCTATCAAACGTATGGTCAGGTGTCCACAAACTTTTGTCCATACAGTGTGTCTAATTTACCTTCACCACTTCCTGTCTGACCAAAAGCTGAACTTAATAATTAAATGATGATAAATATTATTGGTAACTGAACTCCTACGCAAAGCGAATCTCGAAACTAAATCGTGCCGAAACTCGTCAGAGATTAAAACGCTAGTAACCCCCCACACACACACACACACACACGTGAACATGCTAATCACCAGCTAGCAATAGCATAATCCACAACAAACAGTTTCTTCAGGTGAACTATGATCAATGTTTATGGAGCGTTACGATGAGTGGATCGCTTTGAGACCTGCTATGATGAGTTAGCATGAAAATTAGCGCGTTAACCCGTGTTCTTGCTAGCTCGCTAGAGTGGTCTGTTAAAGGCTCGGCGGTCAGTCAGAGTTAATGCGAGTTAGGATTTTATCCTACGTTTATACATTCGGTGGCTTCGGCTTTCTGAGCGCCTGTAACATTATCGCTTGTTACTGACAGTTTTTTTTCCAGCTTCTAAGTGGTTCGGGAAGTTCTCGAGGAGAGCGGCGTGGGGCGAGAGGAACGCCGTGACCCTGGGGATTTCTGGAATCAGTAGACAAACAGTAAAGCAGAAACATCCAGGAAAACAGCTTTGGGTTTGGTCAGTGGAATCGAGAGTGTGTGTGTGTGTGTGTGTGTGTGTGTGTGTGTGTGTCGGTCGGGCTGAAGAGGCTGAAATGTCATGTAAATGAAGTGTATTAATGGAACACAAATAAACAGTAGTGTTTATCTAAGAACTTTATCATCTGCAGAAACAGGAAACGCAACATCCCAAGCTCGGATTGGGCACGCGCTGAGGATCGTCCGAAAATCACGTCAACCTACCACAAGACATCCCATAATACCACACAAAGCACTCACGAAGCACTCCGTATGTAAGTACCAATGACAATGAGCTTTAACGACCTCTTGCGCTAGTTTTCAATTCACGTTTGTTTTTTTTATTTGCCTTCGTATTTTCTGTTCACATTTTTCTTCTTTGTTTGTTGAGCTGAAAATTTTTACGATCCGTGACTCCGCAATGTGATCCGAACCGAGAGTTTTGTGATTCGTCGCACCACTGATTTTCACTAACCAGCCAAAATCGGCATGACGATGTCGTGTTAGCTTCGTTCGCAAATCGAGACGACGGCGCCGCGACAACCAAACCTTTGTTTTTGTTTATTAATTTGTACGATGCCGTGATGTTGATCAATGCAAATCAATTCAACCAAAAATTTTAATGACCCCAGCCTCCTACGTGACTTTCTGAAAGCCATCCCATAATAAAAAACATGTATATATATATATTACAAAACAAACTATCAGCGCTCGTGAGGCATCGAGGATTCTGATTGGCTCATAGTTTTTAAGATTATTTCTCCGAACCCCTGGTGACCACGTCTGAGCGTAGCCTCCTGCGTTAGAACTTCTGCACTTTTACCGCACAAACAAAAACAAAAATTTACGATGAATCGTCCGATATCTAGGTTTCGATCTACAGTGCACGAGCCCACCTGAAACGTAACCATGGCAACCAGCCTACAGTTTTAACCTAAATAGAGCATTAGCTACATTTAAATGAGATTTAATGAGATTTTAAATCTGCAGTAATTAAGTATTATCGTGAATAACGACATCACGTCGAAACGTATTTCTGAGGTTTGTGTTGCCTACGAGACAAACCAGACCTGCAAAATTGAATATATGATCACGCAATAATCGTGCTGTCTGATTACATCCGATTTGTTTGTTTGTTTAATTTCAGCACATGCCCAGTTCGAGGCCCAGGTTGAGGCGGATTAGCCTGTACCTGAGTTTACTATCTGTCCCGCGGAGACGATGTCCACCATTTTGGGCTCTGAAAGACAAAACCATCAGTTAGACCTGGCTGCCAGCCTCCTGGAGCAGAGCATTATGGGTAATATTGAACATGATCACCCTGAATCATACCAATCATGTGTAAAGAAGCTCTGATGATATCATTAGAGGCTCCGTAGCGATGTGCTCCGTTTGGCCCTGCATTAGTGTTAATCAGATTCGAAAAAAACAGAATGGAATCAGGATTTGTTAGGACGTGTTAGATTAATCCACCACCACCATCATCACCTCCACCTTTATTATCACCTCCTCCAACAAGGAAGAAAAAAAAAAACACGAAACATCCCACATCCCACCACCACCACCATCACCACCACCATCATGATGGAAGACTTTCTACCTGTAGTCACTTTAGGTTTATCTGTGGTGACCTTTACGGAAACTGAAGTCTCCACATGAACATCTGTGAAATAAAAAAAGGGTCAAAAATTCAGCAAAGGGACCTCAAAAGCACAGAGCTCACCGAGCATCAGGCGTTCCTCATCAACACATCATGAAACAACGCGTTAAAAATAAAATAAAAATAAAATAAAATAAAAATCTGCATAGACGCCATAAACCTCAGAAAGGCCACGAGAACCAAACCGGAAACATGTCGTAGGACCAAATGGCTTTCCACACGAGGTCGACCGCTAGTGGATTTTACCGATACCGAGGTAGGATCGTACTTCCGATAACCGAATAATCAACCGATAATTTTTTTAAATAGATTAAAACAATTATAATAAAAATTAAAAAACACCCTCCATGTAAAATAGTAAACAAAAAAGACATTAAAAACACTACCAAATCTGTATTTTGTAAATTGTGCTAAATAAAATAAATATATATAATTTAATTATATTATTCTAAATAATAAATATAATATAGCGCTCTCCGTGCAGCGTGCAGTCCCACGTGTAAAAACAAACCGCACGTAATGTCAGTAATTCACCTCTAGAGGTCACTCTTGTAATAATAGGAGACCGGAAACTGGATAAACCACTGGCAAGAACTTTTGCAGATAGCCGACAGTTCCAGTGATCGATTATGGGTGCCGACTGGTCGACCTCTAATCTGTGGATCTTCTCCGAACTGTTACCATGAAATTGGGGACACAGTGGTATCGGACGTCTTTGGATGCTGGAGCGTGAGATTTTTACTTCATCAACTAAGAGATCCAAACCTGTTCCAGCGTTACAACTTCCCTGTGCACAAAGCCGGCTCCATGAAGATCTGCTTTGCATGGTTTGGAAGTGTGTGGAAGATCTCCTACTGTAAAACTCCAACCCTATTGAAGATCAATTAATCTCCACAACATCTAGTGGAACATCTTGAAGAATGGAGGTTATTATATCAGTAAATGGAGACTAAAGGTGGGATGAGATGCTTCAAAAGAAGAACATACTGATCCTATGCTTAGTGGTCCACAAATATTTGCCCGTGTAGTGTACACAGTGAGTGACATGTCTGAGCGAGACGAGTCGACACGCAGTAACCTTACAAAAGCACGACCTCGGCTCCGGAGATCACGTCAAAAACACGTTGTCTCTTTTGTTATTCGTCAAAATAAAAAAAAAAATAAAAAAAAGGTTGCACTGCTTCCTTCCCTCGTAGCCTTTCAAAGCCGTGCGCTTCGATTCATCTTTACAATTCGAGCAAAAGGCTTTGCATAACAGGAGTCAGGTTCAAAGAAAACCCTTCCCTTCCCAGGTCTGCGTAATTTTCCAAAATAAACCGAGAACAGCTGTTGAATAGCGCTGTTTATAATTAATCCCACTGCACTGCTGCTGCTTCTCCTTTCCCCCAAACCTCATTTTTTCTCTCGCACAGAAGTTCAGGATGATGAAGACGCTCAGGAAAACACACACACACACACATACACACAGGGACTCAACCCTGCTGATGAGTGTTAATGCGTTAAAGCTACGGCTATCGGTCCGCGTGCTGCGTCCTGAAACCTCGCCGGAGATCTTCATCCTTTCACACTTATTCACCGTCCCGAGTTATTTACACGTTTCTAAAATTAGATTGGTTTAGAGCAAAAAGGAACGTGTTTAGAAAAAAACAAAACATCTCCTGTTTACACGAGATCCAATAAATACGCCTCCAATTTCGAAAGTCTGTGGACACCTGAACATAAGATTCCACATTTACTGTTATAATGAGCTCCACTCTTCTGGGAAGATGTTCCTCTAGATTTTGTGGAGATTTCTGGAGATTCATTTAGACACAAGGGTTTTAGTAAAGTCAGGTACTGATGTAGGTGAGAAGGTGAGGAGGTTCCTGGGGTGCAGTCAGCGTTCACATTCATTAGAAAGATCTTCAATAGGGTTGGAGCTCTATAATAGGAGATCTTCCACACACTTTCAACCCATGTAAAGCAGATCTTCATGAAGCTGGAACTGGTCTTGGGTCATCTTGTTCAGGTGAAAGGACATTTTTATGCTACTGTGTCCTGTACAAGGGTTTGCCTTCATCTTCGTGGTAACAGTTTGGGGAAGAACCACATGTGGTTGAAAATGTTTGGTACTTTTGGTCATGTAGTGTATCTCTGGAACTGGAGTGCAGGTTTACAGTCATAGTAATGAAACGTTACAGTTGCCATGGTAACGTTCGTTCACGATGACCGCTTTAGTTTGCAAATTTTATTCGTATTTTTTTTTTTTTTTAAGAAGTGATTAAACGATGATCTGTAAGATGTTTATTTAATTAACAGGTATGGATGGAGCCTCCAGTGTCAGAGATTCGGACTGAGAAGGGAAGAGAAGGGTGAAGGTTTAAGAGTTTGTAGCCGAATGCAACTATAAACAGATAAAAAATACATTTCAAAAAGTTTAAAATTAAGCAGAATTTTTCGTTGTTTTTTTTGTTTAAGGGTAAGTGGAATAAAACACTCAGGGAGACGTGCTGTTATGGGAAATAATCAACTTCTTAGGTGGAAACTGTTACTGAACTTTGTCATTAAATTCACTTTCTCTTGTCTTTTAAATATGATGGAGTATAGGCCCAATTATTTTATTATATATATATTTTAACTACAAATGAAAAACAACAAACAAAAAAAAGTATAAGAGGTATATAAGAGAGTTGAGATAATGAGTGAAACCAGCTGAATTTAATAAAATAAAAACGAGTATACAATTAAACAAATAATTAACAAAAACCCCTTTCAAATAAAACAAATTAAAAGGCAATTAAATGAAACGAAAAATAAATGAAAGCTAAATCCCACCAATTAAATACCAATTATATATACATACATTTAAAATAAAACAAAATGAATTAAATTCGATTATTGTGATGAATCGGGTCACATGACCCAGCTGCAAACTCACGGTTCCACAAATTAATAATAATAAAAAAAATAAAAAAAGAGAGAGAGGAGCTTCGAACCCTCGCTTCATATATGGAAAAGATTTCAGACGAGCTTTTGTGATCTGCATCAGCACAAAACTTGACAAGCGAACGTCTCGACGTGAAACACGACCGAAAAAGCAGGAAAAATCTTGAGTATATTACATTTTTCTTTTTGTCAGCCAGCACTTTAATCTCACAGAGCGAAGATCATCAACAAATTAAAAAAAATAAAAAAATAAAATAAAAAAAAAGAGATTCTTGTTCCAGAAACAGTTAAACGCAGCAGGAGCTTCGAACCCTCGCTTTATATATGGAAAAGATTTCAGACGAGCTTTTGTGATCTGCATCAGCACAAAACTTGACAAGCGAACGTCTCGACGTGAAACACGACCGAAAAAGCAGGAAAAATCTTGAGTATATTACATTTTTCTTTTTGTCAGCCAGCACTTTAATCTCACAGAGCGAAGATCATCAGGATGGAATTATTCACTATAAAACACAGCCTGAAACTTGTACATCATCCAGCCATGTGAAGTGGACACTCACTCACACACACACACACTCACACACACACTCACTCACACACACACACACACACACACACACACACACACTCACACTCACACTTTTGGCCCTTTGAGAATTTGACCTTATATGGTACGCTGTGGTGCTGAATTGTGAATAAAGAGAGGATTTGTGGTGAGCTTCCATCAACCGCTGATCGCTCACTCTGACAGAGGGATGGAGGAAAGATGATGACATCATCAACCAGCGCCAGCCAAACACACGGAGTCACGGAGGGAATGGGGGAAGAAAAGATATGTTCTGGTTTCTCTTATCCGTGAGACCATGTGGATGAAAAACATCGTATAGCTGCAACCGTAACCGTTTCACCTTCATCTCACCTCGGGTCATTCTGATCTCACCTTTATCTCACCTTGAAATCACCATCACACGCTACTCTCACCTTCCTCTCTTCTTGGGTCATGTTGCTCTCACACTGATCTTATCCGAATCTCACTTTGCTCCTTCTTTATTATCACACTGGGTCACTGTAATCTCACCTTGGTCTCATTCTGATCTCACCTTGATTTTAAGTTGGGTCACTTTGCTCTCACCTTCATTGCATACTGGGTCACTGTAATCTCACCATGGGTCACTGTAATCTCACCTTGATCTCACCATGGGTCACTATAACCTCATTTTAATCTCACCGTGGGTCACTGTAATCTCACCTTGATCTCACCATGGGTCACTGTAATCTTATCTTGATCTCACTCTGGGCCACTGTAACCTCATCTTAATCTCATCTTGCCCCGACTTTGGGTCACATGGCTCTCACCTTTTTCTTACATTGCTCTCACTTTCATCTCACATTTATTTCATCTTGTTCTCACCGTGATCTCATCTTGGAGCTAGGAGCTTGTTAGCTGTCTATTTTCAGGTTTCTATATAACTCGAGTTTATTTTCAGACTTCAGTTTGTGTAACATTCCCTATCCCTGTTCTCTCGCTCCCTCTGCTGGACAAATACGAAAAGTTCAGGAAGAGTTTTCACAACCGACTCCCTGAAACTCATGAACACGTCACAACTCGAAATAAATCAAATAGATCATATTAATTATTTAAACAATTTAAAAAAATATTTAAAATGAATGTCTTATTTTACTATTATGTATGTTTAGATACAAAAAAATATATATAATATATATTTTGATATTTCTACATATTTATTATATTCCTTCTCACTAAACAGAAAAAAAATCTAATAATTAAGAACCATTTTTATTGTTAATTTTATAAATGCAAACAATTATTTAATTGGGTTTACAAATATTACAGCTTTTTATTTTGTTATACTGTAATTATAAATAAAAAAAAAGTTTTTTGTTTTTTTTTAGTAGATAAAATTTTTTTAAACCCAAGCAACAAAAATAAATAAATGTATATTATTTGTGCAATAAATAAACAAAGACACAGATAAATATATAGATAAATAAATAAATAAATAAATATATAAATCATTCAGGTAAAAAAATTAATAAACGGATGAATAAATACATAAATAATTTTAGCAATAAACAAACAAACCAATAAATGAAAACAAACAAAAATGTAAAAAGCATGAGAGGTTTTTTAGGTTTTGAAGTAAACAATCTATTTAAGGTTTTATGTAAATAAATTTTTTTAACTGTTTAATGTTTAATTTGGTCTGTAAATTTTTTTTTTAGAACTTTTTCCCGCATCATTTGACTCCTGCTTCAGTGTTCAGTAATCTTTCCCTTAACAGAAACCAACTCAGACAAAAGAAATTCCCAGTCGAGATTCTGGGATGTTACTGAGGCGTTCCATGTGACGTATAAGAGCATCATAAAGCAGAAAAAACTCCCGTGACGAGCGCGAGACCTTCAGACGAGCGCGAGACCTTCACCACCAAACACTCACACCAGACACTGATTCAAGAACGTTTACACAAACAAAAAAACTGAAGGGAGACTGGAAAACTGTTCTGGGAGTGAAAGAACCCAGTTAGAGAGCCGTGAGTGAAGAACAGGCTCACACACACACACACACACACACACACACACACACACACACACACACACACACACCAGTTTAATGCACAGAGCGTTGGCCGTGGGTAGACGTGAACGTGACTCACGTGATTTGTGTCCCCATAAGTGGAGGTGAAGTTTCCCGGAGGAGTAGTAGATGAAGACCAGGACCAGCATGGGGCACAGAGCAAACAGCAGCTTGTGTGTGACCTTCATGATCCTCAGGCTTTCACATGGTACCATCTGCAGCTTCACCTGCAGGACACACAGAGACACACAGACACACACACACAGACACACACACAGACACACACACACAGACACACACACAGAGACACACACAGAGACACACACAGAGACACACACAGAGACACACACACACACACACACACACACACACACACACACACACACACACACACACACACACACACACAGATAAACAGCTGTAATGATAAAATAATTCCCTTTTTATTTATCATAAATAAAAAAAAAACAATCAATTTTATAATAAAAAAAATAATAATAAAACGACATTGAACATACAATTCTGGGAAAAAAATATAAATAAATAAATAAATCAATAAATAAATAAAATAAAATGTTTTCCCTGGTTTAAAATACAACAGATTTATTCTATTTTATTTATTTTAGATCTATTATACTATTAGGTATAATTAACCAGACATTTATCACGTTTCTCAGACGTTTATCATGTTTCTCAGACGTTATCGCAGACATTTCTCACGTTTCTCAGACGTTTCTCACAGGTTTTTCCCTAAAGAATACGAGACTGCGTGTGTAACGGATAAGGAAAGCTGATGAAGCGGAGTGTACGAGCTCCAGCTGACCCGAGAAGAAGCCCAGAGCGTTACTGACTGTGCAAAGTGCAGAATCTGTAAACAAAGCTGAACAAACTGGACGCTCAGAAAAAGTCCGATCACAAACGAGGAAAGCGTCTGAATGTTTCACCGAGCTGCCATTTTCTGGCTGAAGATGATCACCACGACACACGCCGAGGTCTAAAAATTCAATACCGCTTCATAAGCTTAAAAAAGAACGAGAGAAAGAGAGAGAAGAATGTGCATGAGTTCGCACAGTCGAAGTTGTACATTCCATGATAATCTCATCAACCCTTAGGTGGCATCAAACTAAAATTGAGGCTCACAGTGAAAACAATCAAACACACTTGAAGACCAAGAGTTTGTGACCACCAGACCATAAGATTCCTATATGCTCCACTCTTCTGGAAAGATGTTCCACTTGATGGAGCCACAAAGGTGTTAGTAAAGTCAGGTACTGATGTAAGTGAGAAGGTCAGGAGGCCTGGTGTGAAGTCAGCGTTCACATTCATCCCAAAGGTGTTAAACAGAGTTGGAGCTAAAAAGCAGGAGATCTTCTACAGACCTCCAACCCATGTAAAGCAGATCTTCCTGAAGCTGGCTTTGTGCACAGGGGCATTGTCCTGCTGGAACAGGGTTTGGTCTCCTAGTTCAGAGGGTACATTTCATGCTCCAGCATCCAGAGACGTCAGATACTCTCATGTTGTGTAATGTTATCGCCTTGGTGATGTTTCTGTAAATAAAACAATATTCAGGCAGCTTCCAGGAACGAGAACTTTTTATACCCTATGTGGTTCTTCACCAAACTACCACATAAACAAAGGCACACAATTAATCCGGGACGTCTTTGGATGCAGTAGTGAAGAAGTAGCTTTTCCTCTGCTGACTTTACTAACGTCCTTGTGGATGAAGGAATCTCCGCAAAATCCAGTGGAACATCTTTCCAGAAGAGTGCAGCTTAATTATAAGAGCAAAAGGGATGAGACGAGATGTGGAACAAAATGCACAATCTTATGCTCTGGTGTCCACAAACATTCAGAAATATAGAAGCTTGTGGGCTGCATGACCAACAATTCTTTCAGTGTTAAGCAGAGCGTCTCTCTCTCTCTCTCTCTCTCTCTCTCATCTTTTTTCCCCTCAGCCAAACAATCTCACCAAACCCCCGGCTTCTCATTGACTTGAGGCTGAATGTTCACCGATTGTGTGTTAACGATTAATGCAGGGAGCGAATCGTGGACCTAAACTATTCCCTTAAACCCCATTATGCACACACACACACACACACACACACACACACACTCTCTCGCTTCTCTAAATAATTAACTAACCAAAACCAAAGGGAAGTGGTGCGTCAGTGGTTGAGACTTTCAGCAACATATGAGAAGGTCATGAGTTTAATCCTTGAGGTGAATAACGCTGTTGATCTCATCATCAATGGAATTAATGGCACCTGTAGGTACCTGGAACTGGATTTATTAGGCAGTTCATTTCAAAAAGTTGAGGTGACAAAGCAGGAAAAATGGGCAAATTGTCATGTCTAGACGTCTGGGCCAATGCACCTCCAGCAGGTTTATCCCGCCCGGTTTGTAGGGGTTAGGAGCTACAATAATGTCCAAGGAAGGAGAACCTATAACCTGGAGACAGGATCATGGATGCTTAAGGCTATTTAATGTGTGTGAGGAGAGAAAGCAGGAACATCAAAGCTTCACAGCTTGTTGCGTATGGAGCTGCAGAGCGCTCAGAGAGCCAATGCTGATCCAGAACACGAACCCAAAAGCTCCAACAATGGACATGTGAGCATCAGATCTGATTCAGAGAGCAATGGAAGAAGGTGGTCTCTCTGGATGGCCAGGTGTGTTTCAGAGGTAGCGTGAAGCTCAGGGTGATGTTCTGCAGGGAAACCTGGGGTCCTGCTGTTACAGACCCCCTGAAGTTACACCCTATCATGGGAACAGTGTTTCCTAACAAGAGAGTCTTCTTTCAGCAGGATAAAAACATCCTGAACATCTACAGTGTAAAACACTGTTTAAAGAAGGTTTGAGAAACATGACAAAAGTGTTGACTCGGCCTCCCGATTCCCCAGATCCTAATCCGATCCCTGGGACGTGCAGGACAAGCAAGCCCGATCCATGAAGGCTCCACCTTACAACTTACAGAACTTCAAAGATCTGCTGCTGACATCTAGGTACCAGATACCACACCCATCGTCATGGGTCTTGTGGAATCCAGACTGAGAGATGTTTTGGTGGCATGAGGAGGAACTTTACAGTTTCACTGACAAAATTCAGGGAACTTATATAACGTCATTTGACTTAGCTTAAAGGTCATCCTGCTGCTCGGAAACGTAGCTGCTTAGGCGCGTCACACTTTAAAGACCAACCCCTCAATGTGGGGTAAAAAGAGCCGCAAGTCTGCACGTACGCAGACGTGTCCCGCCCTTTAACAACTCCACACCAATAAGGAAGTGTTTTTTTTCATTTGAGGTTTTTGGTAAACCATTCGCCACCAAAAAAAGATGGATTTTGTTCAACAAACCTTATGAAACTTTTCAAACCTCATCAATGATAATTTATTGTGCATGTGATGACGATATGCAGGTAAAACCGTGAAAAAAAAAAATACTTATAAATAAACAAACACAAAAATAAATAAAACACACCAGCAAAAATTACATTTGTTTCAATACCAGAATTTTTGTCCTTTTCTTGTTTCGCAATGTTCAATACCAGGTAATGATGCCAATTCTTGATTTTAATAATACATCTATATTCCATTCCCTTTATATCGCCATGTCTATTTATATTCCTTGCAATTATATCAAATAGAATTGCAAGGAAATAAAAATAGACATGACGATAATAAATTCATATTATAAAATTACTTCATATTTCTTTACCATTTTAGTTTTATCTTTGCTTTTTTATATACTTTTTTCCTTCTTTTTTATTCTCTTAAGTGAAATTTACTGACATGAAAAAAAATTCTACTCTTATCACAAACAGAAAAAAGGAAAATAAATTCCCACAAGAGTTGTTGCAAAAAATAATAAACATTTATAAAAAAATGTTATAATAATATAGATTCAAAACTTTCCTTGTGAACGAAAGAACATCATTCAGATCTTCCTCCAAATCTTTCTTTTAAAGCCAAAAAAAAAAGGAAAAAGCTTCCATCAGTCTGAAAGCCACCGATCACAACTATCACAACAAGCACTACAGGACGTGAAGGAGAAAAGATGGCCCAAGTTTTGGATGAAACAGAGAACTTTAATACCACCCTCCTGCTTCTCTCACCCCAATAATATTAACATTAATAATTCATTAATACCTAATAATAATAACAACAACAAAACAACAGATCAATAAAGAAACATCAAACAGGACAATCTCCTTTAACTAAAGCTATTAACTCTTATTAGTTATAATAGTTTATAATAATATATTAGCTATTAACATTTTTGACCTTGCTGTAACCTTGGCGTTCTTTGTTGCAAAAATCTACATGGCTTAATCATCTCATGGAGTCAGTAACACTTCTGTGGAAATCCACCAAACTGTCAGCCAGCTGCTTAGAACACTGTTCATACCGAGGCATAAAAAGTTCAAAGTGCAAAGCACGAACACACACACACACACACACACACACACACACACACACACGAAAAAAAACAAACAGTTGACATAACGGACTATTTGTATTTTTAACATCTGCTTTACACTCGAAACCATTTAGATATTATTTCATTTGAGTCAATATTGTTAAGATTTGGCAACCCATGTAAAGGATATCAGGCTTTGTGCTCAGGAGCATTGTCATGCTGGAACAGGTGTGGGTTTTCTAGCTCAACTGAAGTATGGGGAAGAAGCACATATGGCTGTAAAAGTCAGGTATCTCACTACTTTTGGTCAAAGTGTGTGTATGTGAATCGTGGGTGCAGTTCAGTGTTCCATTCAGATGTTTACAAGGAGAGCGTGAGAAAACCCTCACTCCACACACACTCTCAGCAGAACTTGAGGATGAGAACATGAAGAGTCATCAGTGAAATGGGAAAAGGAACCTGGACCACCTTTTGAATGCAAACAAATTACAATAAAACATTTTTTTTCTAAACGTCCTTCTTGTGTTGTAGCAACAGTCGCCACGTGTTTCCAGAACGCTTACGTGATTTCAGATTTTAAACGTAACGCAAAGTTACAGAACCAGAAGTTCCAGGATTGTGCTGATGCAGATGCTGCTATGCGATACGCCATTTTCATCAGTATACCAATCATCAGTGTTTAACAGGTCACATACGTTACAACACATTTAAGGTGTGTAACGGTGACAATTACATTTAAAGCTGCAGTGTGAAAAAGTTTTAACTGTAACGGTGACAATCACATTTAAAGCTGCAGTGTGAAAAAGTTATGACTGTAATTGTGATTTTTTTTAAAGCTGCAGTGTGTAAAAGTTTTGACTGTAATTGTGACAATTGTTTTCAAGCCGCAGTAAGACGTTTATCCGCAACTGTAAAATAAATGTATGGCTCCATTCAAAAACATTTACTGCAGCTTTAAAAAGATTTGTCGCAGTTTTAAACACTTTAAAGCTGCAGTTCGTAAAATGTTAAACTGGAACTGCGATGAATAAAGTTAAAGCCGCAGTGTGTGATTTTGATTGTTAGTAAACCTGCGTAAACCCTGGAGGAAGAAACCAATCCCCAAAAACATGATGTCGCTGAGCTAAGAATCGGCTAGCACTAGCTTATTAGCTAAAAGCAGGCCAAAGAACAGATCAAATTGCATTACAAATACACAGACCAGATAACAAAAAACACACAGGACACAAAGCTAAATGCACAAACGGAACCCTGCAGGGTTTATCAGAGGATATTGACGAAATAAACGTGATGTTGATGTGCATGAAGGTTTTATTTTGTGAAATCCTAAAACAACCACCCAGGATAATTTTATCCTTTCGAGTCGTAAATACATGGGCTGTGTCTCATATCACATCCTACTGTACTTAGCAGCATGTTATTACCTCCGGGAGCGGACTGATGACTAGTTTCAATAAGCAAAACAATAAGTTACACTGCATATATTTTCCAAAAAGATTTTTTAACCATACTGGTAAAAGTGGCAAAAAATAAATAAATCGCCAGCTCGTATTTTATGGATCCCATCGACAAATAAAAGAAACACGCAAAGATTTAAATAAATACAAACAAAACAATAAGCGATTGTTTCTAACTACGGGTTTTTTTTTTTATACGCGGTAGTTACAATGACCCTGATAAGCAATATGGCCTGGTTCATGAGAAGTGTGTTCACACAGGTGCTGTTGTTAACAATCCCCCTTTCATAAAGTGGATTGTGTACAGTAAAGCTGAAGCCAACCTGAAACCTACACTGTATCAACAAAGGTTTGTGGATACCTGGCGAGAAGATTCCTGTGTTTTTGTTCATCACATTCCAGTCTCAATTAACTGTTATTAATAATGTTTACTCTTCTTCTTCTTCTTCTTTTATAGCATGTGTCTACTATAACAGCAGCTTATCTGTTTTTCACACGTGATTTACTGCGGCTTTACTGCCTTCAAATGCTTGTTTTCAGTGTTTGTTTATTTAATGTATGTATAATTATTATACAAAATTCAATTCGTTATATATGGTAGATGCTCATATCTTCACAACCGTCTGTGTGTTCTTTTAAACAAAAAATTTTTCAAATGCTGTTTTTTTTTTGTTTGTTGTACAAACAAAAACCCAAATTTAGTGAATTTGTTTGAAAGACAAATCTTTGTGCACTCCTCATCAAGCGATCACTATAGCAGATGCCATCCTGAGTATGTTGGTAACTGATATGTGGCCAATGTCAGCGGTGGACGATGCAGGATTCAAAACGATGATAATCATCCTTAACCCAGGATACATTCTTCCACTTCACAAATCTGATGGAGAGAAGGTACCAGGAGGCATTTGGAAAAGTTAAGACTGCTAAAAAAAACACCAACAGCAGAATTGGCTTTAACTGCTGATGTATGGACAAGTGTCCACTGAAGCACCCCTTGGCATTACATGCCTTTACATTGGGAATGATGGAAGATGATATCTGTCTGTTTGGAGCTGCAAGATGAAAACATGAGCAAACCTGAAGTAAGCTCAAAGAAAAAGAAAAACAAACGAACACACCTAAGCACAAGCTTGTTCAGGATGCAAGGACCAGATGGAACAGTATGTTCGATACAATTGATTGACTGAGCAGAGGTGGACTTTAACTGCTACACTGAGAAGACCTAAGGCTCAGAAGACCTGACATTTTTGTCACCTAAGCAAGTTATAACTGTACAGGCTAAAGTGCAAGCTGAAGCACTTGCAGCAAGAAAAGAAATGGAGCAGCACCAGCAGCAAACAAACACCTTAGCCATAAGAACAGAAACTAAACCTTAAACATCTTTCCTTAATTCACTTCTTGAGTCTGGATGCAGCAGTGAGGAAGAGAGTAGAGAGGAGAAAGCTGAGAAGAACCTCAACAACTAATTCTGCCGCTTAATATCTTATTGCTGTCATGTTTATGTCCTAATTTCATAATGTATATTTTCTATGATTACAATTCAATGCTTTATTATTATTATTATTATTATTATTAGGTATATCAGTAAGAAAAGGCTGAGGATGGAGACACCAGGAAGGAGGAAAAGAGGAAGACCAAGGAGGCAGTTTATGGATGTGGTAGGGGAAGACATGCAGGTAGTTGGTTTGAAAGAGGGAGATGTAGAGCAGTGGTCCCCAACCCTTTTTGCACCACGGACTGGTTTAATGTCAGACAATATTTTCACGGCCCGGCCTTTAAGGTGTGGCAGATAAATACAATAAAATCAAATGATACAACCGACATAAAAACTGGTATTTTCTAAATATAATATTTCGTGAATCCACGGTGTTGAATTTGCCTCATTTTGCTAACTTGGGGGTTTGAATTTAACGGTAATGTATTATGTGTTAGCGGCTGAAGCCCCTTTAGCAGGTAGGTAGCGGATGAAGGTATGTGACCGAGGCATCTTCACATGCATGTATGTGAGTGAGTCAAAGAAACATGTGGTGGAGAAAATCGGGTAATTTTTCAAAATAAAACATCGTTCAGAATCAGATAATAATTGTAACAATTGACCCACGGTCACCAATTGCCGGTCCACTGGCCCGAGGGTTGGGGATGTAGAGGACAGAGGGGTATGGAAACGGACCTTGTTTTTGTTTGTTTTATATATAGTTTTTATACTTTATTTATCAGTCTTCTTTTTCTTTGTATTAATTTCCCCCCAATCCTATGAGGGACATGCCAGACCATCATAATAAGCATTTCACTGCATGTCCTACCCTGTATGTATATGTGACAAATAAAATTTTATTTTATTTTATTTGATTTGGATGATCCGCTGTGGCGCCCCCTGAAGGGAGCAGCCGAAAGAAGATTTATGTATATGTATATATATATATATATATATATATAATTTGGATATTTAAAGAGGTTTTACTATTCAAAAACTGTACAAACTTTTGTTTTATTTATAGTTTAAAATGGCAAAATAAAAAATAGTCAAACTCAATATGTGGCTTTGGCATTTTTTTTATTTTCGCTTTTATATATACACATACCCTGAATTAGGGTTTTATATAGTTATAATAAGCATAACAGCTTGTTTAAAAAAAATAAAAATAAAAAGTAATTTAAAAAATATATATATGTACTGTATATATCTCCCTGAAACACTTAAATTATCTTAAGTTTCTAGCGTAACAGTGTAGATTTATTTATTGCTACATTGAGACTCAAAGCATTTTTGTACAAATAAATGCTAAATGGTGCAAATGTACATGTAAATGTAATGTAAATGTCAAGGAGTTTCAAGTTCCAGTTCATCGCAAAGGTGCTCTGTGGAGTTGTGGAAAATCAAGTTCTTCCACTACAACCTTCACACCAACGAACGTACGTGTCTTCACGGATCTCACGTGTTTGCGTACAGGTGCATCGTCAGACGTGTTTGGTTGAGCATAATTGGAATTAGCGTAAATGTCAATTCCACGTTGGACAAAGACATTCTAGATTCCAACTTGGTAAAAAATAACTTTGCACTTTATGCTTAGATTGTTACATTACTTCATTTCAACCTCATATTTACTACATCTACCTCATATTTATCACATCATAGCTGTTATGTTTATTGTTTACTGTTAATTTATGTTTACTCGTTGTTTCACTGCATATGCACCTTAGAAGTAACAACATTTCTTTCGTTTTGTACTGTGTATGTAAAAAAATGAAAATAAAGCTTGATTTGAGAACAGATATGGATAAGATGTTCCTAGTTGCACATACTTTTGTGTATATTGTGTATCCAGGGTCTGATTATTGTGAAATTATCAATGATTCTTGAAATAATTGTATTATTAAGTTTGAAAAATTTGCCTTGGTTGACCAAGAAGCAGATAAATAGATGTGTCTATATAATGTGTTCATTTGAAAAACTATTTCATTGAGTTTTCACAAAAAAATAATTTTCAAAGTTCATCCATAAGGTGTTCAGTAGGGTTGAGAAGACCCAAGTTTTTCCACGTCAACCTTCACACCAACAAATGTTATAATGTGTAAATGTCAACGGTGGGCAAAGACATTCTGGATACATTTTAATGATAGGAGAAGATATTAGTGAGATGATCTGAGGTGCACATGCTGTTGACTATGTTGCGTAAACATGGTTTGATTATTATAGAAATGTCAATGATGATTTTTGAGTTATTTTCGTTTCAGTTTGTAAAAGGGAGCCTTGGTTGAACTAGAAACTGATCAAGAAGATGTGACGGTCGAATGTTTTCATTGGAAATCTATTTCATTGAATTTTGACATCATTTTACAGATTATATAATAAATATTGAGAAAAATAACTCGAAAATTGACTCGACATGAGACTCAACTAGCTATAAATGGCGCCAAATGTAATAACGGTCGTTTCGATTTAAATGTAACTAATTCCAGTCAGAAAGCTCTGCGCGCGCGGGGCCTAATCTCAGCTCGCGCCGCGCGCAGCTCCGGCGCTCTGAGGAGAATCTCAGCCTGTCGCTACACTTCAGCTGAGTTCACAACCAACAACAGGTCTGTTCCAGCAGGAGCAGAGAGAAGAACCGAGGAGAGCAAACAGAAAAAAGGAGCACGATGTTTCGTTCATTTCGGCCTTCAAAACCAACGAGAGTAAGATCTTTTCAATCCTAAATGTATTCCATTTACACGCTGACATCCTGAGGTAATGACGGGAAGCTAACTGAATTAGCAGAGGCGACGGTTCGGAATGAACATACCTCGACACAGATCATTTTCCGCTCTTTTTTTTTTCTTTCCCCGGTTTTTTTCTGTGCCGTGTTCATTACCTGGTTTCTCCGTCCTCAGTTCCTTGGAAAGCTCAAATGAAGAGCCTGGTCGATGGCATGTCTATTCCTCCTCCTACAACCTCCATGTTTTTCTTCTCGTCTCCCTTTTCAGCCAGAATGTAAGATAACGGTTTGTAAGCTACCAAGTGTATGGCTGATTGCGTGTGTGTGTGTGTTTCAGAAAACACCCTCCCATTCTCTACAACACACTAATGGAGGTAGCACAGGGTTGCCAGATCTTTTCAGACAACATGAAAGCCTACAGAGATAGTATCTAAACAGGTATATATACACACACACACACACACACACACACACACACACACACCTAATCTATTCATTAAACCCATTGCAAAATCCCTAAATGTGATTGATATTAGATGATCAAAATAATGACATGTAACGTATATTAGATGAAGAATTAAATCACTCTATGTCAAGATGTTCCCAGAAAACAATCAACAAGGTGAAGTTGTGGGCTGTCACTGCTGTCCTCTTCTACACATCATTACAATTAATCATCCATCCATCATCGAGTACTTATTTTTTTATCCGTTTACAGCTACATGTTGTGGAAATTGGTTCGACTTTTGCGTTCCTTTATCGCTTTTTGTTTCGCTCGCTCTGAAAAAAAAACAATAAATAAATCAAGGTTGTGATAAAATGTAACATTAATTAAAAAATTGACTGGAGACTCCTTTAATACGCTTTAAATTTTACCATATTAATTAATGTATATATATTAGTTATGCATTTTTATATTTTATAGTTTTGCCAAACTAATCCCAATGAGGAAGGCGTTACTATAGAAACCATGGCACAGGAATGTGGACCATGCTAAGCTGAGGGAATCAGCTTACTCTCTTCGCTAGTCACATTAGCGTCAAAAAAGGGATCTTGTATGATTTTCTGGTAAGTAAAGTCTATTGTGTATACATTATTTTTGTAATTCTCCTGAGGTTTAATGACGAACCATGTTGAATTCCTGAATGTTCATGGTGACATGGAGTTTGTCCTCAGGCTACAGTTTGGAGTGAAATGTAAAATATTTCTTTCAGGTATATTTATTTATTTATAAAATTTTTTCCAAAGTATGCACATCTGGACGTTCTGGAGTTAGCAGAGGTAAAAACGCTCAATCTGGAACCCCTGCCTCCTTTTTTGACACAGTCATTCAGTGTTTTACTCACATGGTGGGTTTAAATAACAGACTTCTGGCACTTTCACGCAAATCAATGTTTCTTTTCATGGACACCATGAGTTTTTTTTCACATGCCGGTTTTCGCTAGTCAGCTACTGCATTCAAAAACTATAGAGGTTATAGTGTGTGTGTGTGTGTGTGTGTGTGTGTGTGTGTGTGTGTGTGTGTGTGTCTAAACTAGAGATGCTCAAACTTTAGCCTGTGGTCCAAAGTGGTGACTTTTGATTTGCCTATGCCATATACGAGAAGAGAAAAATAAATGGAAACAAATCCATTGGCACAGAAAATTATTTCTATTTAATTATTTAATGTAACCTTTGGTTTTATATTTAAGCTCAAAAAACTTCAACAGGACCTCCTTCCATGAGCAGACTTTCAGAACAAGTGTAAACTGAGAAGCAAACTAACTGACGCTCACCTACATAATATCCTGATTTATCAGTACGTCAGACATGGCCCAGTTTGGAAAAATGTTAATGGAAAAATAAGGACCAGTTTCACGTCCTTTATTAACGGTCACTGATCTTATAAGAATATGGCTGTATTCATCATTCATCAACTCTACTGTATTATAAATAGAATTGTTCTATATTTTCATTAGTGCTATGAAACACTGAACTAGGAAAAACTGTGTTAGTGAAGCATATAACAGAGTAAATCTTTATATTTATTTATTTCTAAATTTTATAAAATTATAAGTAAGGGGAAACCTGGTACCCATAATTTTAATATTATACAATCTGTTTTTTTGGCCCTTCATAGGAAAAACCCTTTATAGTAAAAACCTTTTATAGGCTCATCTGGATTAAACAATTTACAGAACATTCCCCAGTGTTTATATAATATTAAGTATATTCTCATTTATATTGTTGGATTCATTAAAGTTTACTGAAGCATAAACAATGTTCTATTCAGGAAACATTCATATTACTGGTGTCTTTACACATAGTGATTTCTTGAGAAGTTCACTACACTTTTCAGTTTTAGTAGATTCCATCCAGTTCCAGTCACTTAAAAAGATTCCTTGTAAATCGAAACACCAATATCCATGTCCTTGCAGTGAATGAAGTTATTGTTGTATAACGTATAAAAGCGATTTGTGTCCTACAGTAAATCAGATCCGGGTCAATGGAGCAAAAACTATTGATGGTAACAATATCATATAAACATAGCCTTTAGGTTATATTGAGTTTAAACTCGCAAGTGTTCTCTCCCCACCAATGTTTTCAAACCTTTAAATCTAATGTTTCGAACTGTGATGCAGCTAAAAGTAAAGTGTTAGGACTGTTTTGTAATTTATAAATATGAAGCTGAACTCTGGAATGTTACAGCTGCTCTAATACTGGTCACATTAGGGGATAAAAGTCAGAACCCAGCTGGAATATCTAAATATGTTAAATAAAATCAGTAGAGTGGCGATTGTAAATAATAAATGAAAAGAATTAAGGGTTTCTTTAGCCTCATTGGTTCCTGACTTTTGAGACACACTGTATAATAATGACATTACAATATAAACACATAACCTCAAAGCCGATTTATTCCTAGACAGCAGGCCATGTAAAAAATAATACAACAGGTTTTACTTATTTTATTTCAGAAAGTGTTTTGATTTCTCAATTTTTCCGATCAGCCACTAAGTGATCTCGAGGGTTAACTAACAGAATTGTCTAACCCTCTCCTTCACCTTGATGAAATAAATCGTTTGTACAACTTTAGAGAGACCGATCGACAAATATCAAATCAGAGATGTAACACGAAACCTGGATCTCCGTTCCATATTTAAACCGGGAGATCAATAGAGGAGCTGTGTTTCCATGTCCTTCATGTAACCGAATAAACTCCTCTTCAGTAATGTGCACTCTCAAGACTATGCTTAAGTTTATTGGGTGCTTTGTTTTCCTGAATGAAACATAGACTACCTCTATAAAAAGCAGGTTGGTGTTCTGGACCACTACAGTACATCATGCCAAGGAAAAACAACCATGAGCAGCTTGACCTTAGAGAACTTGTATTAATCATTAATCTAGAAAGGGTTATTAGGCCATTTGCAAACAACTTTAGATTTTTTATATTAAAAACTTTGAAAGAAGGAATTGCCAATCATTCCAGGATTGCACATCCCAAGAAACTAATTCCAAGAACAAACATTTAAGAGTCAAATTTATAAAGTAATACTTACGAGCGAGATCACGTGCCAGACCTCTGGTATCGTTGGTGTCATAATCAGGGAAAAAAAAAGAACAGGGATGGATTTTATTGTGAAATAGGTAGAATAAAAGCATGCAAACAAAGCACAAAAGTTCTTTTGGACTGATGAGACCTAGGTGGAGATGTTTGGTCGTCATTCACAGCACCTGGTTTGGATAAAGCTAAACACAGTGTATTATTACAAATACTTTATACCAGCTGTAAATCATGGTGGTGCAGGAGTGATGATTTAAGACAAATGTGAGGCTGTTGATCCAGCAGCTTAAGCTGGGCTGAAATTGGGTCATGCAACAGGACAAGGATCCCAAACACACCAGCAAACCCAAGAAAAATATCAAGGTGTTGGAATAGCCAAGTCAGCGTCTAGACCTCAACCCTGTTGAGATGCTGTGGTGAGATCTTAAAGAGAACTTTGCATAATGACTTGAAACATCAATGAAGTGCAACAATGTGCTTCCGAAAGAAGGAATCAATGATGTGAGAAAGAAAACGTCATATCTAAAAATCTTCAAGATATTGTTTCTGAAATGTTTCATGTTACTGAATTATTATGTGTACTTATTTTTTCAAATCTGGTTTCAGACGGTTGGAGATAAATGAATAGGTATTTAAACGAGCCTGTTAAATTGAAATGTATATTATGTGACGATTTCTTAATTCTAATACATTAACCTGTTAGCTACAAAATGTTACTGATGACTGGAGAAATAAAGATCCTTCAACATGGACTGTATTTATTATACACTATATGGACAAAAGTTTGTGGACACCTAACCAGTAGTTTCCTCTTTGCTTTCTAAACATCGCATTCCACAGTAAGTCCCTATTTGCTATAATAATATTTGTTATAAAGTTATTACAAGCTCCATTCTTCTGGAAAGATTTTGGACTGTGTTTATGGAGCTTCATCCGAAGGTGTTCAATAAGGTTAAGGTCAGAGCTCTATAACAGGGGATCTTCCACTCCAACCCATGTGGAGCTGGCTTTGTGCACAGGGACATTGTCATGCAGGAACAGTGAAAAATACATGCTGCTACACCTAAAGAACCTTGGGGAAGAACCACATATGGGTGAAAAGGTCCGGTGTTCCCAATGCTTTTAGGCCATAAAGTGTATTATATTGCATCTTGGGATCAGTTTTCCTCACACTTCCTTAAACACATTTTAAAAAAATCATCCGAACAGCCTGAGAAATGGTGATTAAGAACAATCTAATAGCAGCATCTACTTGTTTCCTCCATTCAGGATGTTTTATGGATTTAATCTTTGATGCTGCACCACACATAGTACATAATGCAGTCCAAATATTGTCCTGCTCAGAGCTTTCATTTAGCTTTAACCCGCAGAGATGTTATATGTTTGTATACGCTGAGTATGGTTCTGGCACCAGGACAGACAGGAAGCTCATTCTGGAACGGTCTCTATTGTGATGGGTCTAAGTAGGTATCTTGAGACCTTGAGGTTTTTGTATATCAATGTGTCCAATTTAGATGGGAAATTAGATGTAGTAAAATGTATTTTTAATATCAAGAATTTTTAGAAGAAATAACATTCTAGATCGTTTCATTTATCAATATCTAGCTAGTCGTCGTTCTTACAGTAGCATTGCATGAGACTACCGACGGGCCACATGGAACCGTACATACATCTCATTCCAGCTAAATTAAAAAATAAAGTCAAATTTTGAATGTAACAACTGGGCCATGCTAAATGCATTAAAAAGAACAGGAAAAAGCAAACTGTTCACACTATACAAGAGATCACAAATTCCAATTGACCCCCCCCAACTGTATGTAGAAGAAGGGAGATATTGCTTTGCTAACTGCATGTCACACAGCCTTGTGGAAGGTCATGAGTTCAAATCCCAGCACCTTCAATGCTCTTAGCAATTAACTGTATAGCATAGTAAGCGAAAGTAGACTTTTTAATCCTCATCCATACTAATAGAATTCTAATATAATACTCATTTTAGTTCACAAAGAAAGGCCAAGGCACTCAGAGTTAGCAGTATTCCTGTATTAAGCATTCACTGTTCTGCCACAATATTAGATGTGGTGAGCAACAGCAAATCCGGCTAAACTAATCACCTCTTTGAGAAACAGAGGAATCTTTATTTACACACAGCTCAGTATGCTTATATGCGTCTCCAATATGCAGAGGGAAAAAGTAGTTCGGGTCACATGACAATCACTTGACAGTCATGTGCTGATGTCAGCTTTAAAATGATCTCTGGATTGGAAAGGTGATGAGCCGTGTTTAAGCAGGAGAAACGGATAAAACCGTGCCACAGAACGATCTTTAACTCAAGCAGCTTTTGTTGTATTAGTCCATTGTGTTTTACAATTAGTAACTCAATTCTGTCGATCTTACACATCATTCCTCAAAGCTAATCACACAAATCTTCCACGTAGCTCCAGACTTCCATGTTCTTTCCAAGCTATAGCACCTAAAGACGTTCTGTTCAGAACCCAGGGAAAACTGTCTTGGATCATTTCTGAGTAGAAAATGGCAGGTTTCCTGTAAAAAGAAATGCTTTTTTTATTAGGGGAAAGATTTTTTTAAATGACCACAGTCTCAAAGGAATGTAAAGCAACTCGTATATGATAATGAATAGAGTAGGTATAGAATAAGAGTAAGAAGGTTAAAGCTCTGGATTCTGTTTAAACACACAATCCAGAAATAACACTCAGGGCTGTTAATCCATCAGGCTCTTGTGACTCCTGATCCATTTTGATTTCTGACCCCGAGAGGCACTAAGCTTTGCACAAAGTATACTCTCACATGCAGAAAACAGGCTGCAATGCAGGTCCATTGTGAAAATGCTGAGAGATACAATACTACTCGCACTGTCAGTGTTTTTTTTTTTTCTTTAGAAAGCCCAAACATCATGATGCAGCAGTAACATATTTTTGACACGGTGATTGCATAATGTGTGCATAATGTGTAATAATATCCATATGCCGTGCACGTGGTTAGAATTTTAGACAACCATTTATAAATTACTCAAATCATTTTTTCGTAAGGTCACTCTCGACAGTTAGTTTCTTCAAACATTCAGCTGAAATACTTCACCGTGCCTCTTGTAAAACTCGCCAAAAATGTTCTTAACTAGTTGGCGGTTTCCTTTTTGTGATCCGGTTAATCTCAGAGCAGTTCAGTAGGATTTAGGTGAGGTGACTGTGCAGGTCGTTCCATAATAGATATCATTCCAGATGACTGTTTACTCTCAAAACAACTCTTACAGAACTCGGCGAATGCTTCGGCTAGGTGAAGTCGGTTCCAATGAGCCACAGTCCAGATGAAATTGCATGGTGATGGAGTATAGAATGGGAGCCATGTTGGTTCAAAATTCCTTTCACTTTCCAGAACCTTCTCTGCTCCAAAACAACCCAAAACCATTATTAAGTTTTCACCTCCATTGTGCCTGGGGGGGTGAGGGAGTCTGATCACATCATCTCTTCTGTTAGATTAATAAATGTCCATTTGGGCGAAACAGAAATTTCATCCACTCATTCACCGTCACATTACTGTGTTTTTGTTTAAATTCGTTTGCTGCATAGAAACAAAAGGAACATGCATGTGTCTCACAAACCATTAAATGCTGTGTGTTTCTACACTTTTCATTGGCGCTGTATAAATATATTTCTTGTCCCAAAAAACAAAAAAAAAAAAAACAGTTCACTGTTCTAAATGACATATTGATTTATTTATTCTCTTTAAACCAGAGGTTAAAGTCTACATTGGTTAAAGTATAACCAGCCAAAATAAAGGGGCTTCAGGGTGATAGATGTTTCTACTTCAGTGCATGCTTGTTGTTATTTTAAGTCTGAAAGCAGCAGTATTTAAACGGCTCGGCGTTTGTGACATGATGATTTTAGGGTTTAAATCCCAGCGTCATTACTGCGACGCCGAGTCAAACTATAACCTTTAAATTCCACTATGCATAAAAACGTTTCCCTGCTGAAAACTGAACTGTTGTATATTTCTGTATACACCTCAGTCAGAGTGAAAGCTGGATTGAGATTTCCTGGAAGTTCAGGTGTGAATAGTGGATTGTGATTGGATGGAAGTTCAGGTGTGAATAGTGGATTGTGATTGGATGGAAGTTCAGGTGTGATTTCAGACCATTGAACACGCAGGTAGTTTGTGTTTGTCAATTGACTCTAAATGAATGCGCTGCTAATAAACACCTTAGTGACATCCAGTTTTAGTTTCAGAGTCAGTACACATGCGATTGTACACATTTCTAAATGACCTCGCTCAGCTCCATGGAGTTTAGCGTGTGGTGGAACTTCTATGGTGAATTTCCATAGGATTTTCATAAACGACTCGAGGCACAAGATGAATTTGATGAACTGGAGAAGAAAACGTTGAAATGGGAAATAGAACAAAAACAGCAGTTACTCCAACAGCTTCATTATTAGTAGAAACGCGGCACGGATGCACATACACTCTCTATCGCTTATGTAATCGTCTGGCACTACTTTATCTGTGTGAGAGATGCGGAGCAGGAGATTGTAGATGTTACGAGTCGTTTATAAAATGCATAATAAAAATTAAGCATTATTTTGATCCATTCAGTCAGTTTTGCTCTGCAAACATCAATAACAGTTTAATTTTGTCAGTGCTGGGAAGTGACCATGGTTTAAGCTGATAATCCATGGCTGGATGTGAGGCTGTAATACTAAATAATATGATGAGAATACTTCCAGTAAATCCAAAATTCTGTTTTGTAGAAAAGATTTTACCAAAATGCCTGCTATTTTATTTTAATTTTTTTTTTACCCCAAACGTTGGTTTCTTTCCATTCATTAGTGATGCTTTTGTTCCTTTTTTCAGGCCCCATTTTTCTTTTTCTTTTTTTTTTTTTTTTAACCGGTTGTTTAATAATTATCTAACGCCCCGTATCAGTGTCACGCTCCGATCGGTGCTGTAACGTTTTCCACAGCTATATTAAGAACACAAGCGACACCTTCATTATGTTAATGATTGACACTTTAACACTAACATTTAACAAGTCATTTGTGAACAGTGGGGATGCATAAATAGTCGCAACCTTTAGTTTTTCATTAAAATTAAAAAGTTTATTCATTTATTTATTTATGATTTAGCTATTCTATTGAGGAGGTTTAACGTCTAGAAAACATGAGGTGTGCTTATTTAAATATATAATATAAACATATTTAACACAAATGGGGTTATGAAAAATCTATATAACAGCTTAAAACCTCACGAGTGATTTGTCGGATTATTACCCAAAGACAAAGACCCTGTGCACAAAGCCAGCACCATGAAGATCTCCTGCTATAAAACTTATTGAGCACCTCTGGTGTGAATTCCTCACCTCACCTACTTCTGTACCTGACATTTCAATCACCCCTGTGGTTGAATGATTCCCCACAAATCTCCACAAAATCGAGTCGAACATATTCCCAGAAGAGTGGAGCTTATTATTACAGCAAATAAGGACTAAATGTGGAATGGGATGTTCAAAAAGCTTTTATTTAGGTGTCCAAACAAAGTTTTATGTCCATATAGTGGATGTACAATATCACAATGTCATCTGTAGGGTAGAAACGTCTTGGGTATCATATAATACGTTTTTTTACTCTTTTATCACTGTATTACATCATTATCAAAACGGGTCCCTTTTGCCCTCTGCACTGACTTTGTACAATCTTTAAATGCTCCAAAATAAATAAATATATATATTAGCAAGTATTTTCCCAGAATTATACAGAAAAACTTAACATTTGCACTTGTAAAAGTTTTTTTCCCAGGCCACCACATATACGAGAATGATGATGATGATATTATAATTTTTTTGGAATATCCCCAAAAGGTTGAGGTGAAAGTTTTGAAAATACCATTCAGGGGATTTTGGCATTATTAGAAACTCTCAAAGTCTCAATCATCACACTCTCAACCCCAGACCATGATGTCATGTAAAAAATACACACTTTCAGGAACTACATGTCCTTTTTGGGTTTTTTTCCCCCTCAGCTATTTTTTTCTTTCCTGTTCTATCCACCCATCTCTACTGAGTTTTTAAGTTCTTTCACTGATTTTGCAGGCTCAGACATGGAACGAGTCAGCTCTCCTGGTTCAACAGGGTTGTGGTGAATGTGTGTGTGTATGTGAGAGAGAGAGTTTGAGAGAGCAGTGTGGCTGAAGAATGGTTGGAGAAAGTTGCTGCTTTTCCACAGTGCCAGGAAATAGCTCCTTCAGCTCCTGGGCAGATTATAAGAGAGCATTCTGCAGACGTTAGCTTGCCAGCGAGACGCCACATAGCTCTTGGACTCGCGTCATGGTGTCGTCTAGCTCGTTTTCGAGTTGAAGTTAGAGAAGAGAACAGGGGAGTGCGGTTTTGGAGGATTGTGTAGGGGATTATATTGTGTTTTAGAGAAAAAAGGGGTAAAATGAGAAGAGGGGGGGTGAGACACTGACAGGGAGACAGACACATAAACGTGTTCCAGTCTGAGCCAATCACTTGTGCATTTATTAACCCTACAGCAGGTTCAGAGCTGCTGTATAAGAGCTTTCCATTACTTTTTTTTCCAGTCAGATGCCTTCCCGAAGATCAGGTTACAGTGCCGCTGCTCTGCCTTCACAGAAATTTCCCAGTTGCTGTCTAAAAAGTTCAGACTGGCACACAGTCGCTCATCTGCATAAAGAAACAAGCTCCAAGCAGGTCAGAGGTTGCTTTGTTACTGCACAACCACACAAAAATCAAACGAACATCTAACTTTACACATAGCTAAAATTGAACATTAAACCAAACACACTAAAATAACCAAAATGCAGAGAAGGTCATGAGCTCCACAACAGCACAACGGAAAATTTCTTGCCACATGAGAGAGCAGTCTGGTTTCACATCCCCTTTAACAGCCTCATCTGTGGCAGCGAGTCCGCTAAAGTGGTGACGCCAGAGTCTCATACGCTTCAGATGAGCGAATTCCCAAAGGCCCTGTAAAAAAAAAAAAACCTGCAGGGCCGCGAGTGATGCATTAATTAAATCGGAGCTCTGAAGGAATGCTGAAAGTATTCCTGTATGTGCTGAGTCATGAAAAAAAATGTATGTATTTAACATACACTTCATGGGCAAAAGTTAATGTTCACTTGATTCCTTTGTGCTTTTTGTACATCCCACTTCCCACTTTTAATCCTTTTTTGCTGTTATGATTAACCTCCACTTTTTCTTCTGAGAAAGTGCTTGTGATTTGTGCTCATTCAACCACAAGGGTGTTTGCCTGGGGTGCAGTCAGCAGCCACATTTATCCCATAGGGTGGAGATCAGAGGTCTATAGCAGGCCACTTAAGATCTTTTATACACTTTAAAACCATCTAAATCAGATCTTCAAGGAGCTGGCTTTGTCCACAGAGGTGTTGCCATGCTGGAACAGGTCTGGGTCTCCTTGTTCAGAATATCAGTGTGTACCAGTCATTTTTCCAATAAAGTGTGTGTGATTATATTATTTATTTATATATTTATTTTAAAAAAATCTGTTCTAAAAATGTCCAAACCTGTTCCATCAAAACAATGCTCAAGATTTCTCCTGACTGTGACTAAGAATTTACCCACAAAACAAAGCCTCCTTTTTCCTCCCACAAGGCTGAAAATGACAAGATATTGAAAGGAGAGAAGTACAGTAAGGTCATTGTGTGTAGAGAAAGCATTTTAAAGCTCTGCAGGCTTCATCTGACCTGCACATGTGATCCTCGTCTGAGTTGCTGGTTTTCCCCCCACAAAGTTGGTGTTGTAAGTCGTGACCACAAAACACCAAAACTCGACTGCTCAAGAGGAAGCGGGAGGAAATTTCAGTTCAGTATAAAAACCGAGACGCACACCAACGCCTGGTTTCATTTCAGAGGAAACGCATGTCAAAAGAAAAAGAGCTGACATCATCAAAAAAGAGAAATGAACACAACATTAGATTAATTTTATTATTACATTTTAAATATTATTCAATAAAAACCATTCAAAAATATCAAACATTGTAAAACTAACAAAATAAAAAATTGAATTCGGAAAACAAATCACCCAAATCTAATAGCAAATTATGTTTTTACACACAAACACAATTAATAATATAATAATAATTAATAAAATTAGTACTGTTAAAATGTATTTGCGTTAATGCTTTATTTGGAGATATATATATATATATCTCCAAATAAAGCATTAACGCAAATACATTTTAACAGTACTAATTTTATTAATGTGTGATTAACTCAGCATGCATTTCTTTTTGACCATTTTTATAAAACAATATCCATCCATCCATCCATCTATCTATCTATCTATCTATCTATCTAATCTACTGTAATAGTGTGGATGAAAAAAAACTTCTGATGACAATGAAAAAGGCATGATATGTTTTGGCTGGGATATGTCATTTTTCTTTCATCATCTCTCTCTCTCTCTCTCTCTCTCTCTCTCTCTCTCTCTCTCTCTCTCACACACACACATACACACAAGCTGGCAGGAGGGCGTTTCTTTATCAGCAGGGAGGGAAAAAAGCTAACAAAGACATTCAGTTCCAACTCCCACATTTCTGTCAGCAATCCTGAAGCTCCTGAAGATTAAAAAAAAGCAACACCAAAACATCTGGCCAGATGCAGAGGTATTCTCTGTCTGGGTGAGGAGAAGAAGGGAGAGGATGAGGAAAGAGGAGAATAAAGGAAAGAAGAGAGATAAAAGAGGGAACAGAAAATAGAAAGGTAGCAGAAGAAAGGAGAGATGTGATGAGAAGAGATGAGAAGATAACACTGCCCTGTGGTCCTTCACTTCTCCTTCAGATGAAATGACCACACAGTCGGTACTCAGCTGCTCTCTGCCTCTACACACACCTTTTTTCCCCCAACTGATGAGGTGTGTAACCAAAACCAGGGTGTGTATGTGTGTGTGTGTGTGTGTGTGTGTGTGTGTGTGTGTGTGTGTGTGTGTGTTCAGCTGGGCTGGACTCCAGTTTAAGTGGGACATGGTGAGAGCTGAGAGTCATGTGAACACACCATCACCCCAGGTCACCTTCTCGCTCATGCGCTCTCTCTCTCTCTCTCTCTCTCACACACACACATGCGCACTTTTCTTTTTGAAGTGACTGAAATTAAACAAACAAAATTCCAAAAATGCTGAAATCTGAACAGCAAAGGAAAATTCAATACAGACACAAAAACTGTAATAAAATTACATAAAGAAAATATATAAGGAACTGAAATTATAAAACAACAACCCAGAAACAAAATTGCTGTTGCAAACAAATATTTCTTATAATTTCTTCCTTTAAAAAATGAACTGGAATCACTTTCTAATACAAAATAAAAACACTAACTGCCACAAAATCAATTGAAACACAATGTACACAAAAATATCCTAAATATAAAATACACAGAATAATTCATAAATAGAAAGAAATTGAAAATGACCAAACTACACAAATTGTGTACATTTCACAATGGGATGAATGAAGGATGTATCTATCTATCTATCTATCACACTACAATGGAGGCTGATATGTGAGGGTGCACTTACTTTTGTGAGATACTCAAGAGCCAAGAAGCACTTTTATTTATTTTTTTAGCATGTACTGTATATCTGATGCAGTACACAGTGACATGAGACAACAATCCTCTAGAACCCTGGTGTTACAACACCCAACACAGAGCTTTAACACCCAACACAGAGCTACAACACAGAGCTTCAACACCCAACACAGAGCTACAACACAGAGCTTCAACACCCAACACAGAGCTACAACACAGAGCTACAACACAGAGCTACATAACAGAGCTACATAACAGAATCTATCTATCAATCACACTACAATGGAGGCTGATATGTGAGGGTGCACTTACTTTTGTGAGATACTCAAGAGCCAAGAAGCACTTTTATTTATTTTTTTAGCATGTACTGTATATCTGATGCAGTACACAGTGACATGAGACAACAATCCTCTAGAACCCTGGTGTTACAACACCCAACACAGAGCTACAACACAGAGCTACAACACAGAGCTACATAACAGAACTCAGAGCAGGAGTAAAGTAAGTGTCCAAACAGTGCAGAAAAAAAACACAAAACAGCACCAACCGGTAAACCTGCTGTATATTATAAATATACATTATTATGCAAAAGAGGACTATAAACAAACACAATGCAGCAAAAAACAGCATATAAACAATATATGATTAAATATAATATATAATGTGGTGGTGGAAGGAATTGAGAGAGTAATGAGTGTGTGCTGAGTTCAGGTTGTACAGTTCAGTAACACACAGTTAAGTGTGTGAGTGTGGTTGTACACAATGCTGTTGACTTTGCGGATGCAGCGTGTGGTGTAAATGTGTGTAATAGACTGTATAAGACAGTAAAAAATATGGAGTGTGTATCAGAGAGACGAACTGTAATCACCACCACACCCAAATGACCAACACTGATTACAAAGGCCACGTCAGGGTGCGACCTCATCATTAAAGGAGAAAATATATTATTATTATTACTGCTGTGTTCACACAGAGATGGACATGACGTGGAAAAACACATTAAATCACGTCTAATTATGCAGGAGACTCCAGACTCTTAAACACACACTTCTGTACTTTAACACACACTTACCTTCTCTATACACCATACGCAGGAAATTTTGATGGACCTGGACTTCAAATCATGAAACACAATCAGAATTGATAGGAAGGAATTGGATGTGAACGACAGCACAAAGATGTTTATCGTCTGTTATATATGAAGATGCAGGAAGTGTATAAAGGAGAGGAGAAGAGAAGAAGAAGCTGGCAGTGAAGAGTCTCTGAAAACATGGCTACATAAATCAAATCAGTTTGAGACGAATTGCATGTCTGTCTGTATTAATGAAGATGTTGGATTTAACTCCTGGTGCTGTTTCACACCTGAACTTCCAGCCAATCACAATCCAGCATTCACATGAACCAGTGTGTAAACAGGAAGTAACTGTTTTGCAGCCCAGAGCATTGATACTGAAAAATAATCATCATATGACAATGACTTGACTGTTGATTATTTTCCTACAACGGCACGACATGCTGGTGGTTTATTCTTTACTTACGCTGCAGAGAAATTAAACACATCTCACAAAAAAGGTCCAAATCAAGCTGCTTTTAATGAAGAAAGAAGCAGTCATGAGTGTACAGAGCGTACCAGAACCAGATCCAATATTCCAGAAAAGATTTTATTTTACTAAATACACACATCATAGGAGAAAATGGTCAATAAGTGCATCCGTTTTTTTTTTTTTTTTTTTTTAACTGCCAATATTTCATTCGTTACTATCGACAGAGTAAAAAGTGTAGAAAACTGGAAGAGATCAAAACAAATAAATTATTTTTTGATACAAATTAATTTAAATGTCGAAGAAAAACAAGCGCCAAGAGCAAAAAATTGAACTTATCCCAGATATAAATAAAACGACGACCCGGAATTCGATCCTAGAAAATAAGCGAGGGAGAAAATAAAGCGTGAGCATTTTCTATAAAAAAACAAAAGATTTACAGTAGATTACACAGTGAACACGCGCTACAATTCAACCTGCTGATTTTATCGAAAGGATGTGGAGCAGGAGAAAAAAAACAAAAACAAAAAAACTATTTACAAAATTAGCGCTGATGAAATATAACCATGTACGCGATGCCGGTGGCGATCCGGATCCGATCTTCTCATTTCAAGGCTCTCAATTTCCGATCGGAATTCGGACCTCCTTTTTTTTCCCCTGAGAGCTCCTTTTCCACTGTGCTGTTGAAATACTGTTGCCTTGGAAACAGATTTCGGATTGTAGCATCAGTAACGCGTTTCTGTAACTACGCTACTCTAAGAATGCTAATGCTGAGTTACACACGCTGGTGCTCTCTCTCTAGATCTGGAAACCCGGTTTTGAATCATGGTTTTTATGTTGATTACCGGCTTCTGTGGCTGTAGGTTTTTATATTGTATAATTTCGCTGTAACGGATGCGACACGGATCTCATACGCTACTGTAAAATCGTTACTCATCCCTGAGTGATGCTAGTAAGTAAAATGATCTCTTGTGGGCGTGGCCTTTTTTTTTTTTTTACAGCCTGAAGCATGAACCACTTGTATTTGAACATTGTTGTATTTCAGATCGCTTCACAAGTCACCAGATTTGTTATCTGATTAAATGATATAAAGCAAAGCTACGTGTCGTAGCGATATAGAAAGGGCAGAGGGAACAACAACCTCGTAACTTCTCTACTATTTTCCATTAGAAATCCAAAAAAGTTGCTTAGAGCAACTCCTCGGGGGGTGGGTGGGTGGGGTCACTTCAAATAACTTCTCAAAGGAGCCGCTTCCAAAAAAACTTCAGAGGAGCCACTTCAAGAAACTTCTCAGAGGAACCGCTCAGGATGCAGTTGCACAGTTGCATTTGGAGGCTCAGAGATCAGATTACGGAACAGGTTTGATGTTCCACAGCGGCAGCGCGTTTTTGGAAGGAATAAGGGGCTCGAACAGGGTTTTAAGGAGAAAATAAATCTCAAAAACTTCGGCAAAAAATAAAAATCTGAGGAGTCCGAGAGTTTTTTTATTTTTTTAATCCCCCGAGGTGAAGGAGAACGCTTTACTCCATGATGGCTCTGTAGACGGAAGGCTCGATATAGTCCTCTCTGTAGCGTGAGTTTATAAAGCGCTGTCTTTTAGAGTCCTGTTTGACCTCCTTCTCCACAAAGACTCCTTTAAAGCGCATGTCTGACGCCACGGACTGGGGAGAGAGAGAGAGAGAGAGAGAGAGAGAGAGAGAGAGAGAGAGAGAGATCACAGAATGATTAAAGGCACTCAGGGGAAGAGTAGGAATGATGAAGTGAGAGTCTCCTCAGTGTCTCACCAGTCTGGTCTTGACACGTTTGGGAAGCTCCTCGTCCAGACAGTACACTTCTTCACGTTTTACGGTCAGCTGAGACTCGTCCTCGAACTCCAACTGGGGACACGAGACAGAGAGAAAGAAGCATATGAGAAATGAAGAAAATGAGAACCCGAGGGAGAAATGGAGATTCACATACAGTGTATATATAAATAAAATAATATAAATAGAGGAGTATCGTGATATGAATGTGACGTCATCATATTTCTCATGAAGTTTAATGATCAACTCGCATGGTGTTATAAAAGGAGCAACTCGGATAAATCCGATGCACACAGATGAGAAAAGTGTGTTTGTGTGCGATGTTGTGAATTTGTGAGTTTGTTTGGGTGATGTTGCATAATCACAGCAGGGAGACAAAACGGACTGTTCTGGGAACAAAAGGGGGGGAGGGGGGGGGGGGGGAATAATAAAAGGAGCAACTCGGATAAATCCGATGCACACAGATGAGAAAAGTGTGTTTGTGTGCGAGATGTTGTGATTGTGAGTTTGTTTGGGTGATGTTGCGTAATCACAGCAGGGAGACAAAACGGACTGTTCTGGGAACAAAAGGGGGGGGGGGGCAATCACACACACACACACACACACACACTCACTCACAGGTGTGCTCTAAAACGCAGAATGTGCTAACAATTTTAGTGTGTTTGTGTTTGTGTGTGTGTGTGTGTGTGTGTGTGTGTGTGTGTGTGAGAGAGAGAGAGTTTCCCTGACCTGGTACATGGGGATGACATGAGCTGCGACGAATTTGGCACCGTATATCAGCCCGTCTGTCCAGCGCACCTGCACCACGGCGCCCTCTGCTGGAGGCCCGAGTCTCACACAGTCTCTGTTCTGTAACCAAAAAAATTGTTGTTAGGAACAAACAGCGTCGCACACCAACCATTGCTCTCTGATTCACGTCACGGCGTTACGCACCACGATGTCCTCTGGGAAAAGGTTGTCGCTGAAGGAGCCGTCGTCGAACACCACCTCATAGAACGTAGCCTTTGTGAGCTCCACCACCTCGCAATGGTAATAGCGCCCGTTCTTGTGCTTGCAGATGACCTTCTGCCCAGTCACCAGTTCTCGCAAAGACGCCTTATTACGCTGCAGAGGAAAAAAGAGTCACACGTCGTTATCACCCGAGTCGGATTCTGGTGCAGGAGTTTAGAGAGCCCAAAAACTCAAAAATGTCTCGTAGGGGTTTTATGTACCAAGATAATGAGATGGTACCGATCTGATACCAGAAAAATAAAAAAGAAACATATCAGATATAGTATATAATAAAATAAAAAAAAAATAGAATGAATTTGATCCGATCTTGTAACTAATATATACACATATAAGTAGATAAGTTACAAGATCGGATCAAATCAAATATACCCTTTGCTTCATAATGTACATTTCATAAATTTCTTCTATCTATCTATCCATCCATCCATCTATATTGCCGATTTGATCACAAAACAATATATTGAATTTGTTTATCAATATGTTTGAATTATAAGCATTTTTTTTTCAGCGAAGCGACTTGTTTACAAATATTTAGCAAAGTAAAAAATAAATACCCGTATACACGGTGCTGAACATTAAACAAGCGTCTTGTAATATCGTGCTAAATCTTTCTCCTATCGTATCGGCCTGCACTGGAAGCTGACGTATGCAGTATAACATGCGGTGGTTTATTTAGCGTGAAGAACGGGGTGTTTTTAATAACGATGGAGAGTAAACGTGAACATGCCTCTGGATAACGAGGCGTCTCGTCGCCCCTTAGCAGGTGTGTGGGGGTACAGAGCAGGTGCAGGACGAATAAAGATAAATAGCTCGTGACGAGATCGGCAGAGTGAACATTACAGCCACCGAGACGTAAAATTAGACACGTGTAATTAGACGTTTGTGCAGGAACCATGAGAGCAACGATAATTAGAGGGTTATAAAGTAGAACACTGAAGCTCCGCCCACAGAATTAACCAGCAACTAAACTCTATCTAACCTCAATCCTAACCCTCTCATGTAGATCACACGTACACGACATGGCTAAAGGTTTGTGAAAACCTGAGCAACATTCCACATTTAGTCCCCATTTGCTGTTATAATTAACCTCCACTATTCTGGGAAGATGTTCCACTGGATTTTATGTAGATTCATTCAGCCACAAGGGTGTTAGTGAAGAGATGAGGTGAGCAACACCTTTGGGATGAATGTGAATGATGACTGCACCCCAGACTTCAATACGATTGTAGCTCTACAGCAGGAGATTTTCCACTCCAACCTATGAAAGGCAGATCTTTATGGATCTGGTTTTGTGCACAGGGGGTATGGTCATGCTGGCGCAGGTTTGGGTCTCATGCTACAGTATCCAGAGACGTCCTGTACAATTGTATGCCTTCAACTTTGTGTAAAATTTTGGAGTCCCAATACTTTTGGCTATAAAAATAACACTAGATAAAAAAAACCTGGAAAAAAACTAAACTCCATCCTAAAAGGTCACAGTATTCCTCAGAGAAAGGAGGAGAACATTTCTTGGAACTGCTGTCACGCTGTGAGAATAAACGCTATCTGCCCTCTTCCACATACATACGCAGACGGACACTTATGATTGGCTAGTGTCATGTAATAGTAAACATACCCTGCCCCCAACTCTACTTTCACCTTTTAGTCAATCTTTTGTTATTTGTAGTTTTTGGACTTTTGCCTTTTATGGAGTTTTGAACAACAGATGTTCTTGAAATGTAAAAATGTACACCAGTGAATGTGTAGGAATATAAAGTTGTTTAGCTTTTCTAGTTTGTTGATACCTCGATGTTTGTGCCTCCTTTGTGTCTCCAGCAGGTAAAGAAGACGACGAAGGGCCAGTCGTCAGGGTGCAGGTGAACACCGACCGCCTGAGCACACGTGGGGTGGAAGGAGGAAGAGCAGCGGCCGTGGGAGCACTGAACACAGCAACCAGACGCCTTCTTCATCTGCTTCCGACAGTAATGACACTTCTGCACACCAAAAACACCACATCCTGTCAAGATCTAATGGCAGTCAACACACAGCTTCTAACAACATGTAGAAAACAATGTAGCAGTCTCTCTTTCTCACACACACACACACACACACACACACACACACACACACACACACGCTTACCAGTTTAAATCTCTGTAGCGGTATAGCACTCAGATCTACCGGCCTGCGCTCGGGGATGTTTACAAACCTGGCCTCCAAAACAGCTACTGCACAGAACACATGCACCCACCTACACACACACACACATGTTCATCATCAGGTCCACCTACTACACATTTCCTACCTAAAGGCCCACATGTTGAGGTGCATAATTATTGGCGCCCCTTTTGCTTGTCCTTTAATGGACCCGTAGCGTGATGTATATATCCGGTCACATGACTACACACGATGTCACGTCACGTCTAATTTGCTCATCAGTCACCTTAAAAACTTGAACATATAACATACTTAAATCTTATACATTATATAAATGTGTTGGCTTCATCACACCGTTTCCTCCGAGGCATTTTTCACGTCGTTCCTGAACCCTACGAGACCCACCAGAGCAGAAATGTATCACGATAATTTATCACCATATAAATAGCACCCACCCCCTAACAACCGTCCTCAGAGATAAACATTTTTATTTCTTTCATATCGTCCTGAAACCCTGCCAGACTGAAAATAACTTCCTGGGATTGTTACCAAGATACTCACTTGTCGTTGTTGGCTCTCTGCAATGCTCCTCCTCGTAAAGAACACAAACAGCAGTCCTGAGGAGGGAAGAAGGAAGTGAAAAATTTAAGATCATAAAACTAAAAACACAAGAACAGAAAGTGGACACTGAGTAATTAAACCCGAGGTAACTTTGTCCCGTATCTACGAGATCAAGATAAATCATAAATTGATTTTATAGAAATGATTATTCAGAATCCACCCTCCTCGTGTCAATACACTAGAACGACACTTGACTTTTCACCATGTGCTTCTTCACCAAACTGATCACCACACACAATTGAGGTGTATTTGGGAGCAATCAAATTTTCCCTTCACTTAAACGAGCAGACTCAAACCTGTTCCAGCAGGATGATGCCCCTGTGCACAAAGCCATGAAGGTCTGCTTTCCATGGGTTGGAAGTGTGTGCAAGATCTCCTGCTATAGAGTTCCATCCCTATTGAACATGAATGAAAGCCTCCTCACCTACATCAGGACCCGACTTTACTAACTATCTAGTGGAACATCTTCCCAGAAGAGTGGAGCTCATTATAACAGCAAAATGCAGAAGAAACGTGCAATGGAATGTTCAGAAATCACAAAGGAATCTTCATATAGGTCATATAGAGCATGTCTACTGGGAGGAGAAAAAATTAACTGGCCACGTTCCACAGAGCGTTTCATCTCCTCGACTGTAAAACGTTAAAAGTTTAACGTTACACAAATAAGCGTGTGTGTGTGTGTGTGTGTGTGTGTGTGTGTGTGTTGGGAGGGTTTCACATCCAGCTATTTAATCAAAACACACAAAGTTTCCTGTCTTCTCTCCCTTCTGCAGCTTAAACAGGGATAAGTTATTATTATTTTTATTTTTTTTTTTTTTTTAAGGTTAAGCAGGTGATACAAATCATTTATTCATTGTTTTCTTATTTTTTTATTTTTTTATCACCTCGCCCAATCACATACTTTTACTTCCAACTCAATTGGTATTTGATTATAATTTAGATTTGCATTTTTTCTTTTTTTTTTGGCAATAAAACTGTTAAGTATTTTTTTTTTGAAACATCAATCATCTGATAAAAAACAAAAAATAAATTTAAAAAAAGAACCGTAACTTTATTTTCAGAAAATAAAAATGGAAGGAATTCATTGTTTAACAATTAAACACAGAAAGAATTAATGAAATGTTTCAAAATAAAAAAAAATCAAATCAGTTGTGACAAAAGTAATGGCACCCACTTAATCACTTTTCATTATGAATAATAAATTATTATTTAACATTATTATTTGATCAAAAGGGTTGAAATGCTTCTATTTTTCAACAATTTTTTTTTTTAAATAAATAAAATAAAAAAGAAATGCAGAAAAGATCTAAGCGCTCTGACCTGAGTAAAAGCATTGTCTTCACAGCGTGAACACCTCCATCCATCCAGACTGCTGCCTCGAGGAACTCCGTAACAACCTGAGGAGATACAACATTGAATCCTCGAACCTTTATCTGGAAACGTGCATAAATACGCAATTTATAAAATCCTTCAATTTATATTCTAATCCTTAAATATTAAGACTTTTTACAGCGCAGAGTTTTTAGAGCGCAGTGTTCACGTTCCTCAGCACGAACACGACACGATTTAGCGACAACCAGGTGCAGACCTCACGCAAACACACACCACATGAAATCGTTATCGCCGATTTCCCTCTAGAAAGTGAACGACATAGGAGTGCGTTTAGCCGTTACATTTTATATATTATATATACACACATACACACTAATAATTGTATTCGCTGTTACTGGCCTAATTTACAATTATTTCATGTTTTTTTACGGACAAACCGTATGAACAATTCCACACAGAGGAGCAGTATAATCTGCTGATAGTAAATCTAGAAACTCAGAAACACTCAGTTCTTTTACAGGGTGCCATTACTTTTGTCATAGTCTAAACGTTTTGGTGTAATCTGTGTGTCTGTGTGGACGGGAAATCTTATCACACACACACACACACAGCGAGTACACTGTGTACTCTTTCCCATGTGAAAACACCTGTGGACCAGAGGAGAGAACATTTTGAAGACATGAGGGAGTTTTTGGGCCACAAGAGCGAAAATAAAGGCGTCTGTACTTTCACACGAAGTGAATTGGTGGGAAATCGTCAGTGTTTCTGTTCCAATACTATCAAAATAAGTTTCAGGGGGAATACTCACTGGTGTGAACGCGAACGGAGCACACCGTACAGCTGACCAGAGGACTGGTTCCATCCTCATCCAGGTTTGGAGTGGACAGCTGTCCGTCAGAACTTCCCGTGAAGCACATCTCCGGGATCAGAGGCTTCGTCCTAATGTTGTCCTCTCCACTAGACACCGACGTTCCCTGGATCAGAGTGCTCAAATCGCTCTGGGAGGAATGGGAGATCAGTAGCAAGGCATCAGTAGCACCAACACACACACACATTCTTGTACAACTACAAATCATTTATCTGAATCATCTCTGATGGTGGTGGTGTTTTCCTCATGGCTCTCGTCTCTACCTGCTCGTACGTGTGGAAGAGGCTGCACACGGCACAGTATGGAGCCTGGAGACCCAAACGCCGGTTAAACTCGCGCTCCACCTTAAAGCTGCGCAATATCCGTTTCTGCCACAGGGGCCTGAGTAGCTCAGCCCAGGGGTCCGATTCCTGACAGTCCACATCGATCTCCACCTGCTCCTGCAACTCTGTACCACAAACACACAATTGTACATTTTACTTCACTTCTATGGACCACAAATGTGAATATCCAAAAAAAAAAAAAAAAAAAAAAAAAAAAAAAAAAAAAAAAACACTGAATTTAAATTAAACCGGATTAAAACATGTAAAAACCCTGAAGGAACAGAAGAATTTCTATTCGAGCGGAAGCAGGATTTTCACCATCACAACTACTTGATCTTTCGGTGCCATTATAAAAATCAAGAATCATGAAGTGTAACCTTCATCGCTGGAGCTGTCTCTGAGCAGCGGGTGAAGCTGTGGCAGATTGCTGAGGGGTTGCAGCATCCTCTTCATGCTCTTGTTCTCTTTCTCATCCTCCGTTTCATCCTGCGGCGATAAAACATCAAGTTTAACGTACAAGCGCAAACCGTCTCTACGTCACGTATTACTGTAAAGGCATAGAAGACCCGAGAGAGCGTTCAGACGATCAGCTTTTTAAAAGCAGCGTATCGTAATCGTAGTTGTGAGATTCAGAAATTAGCATTAAAACACATAATTATAACAAAAGAAACGAAAACCTGAATAATAACATCGGCATTTATCTCGTTTTTTCTCGTCTGTACGCTTCCTAACATTCATGCAAAATAAAGAGGCTGGAGTCAATTATGTTATAGCGCCATCTAGTCTTCACACCAGGAACTCATCTTAAACATTTATTTCTGATTTATAAAAAAAAAAAAGAAAAAAGAAAAAGAAAACAACAAAAGTTTTAAATTATATATATATATATATATATATATATATATATATATATATATATATATATATATATATATATATATATATATATATTCAACTCACCTCATGTGTGTCTACGCTGTGTTCTGGAGTGTCTATGCTGTGTTCTGGAGTGTCTACGCTGTGTTTCAGCTCAGGTGTGGGTTCTGACTCGGAGTCAGAGTTCATGAAGTCTTGGACTTTGGGATATTGGGGTTTACAGAGCGTGGCTTTAGCGGCGTAGGTGTGAACCTGCAGGGCATCAGAGGGACTCAGGGTCCGGTGAAAGAGCAGGCTGGCGACCCCAGGCTTGCTGGACGTCCAGGGCAGAGCGGAGAGGCAGTGCGGGGCCATGGGGACAGTGGCGATGGACAGATGGCTTTTTCTTTGGGCCTGAGGAGACTCCGGGGCCGAGGTTACATCAGCGGTCTCCGATTTAACGCAGCTCTCGGAACGAGGAGGTTTTACACGCGACCGACTGCTGCACTCTGAAACCAAATGGACACACAACACTCACGTTTATACTGCGTTCCAGAGATCAGATCAGGGAGATGAACAGATACAGACAGTGGAGGGATGGAGGGAGAGAAAGGTAAGGAAAGTACCGGAAGTGTCCGAGCTCAGCTCTGGCTGTGGAGAGAGACGTCCCTTCTTCCCGTAAACAGAGTCGCCATTCTGCTCCTCACTCTTTGGCAGAACATCATCCGGTACCTCCAAACACACACGGTGCCTTTTAGTACCGATCCTCTGTTTGGCCACACTGAGGACGTACACACACACACACACACACACACACACACACACACACACACACAATTATTCTCCTAATCACTTATAATAATAAAATAGAAATAAGGTGAACAGCAAAGCTTAAAAACTGGAGGAAGGGAAGCCCCGCCAAAAACGAGGGGGAAAAAAAGAGAGACAACAGGCAAAAAGAAGTGAGACACCAGTGGAGGTGTTGTACAGCAGCACTAAAGGAGCAGTAACCTCCAACACCAAAAAAATCCATATAGACAGAAAACCAAAAAGAATTTATTTACACCTTTTTTTGGAGTCGCTGCTCAGCTTCTGCGTACACGGTTCTCTGTGACCGAAGTCTCCTTTCTTGCCGCCCATGAACTCTGCCGCCTCTGGAGTGGGTTTGGTGTGATCGATGGGCGCGTTGTCCTTCCCCGCCAGCCACAACTCGTAACGCTCGGGCTGATACTTCCTGACAAACACGTCCATGGAGATCTTCACCATGTCCTTCCGACATGAACACTGCAACCGAGAGAGTCGGAATGCGTCAGGCGTGAGATTTAACCGCAACACCGCATGCAACAAACGACACTAAACTCGCCGGATCTCACCAGAATGGCCTGCTTTCCGTAATCGATCCACCGCTGCGTAGCGAAGTTGGTCGACTCCGCGCAATTAAACCCGTGATTGAACCCGGCGTGATAGCCATACGGGAACGTCACCATGAACTCTCCAGCTTCCTGAGTGATCTTAAAACAAATTTTACAAATTAAAAACATGGATGAGATGCAGACACTGGAATGCAAAATTGTCTTAGCATTTCAACGGTCTCTCACTTTTTCAAAAGGGATGCCATATTTCTTCAAAATAGAGGGAGAGATCAGGGTCATCTTGTGTCTGAGAAAAGCTTCGCAGTTTTGAGAACTTCCAGGAAAAAATCCTGCACAACAATAAAGTTGGAATAGAAACTGCAGTTCAGTTCAGGGTTTATCCACTAGGTGGCGATTACATGCATATGAACTGAAAAAGAGTCTAGGTGTTTAAAACCGCGATCATGCGTACCTTTAGCCAGACGCTCCAATCTCTTCCCGTGCTCTGGAGGAACAGTGTACCTGTACAGGAACGTTCAAAATTAAACCTGCTCTCAGAAGTTCTCAAGATTCACACACACTGAAAGGTTTTTCCTACGGAATAGAAGCTGTACCACGACTTGGGTTCCCCGAAGTGAAGGTAATTGATGCTGTAGAGATCCATGTCCTCCGTGTGCCAGGCGAACGTTGTCTTCCACATGCCGAAGTACAGGTACGGCGTGTTCACCCCCTCGATGGTGATGCCGCTGTCATGCTCCACAGTGTCCAGGATGGTGTTCAAATGGCCCACATTCCACTCATCCACACCCTGACGTGAGGAAAAAAAGAATTCAAAACTGAAGGAGGATGAAGGTGTAGAAAGAAGGGGGCTGGGGGAAGAAAAGGAAGAAGCAAGAAAACAGGATAGAGAAAAAGGATAAAGAGGAGAAGAAGATAAAATAAGGAGGAAGAGTGAGAAAGTCACTCACAGGGTCATACAGAGTTCCGTTAACGTCGGCTCCATAGATGGGAGGGTTGAAAGTGACGTTCTTCCAGTATTTCCTCTCGAGCTCTTCAAAGTCATCGTATCGTGGACTGCAGAACCTGCAGGAGAAGAAACAAACAACTCCATCACCACAACCAAACACTGCCGTGCGAGAGTCTGATATCATCCGAGTTGACGCGAGTGTTATCGCTCACTCACTTGTCGCTGTTGGCGGTTTTGCGGAACTCCTTCACAGTCATGGGTTTCTTCTGGATGTTGTACTGAGTGAAGAGTCCAGATTGACCCGTCACCACCTGCTGGATCGGCGCTGGGATCAACAGGTCATCGATGTCGTCGTACGAGCGTCTGGGCTTCCACTCCTTTGGAGGAACGATCTGTAGATCATGAGAGAATTTATCGTTAAAAAAAATCATTTTTTTTTCTTTGTGCATTTATTCATCCCAATTTAGCTTGGAGTGAGTTTGGTGTGTGTGTGTGTGTGTGTGTGTGTGTGTGTGTGTGTGTGTACCTTGGCCAGACCGGCTCTGTGCGCTCCCTTAGACTCCATGTAAGCGATGTAGCGGCTGAAGCTCTTGAACTCCTCCATGGTCGGGTAAAAGGTCATGATCCCCTTGGAGGAGAAGGAGGACGAGTCACACGCCATCCTCACCCCTGTGGATCCCCAAACCTGCAACCACACACACTTCAATCAGAGCTGAAAAACTCCTTCGAAACTGCTGATAAGCAGAAAAACACTCCTAACAGTAAACAAACAACAAAAACATCATTATAATGGCTTCAAGAAGTAAATAAAATTCTACTGAGAGAAAAATAAATGAACAATAAATGAATAACTAATGGGACATTTATCTCCTCTAACAGAAGAACAGGAGAGAAGATGTGATCAGACTCCCTCACCCCCATAGTCACACATGGAGGTGGAAGTTCAATGGTTCGGGGTTGTTTTGGTTACGGAAAGTGAAAGTAAACCAACATGTCTCCCAGTCCACACTTCAGCACCGTGAAGTTCTGTCTGGACTGCGGCTCATTGGATCCGACTTCACAGTAAAACAAGACGACTAGCCGAAGCGCACGTCTGAGTTCTGTACGTGTTATTTAAAGAGCAGACAGACGTCTGGAGTGATATCTATCATGGAACCACCTGCTCAGACACCACACATAAATCCTACTGCACTGCTCTGAGATGAACTGGATGATTTCAGGTGAATATTTCAGCAGTACGTTTGGAGAAACATGTTTGACTCCTGAGAGTGTATGAAGCCGTTCTTCATGCTAAAGGAGGATTATTTAATGAAAAAAAAACACACCTGGACATTTATAGATTTTTTTCACTCTCACAAATTTTCCAAGCTTGCAGTAATTTCATACTAAAACAAAGAAAACACTGTACAGTGTGTTTAGCTTTTTAAGTCATATGAAATTGATTTTTATATTTTTATGATTTTTTAATGTATATATTTTGATGTAATACGGCAGTTAAATGCACTAAATGAGTTTTGTTTTCACAGATATTCTTTTATGTAATTTAATATTAACAAAAATAATAATAATAAAAAAAAAATAACTTTTTCATTTTTAAGACCGTCTTATTTTCTCTTGTATATTAAGTATTTCTTTTTAGTAAAGAAAAAAATACTTATTGATCCGATTATTCAATTAATCGATGGAATAGTCTGTAGAAAACTCGATTACTAAAATAATCAGTAGCTGCACCCTGCGTTTGTTGCATAGTAACAAAAGGAACAGAAAATGTTTATAAAAGTAATAATATAAATATATTAGAATGTCCAATAATAATATAATATAATATAATAAGTGTGGGGAGAGAAAGAGGGGGGGGGAGAGAGAGAGAGAAAGAGAATCTAATTTATCCATTCTTTTTTCTTTCTTTTATTATTTATTATTTAGTTGTAAATACAAGAACATTATATATATATAATATTAATATTGAAATAAGTCAAGATATGAATAAAAGAAATACAGAATATTTTAATGAATAAATGTATGCCTATTAGTTGACTGTGCTTTGTGTATAACTTTCTCATACTTAAAACATGTTTAATTAAATTTAATAAAAATTACTGATATAATACATTGCAAATAAAACGCACAGTACGCTACAGTAGAAGACGCGCATGCGCACTGCGTCGTCACTCAGCACCTCCGGGTAACGTCAAACCCATAGACCACGCCCCGTCCTGGTCACGCCCACACTCCGAGACATTCTGAACGCTGATTGGCTGAGCCGAGAGTCTCTTTAAAAAAAATACAAAAAAAAACCTCTCACCGCTAACGCTAACTTAGCTTGCTAGCTAGGCCTTGATGTTCTGTGTTTACAGGACCGGGAGAGGAAACACATCCAGCGGGACATTACAGCTCCGGATCCGCACCGTATTACCGCCACAGAACCCAAATCCGCCGAACGATACAAAGAAAAGAGGCGGGAAAAGCCGTTTTTTTGTTTTATGTAGCCGAGATTAGCCCCGTTTGGCTGGTTAGCATTAGCATTAACTCCGTGCAGGAGAAACACAGTGTTTTAACTGTATAAATGATGATCTCTGTGAGACTGAGCGCTCTGAATGCACACAAACTTACCGATGATGTGGAATAAATGCCGCGGGAAACCCGCTCTTATCTTTCCGCCTCTCTTCACTCACTTTCAGCACCGGACCTTCACAAGCCCAAGCCCCATCACCTCCATTAGCTCCACACTGCGCATGCGCGTTGCCCATTTGTTTACTATGGCCAGGAGGAACCATAACCAATCACAGCACTGTCACGTCCTGGGTTGCCAGATTGAGCAATATCACAATATAAAATATAGACCGCTGGGTTTTATTATTAATTTATATATATATATATATATGTTTTTGTAGAAAATGTTTGTTATAATAATCATTAGTTTTTTTCTTGTTCATACACATCCCTATATTAAATTATTAGTTTATTTATATTTATATATAAAATATATATAAACAGTATTTACTATTGTATTATTTTACATAAAAAAACAAATGCTGTAAAAGTAAACATTGTTTTTTAAAAACTATTTAAAAAATAAATGTAGTTAGCATTCTTTTAAATTATGAAATGTTACTTACATATCCAGATTCTTAAATATGTATGTGTTTATATAAATAAATAAATAAATAAATAAATAAATATATATATATATAATGTACTAGAATTCTATAAACAAAAAAGTACAGTGAAAAATATGACCTGATTGTTTTCTAAATAAAAGATTTATTATTTTAAATGATTTATTATTGACACATCTGTATTTAGATGTGGTTCAGGGCTGTGTTGCGATTCAGCAGGTTTTAAAGATCTTCCGTTATTTTATTTTTTATTGAAATCTGGTACAAACAGTGTAGATCTTCTGGGATCTTCTGTGGAAAAATTCTTGTGAAGGAATAACAGACACAATCTGCTTAGTTGAGGGAGGAACAGAAATCAGAAGTCATTTACATCATGTATTTTACTACAAATAAATAAAAAATGAGCAGAACTAAATTAAAGTCTAGGTTTAATGAAAAAAGTGCATTAGGAGTCTTGACTGTGGAGTTTTTTATAAGAAAATTGATTGTTCTTCTGAACATCTTGTAGAATCTGACATGGTTTACAGAGCTCCACCCATCATTCACACCTCTGAGATGAATGTAAATGAAAGCCTTCTCATCTTCTCACCTACACCACCACCTGACTTTACTAACACTCTTGTAGCTGAATAAATCTCCACAAAATCCAGTGCTCTTCCCAGAAGAGTGGAGCTCATTTTAACAGCAGAAAAATGTCATGGTCAGGTTTCCATAAACTTTCAGCCATATAGTGTATCACTGGATAAAAAACATATTACATGCTGTTCTTGTAAAAAATGGTGACTGTTGATGAGCTTCTGTGGTGTGAGAGAAATGAAACATCTATAAAATAAGCTGTTTTACAATCATCCTAATTTCTATTCATCAAAATCATAAAACCAGAAGGTTGTTATCCTGTAATCCTCCCTCTGACACACAGGGGGCGCTCTCACTCTTTTCCTTCGTCCCAATAAACTTCAGCTGAATTAACTCCAATAAAATCAACTTGATAATGAATCTATTATGAACTTCCAGGTTACACGACTGAGTTTTGGGACCGTACGGATCTACAGCACTCAGGTGTGGAAGGGGATGATTTCTGGTGTCTAGATGAGGAGGAGTTTCTTCTATCCTCCTTCCTCATCAGGTTCTTCCCTGTATTGGCTTATCAAAGCATTTTGGGAATGAGGTCACTCTGTGATGTGATGTGGATGTGAATAAGCTGTGATGAAGGAAGACGTCCATCTGTTGCTGAATTTCCACTCCAGGAACAATGCAGAAGTGATTTAATGTTTTCAATCTGTACACAGATCAGCTCATAAAGCCTCGGATTTCATGTAAATATCGCCATCACCATCATTAGTACCATGATCATCTTCATCATCATCACTGGCATCAATGTAGTCATCACCATCATCTTCATAAGTCTCTGAATCTGCATCAGCAGCATTGTCGTTATCGTCTTCCTGTCATCTTCATCAGCGTCATCTTGCTCATTATCATCTTCATCAGCATCATCCTCATTATTAACTTACTGTCATCTTCATCAGCATCATCCTCCTCATTATCATCTTACTGTCATCTTCATCATCCTCATTATCAACTTACTGTATTCTTCATCAGCATCATCCTCCTCATTATCATCTTCATCAGCGTCCTCCTCATTATCATCTTCATCAGCGTCATCCTCCTCATTATCATCTTCATCAGCATCATCCTCCTCATTATCATCTTCATCAGCGTCCTCCTCATTATCATCTTCATCAGCGTCATCCTCCTCATTATCATCTTCATCAGCGTCATCACCCCCCTCATTACCATCTTACTGTCATCATCATCATCATCATTATCAACTTCCTGTCATCTCCATCATCCTCCTCCTTACCATCTTACTGTCATCTTCATCAGCATCATCCTCCTCATTATCATCTTCATAACTGGCAATAGAATCATCACAGCACTCATTACCATCATCAAGGTCAAAATCTGCCTCATTATCATTATCGCCATAATTGTTGCATCTTCATAAACCTCAGTTATCGAAGCAGTCATCCTCATCCCTCTCATCACTATCTTCATCATCATCATCATCACACTCACCGTTACGCAGGTTGATAACGTCTGAGAGCAGGAGGTTTGAGGATCATTTTTGTGTCTTAAATAATAAAATTTTGTCCAATAAAAATAAAATCTTTATTCGAGTCATTTTGTTCATTTGAACGTAATAAAATGAAAATCTTCCATTTTTATAAACAAAATTTTCAGACAAGTCGAAAACATAAAACCTGCACCAGAACCCTGTACAGGAAACCCATAGCTCGTTCACCTTCCAAATTTCTTCTCTGATCCGAGACGTTTCTGTTTCCTCAGGTTCCTGTACCGACACTCAATCGCTCATTTCTTCATAAAGAACAAACTGCTGATGGACATCTCATATCACATCAAAGATTAGATGGGACTGGACGTGATCAAAGCCGATCCAAACCATCAGGATGTCAAAAGAAGTGTCTGGAACGATCAGAGAGGATTAGCTCTTGGAGGTACAGATCTGGAGATCACAGTGACCTTCTCAGATGGAAAGTTTGAAATAACCTGGTCTCCATAGCTGAGAAAGACCCTCAGTGAGAAGGTGTACAAAGAACCTGATAATGGAGCTCCAGAGATCATGAGTGAAGCTGGGAGAACTTTGCAGAAGATCAAGCATCATGAAGACACTTCTCAGATCGGGAATTACGGCACACCATGGAACATTAAAGCTCGAGTAAAGAATGATGAGTTTTCCTTTAACAAACCTTTATATCGATTTGAGAAACAACTGAACGACACGTCGAAGAAACGACACGTCAGACACGTGGGTTGTTGTACAAAAAAAATCCCCCAAACAATTATTCAACTTTATTAACGTCACGTTTTTTTTCAATTCAGGTTTTTTTGTTGTTGTTGTTTGTTTTAATTATAACGATCCGTAACGAATAGAAAACAGAGTGCGTATACAACAGAGTGAAACCCCTACAGCACGAACCATTCACAAGGTAAAAAGGAAACGTTTGGCCAGCGTAGTGTGTGTGTGTGTGTGTGGTTATAATCAGCTGTGCTGCGTCTGAAAGAACACACACACACACACGCACATGCTCACTCACACCTGTACACACCTGTACGTGTGTGCTTTTGTGTGTTAGGATTAATACAGTAGATATTTTTCTTTCGCAGTATTAATACAGATTCACCCCCCCCCCACCCCCGCAGTCTCTCTGGAGTTGGTACGTCCCGATCTGTAGCTGTATATATATACTATATGAATAATATTTATAATTCCCTCATATTTATATATTTATATTTATTTATATATTTATAGAGATCTAGATATTTCTGTAGAAAACGCCCCCCTGTGGAGTGGTTAATACTGTACACTTGGATGAGAAGTCGGATTTGAAACGTGTCGTATGACGTCTGTATGGATTACGACCCCACGCCACGGCACGTGCCGATAATCGATGTATTTATACATCACTATATTTGACACTATATTTATATATAGTTAGAATCTTATAGTTAGTATATTTAGAGAACATTCCAAACTAAGGTCCCAGGTCACATGACCAGGCTCTCCATCCAATCAGCAGGATTAAGCGTGAAACAATCAGATGTTAAAAAAAAAAATTCGTAAAAATCGTCAAGAACGAGAACTCTTTTTTTTTTTCTGAAACGTAAAAATTAAATCAAATATCGGCACGTGCAACCGGACCGCGTTTTTTTTTTTTACCCCCCTCGTCTTTTTGTCTACTTTTTAAAATTCCTCAATATTTTATTTTGTACAAAGAAACTAAAAGAAGTTAAACCCCGGCGAACAATAATAACAATAATAACATAACAATAAAAAAACAAATTACAAATTATATATAAAATAGAGAAAAAAAAAAACCCCAATAACGGTGTTAGGAATGAAATCCGACAGCAGCTCAGAGAACGAGTGAATCCTCTCGTATTAGTACGTGTTACGCTCACGTCCTGTGTGCTCAAATAACCCAAAAATATATATTTATATAAAAAAACTCAAATAAAATAAAACCAAAGGAAAATAAATGTACAACAAAAAACAAAAAAAAAAGGTACCGCGAAGTACGATGTTAAAACGTCCAAATATTCTAAATTATAGTCAGAATAAATTTTTTATGTTTACGAAAAAAAAAGAACGCTACCAGTAGCTGTCCTGTGTGTGTGTGTGTGTGTGTGTGTGTGTGTGTGTGTGTGTGTGTGTGTGTGTGAAATTAAGAGTTCAGAGCTGCTGTGTGTCAGTCAGGAAAGAATCTGCTGTTGTGTGTCTTGTGTGTGTGTGTGTGAAATGTGTGACACACACACACACACACACACACACACACACACACTGAAGTGTGTGAAATGTGTGTTATCCTTGTTTTCTTCCTGGTAGCTGAAGTCCCTCAGTGTTACGTTGCATAGTGGTCGAAACTCCCCAAATACTCCAGAGCTGCTCGATAACACAACTGGTACTGATCCTTATAGAGAAAACACACACACACACACACACACACACACACACACACACAAACACAGGGAGGACAGGGTTAGTGTGGAGTGGAGATATTGAGTGGAGATGTTGAGTGGAGATGTTGGGTGGAGATGTTGGGTGGAGATGTCGGGTGGAGATGTCGAGTGGAGATGTTGAGTGGAGATGTTGGGTGGAGATATTGAGTGGAGATGTTGGGTGGAGATGTGTGGAGATATTGAGTGGAGATGTTAAGTGGAGATGTTGGGTGGAGATATTGAGTGGAGATGTTGGGTGGATATGTGTGGAGATGTTGGGTGGAGATGTTGGGTGGAGATGTTGAGTGGATATGTTGAGTGGAGATGTTGGGTGGAGATGTTGAGTGGAGATGTTGAGTGGAGATGTTGGGTGGAGATGTTGGGTGGAGATGTTTGGTGGAGATGTTGGGTGGAGATATTGAGTGGAGATGTTGGGTGGAGATGTTGGGGGAGATGTTGAGTGGAGATGTTGAGTGGAGATGTTGAGTGGAGATGTTGGGTGGAGATATTGAGTGGAGATGTTGGGTGGAGATGTTGGGTGGAGATATTGAGTGGAGATGTTGGGGGAGATGTTGGGTGGAGATATTGAGTGGAGATGTTGGGGGAGATGTTGAGTGGAGATGTTGAGTGGAGATGTTGAGTGAAGATGTTGGGTGGAGATGTTGGGTGGAGATGTTGAGTGGAGATATTGAGTGGAGATGTTGAGTGGAGATATAGAGTGGAGATGTTGGGTGGAGATGTTGGGTGAAGATGTTGAGTGGAGATATAGAGTGGAGATGTTGAGTGGAGATATAGAGTGGAGATGTTGAGTGGAGATGTTGAGTGGAGATGTTGGGTGGAGATGTTGGGTGGAGATGTTGAGTGGAGATGTTGAGTGGAGATGTTGGGTGGAGATGTTGGGTGGAGATGTTTCTACCTCGGTCTGCACCATGGCAGGTCTCTGAGTGCGCAGCGTTTTAACCGTCTGGAACAAATCCACCACTCCTTCATATCTCATCCTCTCCAGAACAATGCTGAGAGTGATGAAGACTCCGGTTCTGCCCACTCCCGCACTGAAACACACACACACACACACACACACACACACACACACACACACACACACACACACACACACAGCATTATAACACTCAGTTAGCATTACTTTTCCGAATCCAATGTTTTTTTAAGTCTTTTATCTTATTTGTGTGTGTGTGTGTGTGTGTGTGTGTGTGTGTGTGTGTTCTACCTGCAGTGCACAGTGATTGGTCCGTCCTGACCAAACTGCTCCTTGGTTTTATGCACTTGGCCAATGAAATCAATGAATCCCTCACCCGTCTTCGGAACGCCCTGCTCCGGCCAATCGGTGAACTGGAACTGGCGGATCGTCCGTGATTGGCCGTCCTGAAGAGCACAAGGAAACATGAATGTGAGAAATGACGATGTGAGAAGAGTAATGAAAAAGAGTGAGAAAAGAAGTGAAAGTGAGAGAGAATGAGACAGAGTGAGACAGGAAGTGAAAGCGAGAGAGAATGAGACAGAGTGAGACAGGAAGTGAAAGCGAGAGCGAATGAGACAGAGTGAGACAGGAAGTGAAAGCAAGAGTGATTGAGACAGAGTGAGACGGGAAGTGAAAGTGAGAGAGGATGAGACAGAGTGAGACAGGAAGTGAAAGTGAGAGAGAATGAGACAGAGTGAGACGGGAAGTGAAAGTGAGAGAGAATGAGACAGAGCGAGTCATATACCCTGGCATCAGTGACTTTAAACTCTCTCAGGATGTACTGAGGCATGTTGTACTCGGCCATGGGGTCGACCACGAAGTACTGATAACGTGCTGAACGTTCAGCCGGCCAGTACTGATGACATTTCTCCTGCAGACACACAGACAGACAGACACACAGACAGACACACAGACAGACAGACAGACACACAGACAGATTAGCCGGTGTTTGATTCTACACCACGTTACTAATCGAATTAAAACCCATTCAGTGGGTGACGTTAAAAACGTTCACACTCCTCCACACTTCTACACTCTGATATTCAGCAAGCTCGATCTCAGGAGACGTCTCTCATCACACTGTAACTCCTCCGAGACGAGACGGATTTCTTACGCCCACTGGCTCAGTCACAAAAACACCACCAGAGCGCCATGAAACCCCCGAGTGACCGAGCCTCAGCTGACTTTATTTACACACTGAGCGAGGCGGAGAATCCCTGAAGTGAGAAGAGCGTGCTGTAAACACCTCACTAAAACCAACCTACTGAAGATACATCTTCATCTCAGAAACCAGGCTCCATATATTCATTGTTTTTAAATATATTTCCCTCTGTATATTAGTCTCTCAGTATATTAATTCATATAGAGACACAATAATAACGTATTTAATACAATATAACGGAATTTAAAGGCAAAAGATGTACAAGTGCATGAATGTTGCCAGATTTGTAAAACATCCACAATCCGATTTAAGTGTAAATAAGTGAGCGGAATCATCAGCACATTGGATTTGTGCATTTATTATACAAAATAAATATTATTAAAAGTATCGGGACACCTTCATTTTCCAGCCATCTTCCAAATCCGTGCGCACAAAGTTGGAGGAAAACAATCGTGTGGGACGTCTTTTGGATTCAGGAGCATGAAATTTTCCCTTCCCTTGAACTACAAGACCCAAACATATTCAAGCATGACAATGATCTATGGGGCTCTGCTTTCCATGAAATGGAAGTGTGTGGAAGATCTCCTACTATAGACCTCCAACCCTATTGAACAGCTCCAGGATGAATGTGAACGCTGACTGCACCCCAGTACCCGACTTTACTAACACCCTCATAGCTAAATGAACCTCCACAAAATTCTAGTAGAACATCTTCCCAGGAGAGTGGAGATTACGCTAACAGCAGATGGAGACTAACTGTGGGATGGGATGTTGAAAAAGATGCACATAACAATCTAATGCTCAGGTGCACATAAACCTTTTTATCCATATAATGCAGCTATAAACTGTATTAGCATTATAAGAGTTTAGCATTATATTACAGTGAATAATGCAGATTTATAGTAAGAGGTGGTGTGATGTTTTGAAGTTTGCCCCTCACCCGTCCCATCTCGCGGAGTTTGGTCAGCATCACCACAATGGTGGAGTTGTGCTCCCAAAGCATCCTCCAGAAATCCTCTGTGGTTTCAGCCAGAGGACCCTGAGTGGCGATGTAGGCTTTCTGCTGTCTGTAAAACACACACACACACACACACACACACACACACACACACACACACACACATGCCCATTAACAACATTTACTTTTTTGCACCGATTCTGTTCAACCAGGATGAAAGTCAAAACATATGAAAGGTATAAAGGTATACAAAACATTCCCTGTCATGTTCACTAGGCTCCGCCCCCCCACAGTTTTATCTCTGACACTGGAGACTCCTTCAATACACGGCATATAAATGTATGCATCCTAAAAGAAAACGTCATCGGTTTAACGATTACAGTGTACAGGATGTCATGTGTACTGAAATACCACTAGGTGGCAGCAGTGCATCACAGATACTGCGAATCTGAACCATCTTTCATTTTGACTCACATTTTTCACTGTCACACACACACACACACACACACACACACACACACACACAGGGTTTGCAGCTAATGAAGGTGCTGCAGGCGAGGCAATAACGTGGAAGCTGGAGATTAAAGTCTGCTCGGGGTCTTGTTCTGACAAATGAAGAAACAGACAGCAGAAAGGAGGACACACACACACACACACACACACACACACACACACACACACACACACACACACACACTTAGAGGCCTTCCTCTGAGCTGGACTGTGCACTAAAAGCTCCAGACAGCCAGCAGCAGCAGCAGCAGCAGCAGTCGTGATGATGGTTTAATTAAAAGCTGTATGAGAAGCGGCTCGAGTTTCTGTAACGCAACACCAAAACGTTTCCACCCCGGAGAGACGCACGTGATTTTATCCGCTTATGAATTGGGATGAAACCTGTTACACCTGCACTCCGCTGCAATCGAGACCAGAAATGAAGAAGGAATCTTATCTTTCCTGCCCTGAAACTTCACACAACACACAGCGACAGACACGATACATCTTTAATGCTGAAAATTCGCCCTGGCACGTCCGGGGAATTGTAGGGAATCGTGGGGAACCGTAGGGAATCATGAGGAACCGTAGGGAATCGTGGGGAACCGTAGGGCTTCGTGTCCCAGGGCGGAAAAAAACCCCATGGAGCTCAGACATGTAAAACATGGACACGTTCAGGTAAACAGTTCGGAGGGAAAAAGCAGCCGGAGCGCCGGGATCCATCAGCACTGTGCATGTTTACACAGAGGCAGAAAGAGACAAGTCTGTAGAGCCATTACACACACTTACACACACACACACACACACACACACACACACACACACACACACACACACACACACACACACACACACACACACACACACACACACACCCCATACCATGTCTACCTGTCTGTTTATCTGCATCAGACAGACACACAGAATAACAGAGTTACACAGAGAGAAATCAACATACACACTGAGACACTGATGAGATCAAGAGAGACAGACAGTTTGGGTGATGACTTGTAGTAAAGTGGAGGTGGAGACGTCAGTGTCACTCTTCATAAAAGTAAAGTTGGTAAAGCTCAGGTGTTAGACTGTGTGTGTGTGTGTGTGTGTGTGTGTGTGTGTGTGTGTGTGTGTGTTTGTGTGTGTGTGTGTGTGTGTGTATGCATGTGCGTTACCTGTAACCGTCAATGAAGCTGGCGTTGATGTAGTCGGACCCCTCCACTCCTCTGATGGGCTGCAGACACACACGTGTCGACTCGAATGGCATGATGTTCACCAGCCGGTTCTTGAACTTGTTGCAAGGCAGGTTGGCGCTGATGAAGCGTGATGTGTGAGCTTTGGAATTGGCAAGTCTCTGTACACACACACACACACACACACACACACACACACACACAGATTTAATATCAACACACACACACACACACAGATTTAATATCATGAATAAAAATAAATAAATTAAGTAACACAAATTGTGGACTTTCTCCAAAAGGTGCAAGCGAATTCAAACAGCTGCGTTTCTTCAGCGCCCCCTGCTGGTGACCACCACATCAACGTCATTATAACATTACACAGATATTTACAGATTTAAAACCCTTTTATAGATTTATCAAAAAAAACTATTCCCATGTTCTGTTTTCTTTCTGTTCTTTATCTATAATAGTAAAGAAGGGAAACCTAGAGCAGAAATAAAAGGAAAGTTGCATAATAGCTGATAATATGTTGCCAAATGTAATACTTAAATAAATGAAAAAGAAAAATAATAATGATAATAATAATAATAATAATAATAATAAACTGCACAAAATTCTAGATTTAACATATTATTTGTGGGTGTTATTTTAAACATTCATACAAATACATAAAATCTTTAAACACAGACCTGTAACAAAACATTTTAGCTGATTACTGAGGGAATCTTTTTTTGTAACATAATAATAATAATAATAATAATAATAATACATTGAAAGTAAAAATTGTATGTAATAAATAAACAAATAAAGTCAGTAAATTGAAGTCTTTCAGACCGACTTTTCCCGAAAAACTTGGAATTGATGTGACGATAAAATGATTTCGAATTTACAATAAATTTTTTTGGAAAAAAAAAACAACATAATGGGTTTTTGTTATAATAATTTACTTTATTACTTATAATTATTATTTAAACGTCTGTGACGGAGTGCTGATGTAACACCTGCGACAAGGTTTTTGATGTTTTATTAAATTCTATCTGTTCGAGCTGAACGGAACACACACCAAACACACACACGCACACACACACGCACACACACAGATCGGTCATGGTTCGACAAACAACAAAGCGTAAAGTTTTCGGAACAAAAACGAAAGCAGAAAGGACAAAGTGCTGGGTTTGTGTTAGACAGGTTGGAATAGTGAAGTGTGGGAAAGTGTAATGGAGTGTAAACAAGAGATTAAAGTGAGTGTGTGTGTGTGTGTGTGTGTGTGCTGGACGAGCAGTGAGCGGAGGCGTGACTGGCAGCACCAGAGCACAGATGGGCAGCGTGGAGTGAGTCTCGGATCCACAAACACGCCTTCTGCACCAAATGCTACTTTTATTCCACACTTAAAAGATTTAATGAAACAATATTTTAATTTAAACTGCTGCATGACCCACACACACGAGTTTCCTTACCAACAAGTGTTCAATAAACGTGTCCAAAACTCTATATCTATATCTTTTTTTTAAGAAGTTTATAGGAATTTATTTTCTAATTTCTAAAAACAAAAAAACATGCAAATATTAAATAATCTAATAAAATATATAAATAATAGACATCTAGTGGTTTTATACCTGAGAAGAAAAAGAGACTGTAGTTATATGGATGGAGTTTCAACCTGAACACTGTAATATTAGAAGCTTGGGGTGCACAAACTTTTGCACCACATGTAGCTACCAAAAAGCCGAACCCACAAAGTGTTCAGTTTTGTCCAATGACCTCCCTTAAGGTACAGAATGCAGATAATGTGAGTGTTTTTAATAATGTGTGTGTGTGTGTGTGTGTGTGTGTGTGTGTGTGTGTGTGTGTGTGTGTGTGAGACCTTAAACTCAAGCTCCATGGAGCTGACGGTCTCTCCAGGCGGCGGCTGGCCCAGTTTCTGGATGTGTGTGTAGAGGTTTCGAGCCGGGACCTCGGTGACGCCGCAGGTCGCCGCCTCCAGCAGAGCCTCGTGGATGAAGATGTACTGATCCTCCGTCTGCACCATGTAGTTCCTCTGAGAGCGCATGCACGTCACGTGGCCGTAAATGTCCACCGTCTTCTCGTGCTTCATGCGCTCCAGCATGGCGTCGATTACGTTGAGGCAGCCGGTGCGACCCACACCCGCACTGCCGGGGGGGGAGGCAAAAATAAATAAATAAATCCTTCATCATTTACATTTTAATTTCATTTTAATTTAAAACTTTTCAGAAAATTTCCATCGGAATTTCATTTGAGGAATTTTGGAAATATTTCAAGTTGGAAATTTTTTGGGGGAAATTCTTCAGGAATTAATTAGAAATTTGGGGGAAATTGTATATGATACAGTTTATATAAAATATAAATATAAACATTTTGTTTGTTGAATTTTCAATATTGAAAATTCCCAGTTTATTCCCATTAATTTCCATGGAAAGTTTTGAAACTTGAAAATAATTGAAATAAAAATGTTGAACTCTAATCCAATTTATATCTGTAACGTGATTGGACGTGGTGTGAAGATCAGCACTGCTAATGTAAGGTCCTCGCTCACCTGCAGTGCACCACCATGGGCCCGGCATCAGGAGGGTTACACGCTTTTACCCTGCGCAGGAAGGCCAGGATGGGCGTGGGGTACTCGGGTACTCCGTGATCGGGCCACGCCATGAACTGGAACTGTCTCACTTCCCGTTTCTCGCTGGAGCCGTTCTGATACAGAAAGTTCAGCATTTCAGCGAATGTGAGAATATTTGCGTTTAAATGTGCGACGTTGCGTTTATTTGATTACCTTATAAAGTGCGAACGTGCGCACGCTGTACGTAGCCAAGTCCACCGTATCCAACACGGTCACCTGGATCATTCCGTACGTTTCCGTTCCGCGAATCGGCCAGTACTGATCGCACTTCACCTGCAGCATTTACATTTCATTATTAATTATATTATAATAGAAATAGCGTATCGAATAATCGTTCATCACAATATCAATGTTATATCGATATATATCACCCAGCCTTAGGACACAAATAACGTTTTCCTGTAATATGGCTATTGCTGTTACTATGGAAACCACTATGATAATATGAATTGATTAATTTGTGTGTACAAGTAAATAATTAGATCAAATATAAAATCTATAAATATTTATATATTCCAATAATTGGTTAAATGATTTAATTGTTGCACTCTTTTTTTTTGCAGAACAGACCCGTGATTTCTCCTCCAGTCTGGTCATCATGATGATGGTGTTGGTTCTCTGCTCCCATACCATCCTCCAGAAATCACTGAGCGTCTCGGGCAGAGGTCCCTGCGTGGCGATGTAGGCGTTCTGCTTACGGTAGCCGTCGATGTAGTTGGCGTTGATGTAGTCGCTTCCTGGAACACCTTTAGGGAGGTGAAGAGGAAAAAAAAATAATTGAACGACACTTTTATTGAATAATATTTTAATTCGTAGGATCTGAGGTGTAAAAAAAAACAAAATATTCTGTTTTATAACATAAACTATTTATCATCTTAAATCTAAACTTAAAAGCGCTGAAACTGGCAACATGTTTCTGGGTGCGATTCTCACCGTCTATGGAGGTCAGCACCACTCTGGAGTGATCGTAGGCGATGACGTTGGCGTAGCGGTTTTTCGGTTTGTTCACCTCCATGTTGGAGTTCTCCCAGGTGAACTGCTGGCCGGGATCGATGGACTATAGAAAATATAAGGAGAAAAAAGAAAAAGAAGGGAAAAAAAGAGCGACAGATTGTGAGGGACGATCTGAACAGAACTCTCGTTTATGAATTCGGCTCACAGGACGTTCGCTGGCGAGCTCGATGTCTGGACCATGATCCGTAAACCCACAATGTAGCAAGAGACGTTTTGTTTCTATAGCGACTCGACACCTCAAATGAGCGACCTCCCAAATGAGCGAGGGATCGAGCGCTGGGGGATTTACAGAAGAGTTCACTTTAGAATTGAAAGTAATCTCACAATCTAACACACTGTAACCAAAAATAACATGTAACACACAGTAACACAATAACACACTGTAATGTGCTGTCATGCTATAATACTGTCAAACAAAATGAGGTAACAATGTAGCACACTATAACACACTAAAACTAAAAATTATCCTGTAACACAATAACAGGTTGTTAAACATTGTAACGTAACACAATGTAACACAGTAACAGGCTGAAACACGCTGTAACACAGAGTAACGTAACACTGTAGCATAGTAACAGGCTGTAACACACTGACACAAAGGAACGTAACACAATGTAACACAATAACAGGCTGTAACACTCTGTAACACACATCTGTGCGTTATAGCATGTAATATGGTGCTACACTGTTACATATATATACATTTACAACGCTGTAACTCCCTGTAATATCTTCAATAATCCGTGTGTGTGTGTGTGTGTGTGTGTGTGTGATATAACCCTATTTATTTGTGCTAAAATAATGTTCCTTTAATCCTCCATGTCCTTCATGCAACCATCTACACACATACAAACAACTGCTGTCTGATCATCTCTCCCTCCATCCATCACTCCAACCTTCTGTCCATTCATCAACCTGTCCATGCACTCGTCTGTGTGTGTGTGTGTGTGTGTGTGTGTGTGTGTTACAGCCGTGTCTCAGGTGTGCAAGTCGTAATGTTCCTGCTCTGTGCTGAAGGTGAAGCAGCTGCACTGTGAACGTGACAGAGTCGTCCAGACCCCGAGGCCTGACAGAGAGATGGAAAGACCGAGAGACTGTCCTGCACTTTATTCAGAGCTACTGACAGGAGAGGACAGGAAGAACAATGACCAAGACAGAGAGAGAGAAAGAGAGAGAGAGAGAGAGAGAGAGAGAGAGAGAGAGAAAGAGAGGAGACTGAGAGAGAGAACAAGAGCAAGGGATAGACAGTAGGAAATCCAAAAAGGTGGTTGAGGTTAGACATAGGAAGACAGAAATAGAGAGAGATAAAGAGTTGAAAAGACAAAGACAGTTTGAAGGAGAACGACAGGAAGAAAAAGAGCAGGGAGACTGAAAGAAAGGAAGATATATGAAAAAATGAAAGGAGAGATGAAGAAGAGAGAGAATAGCAAAGGAGGGAAAGAAAGACAATTTTATAAAATTTTATATACTTTTCGTGATAATTTTCTCGTCTCTGCAGAAACTTTTTTTTTTTGTCATTTGTACATCAAATGAAACAAGGTGTCTATTTATTGCATGTGAGTGTGTGTGTGTGTGTGTGTTTGTGTATGTGTGTGTGTGTGTGTATGTGTGTATGTGTATGTGTGTGTGTGTGTGTATGTGTAAGCGGCGATCTTGCCCTCGACTCCCCGCTGCAATAATAGAGCAGGAGGCGGAGTGACTCAGAGTCGCTTCAGACGCCGAGGTGAAGTGACGAGACCAGCGGGAGACTAATGAGCCCTTTAGGATCTCGTTACATTCAATCAATTCTCAGAATGACAACTGCACATCAATAGGACAAAGAGCAGACGCACGCAGACGCACGCAGACGCACTGGAAATCTAAATTACAACTACAGAGTTTGTGGGAATTCCTAGAAAAGGTTAATTGCTGGAAAAACAGATTCGCAACCAATCTGTGTTCCTCAGAATTCTTTGTCTGAAATGAGAGTCGCTTCGAGGCCATCGATCTGCTGAGACACGCACGAGCCGAGCCGAGCCGGAGCGTCGATAACGCCGTGGAGCGGGCGCTCATTCCGCATCGACCCGCCCAGTCATTACTGCACCGTACTCGGTGACATAACTCGGTTCTTTCTGAACAGACGTACGAGTGATCTGCTATGAGCCGTGATCTGACACGTGCGTCCGTATACGTGAGGATGAGGGGTTGATGCGATGACTACAGGAGGATCCTGCAGTTAAAGATGTCTCACACACACACACACAGTGTAAGCTGTCAGTGCTCGTCATGACGAGTTTGAGAGACGCCAGTAACGACACAGGAGTGACATGTGAGTGTCAGAGCTGAGACGACAAATCACCTGAAACTCTCACTATGTCTCTCGTTTTCGCTGCCGTCTCCTGACATCTCAGGTGTTCACAAGTGCACACACACAAACACACACACACACACCAGGTGGAATAGTCTTTTTTATCCGCATATGCCTCTCTCACTTTTCTATTTATCTATCAGTCTTTCCCTTGTTACCATCAATCACTCTCATCTCTCTAACTTTCATCCCTCTTTTATCTATCTATCTATCTATCTATCTATCTATCTATCTATCTATCTATCTATCTATCTATCTATCTATCTATCAGAGGCCACACCCCCTCCCATCCTCATTATTAAACATGTGCTACACTTAATCTTTACCCAAAATGCCCTCTGGGTCACATGACTGGTGACCTCCTCCGGTGTGTTTGTGACTCAGTATTTGGACTCATCTTGGCCTCCGTTTTGCCGTGAGCCTGTTTTTCAGTCGAATATTTGAACTTCCTGTAAAGGCGATGCCAGAGGAGATGAGCTCCGAGCACAAGAACCAATGGGAGACAACGGGACGAGGCTGGAGCGAGTGAAGAACAGTGAGGCTGGCCATCTGTTTCTTGGGGGGGGGGGCGTCAATAACATCATTTCCTGCCAGTGAAACCTGCTGACTGGAGATGTTGGTTTGTGTGTTTATATATTACTAGATTTTTTTTAATAAAAATAAACAGAAAAAGTAAAAACCTTAAATGTCCCAGAAAATTGAAGCAGGAAAATTTCATTTCTGTCTTTCTGCTTAATGTTTTAGGCATAAGTACAATAAGCCACACCCCTTTCCTCAAAAAAAAGTTATTATGAATGGGCGGGGCTAGTGTGACACTAGAAAAAAGTAGCTACTCTGTAACTCGTTCGAATATTAAGCCACGCCCCAGTCATGCATAGCGCATGTGTTTATTATTTACGTTTCCTAGAAACTCGTATTACATCAGGCTGGTCTACAAACGTAGATATTTCACCAGGATGCCATCAAACATGCCCAGCTTTGAAGGGGGCGTGGCTAATCTCAAACTCTATTAGCTGCCGTGCAAAATCAATCAAACAAATCTGAACAAGATCGCTCGGAGAAAAAACAAACCTTCCGCTCGAACGATGTAACAAATGATTTAATAAGGTATTAATTAGATTTAATAGACGAGTTTCATCGTAATTTATTTATGTGTTAATGATGTCGCCAAATTCCTCAAACCGCCCTTATTGAAATCCCCCCCCCCAAAACATCCCGAAATCTCTCGCTCCTTATTTTATCCTGACGGCTGTGAAGAGAAAAAGCTCTCACTCTGCTAATCAGGATGGCGACAAGGTAAACCCGCAGGATCACGGCGCTGAAAGCGTGCATCTGCTCGAGCGCAAACACAAATTCCTGTCAAAACTGTCAGGGCGAGTGTTCGCAGAGCAGACGGAATATAACGAGGTGAAAAAAAAAGAGCGAGAGAAACAGAAAGAAAGAGAGGTAGACGGGCAGTCAGGCTACAAACCAGACAAAACACCTGAATCCATTTCACAGTGCTGTGCTGCTGAAACTCTGCGTTTGGTGGTACGATGAAAAATATATATTAGAAATAGGGAAAAGGGGGAGGAGTCATAAATAGGGTGAAGGGGAGGAGTTATAATAAGGTGAAAGAGGGGGGAGTTATAATTAGGGGAAATGGGGGTATAAATAGGAGAAAACAGGGAGGAGCTATAAATAGGAGGGGAAAAAAGGAGGAGTTATAAATAGGATAAATAGGGAGGGGTTATATATATTAAAAAAAAAAAAAAAAAAAAACCTCTCCTAACTTATACTTAAAAAAAAAAAAAAAAAAAAGTGAAAGGCGAGGAGTTATAAATAGGGGAGGGGTTTGTGGGTCCATGTGGTTATTACCTCATACTCCTGAGAGAATCGCAGGTTGTCGTTGGCCTTGAGACGCTCGATGTGGTCAGCCAGCTCACACACAGAGATTGGAGGATGCTCCCTCATTCCTGGGGAAGAAAAGAAAGAAATTGAGAAAAGTGTTGAGCAGGAAGGACGGCTAACACTCATCACATCGCCGTGCAGGCAGAGCGATGAGTGCGAGGGAGGATGCCGAGCAGGTGTGCACGTGGACGTGTGGAGGAGTGAAGATGCCCAGCTCTGAGATATGATATCAGGGAAGTGTTGAGGAAAAAATAAGAGGAAAAAAAAAAAGAAAGAAAGAAAGAACGGAAACAAGTTTCCATCCATTTGTCCACTGTTGATTTAAATATTAAGCCACACCCACCCCAATTAACAAGCTCCTGTTGATAATTGATGTGAAATGTAGCTAGTTCATTTAGCCAAAGTCAAATATGTCTAGCTTTGAAAGAGGGTGTGGCTTATCTTAAATGCTATTGGCTACAATGTAAATCAGACAAACAAGTCTAGACGGCGCGGCTCTAAGGAAACACATTAATGTACGAAGAGAACAAACGAGAATTGATGACAAAAATGTTTTTCAACAAAAGACACTGAGGTCATTCGCATCTCTTTATGATGACATCACATCGTTTTTGTTAAAAGTGAAAATCTCGCACAGTTTAGCAACGAAATGTCGAACATTTGGATGGAAAGAAAGACAAAGAGAGAGAGAGAGAGAGAGAGAGAAGCGGAGAAGACGTTAGCATGATGCTAACATGCGGTGAAGGAGCAGAAGCTTTCACATCAACGATCTCAATCACTTTGTTTTTTTACAATATTATTACAATTTCGGATTAGGACATTTCGTTAGCTTTAGGTGTTTTACTGTATTAGCTTCTATAAAACACGTTTTGGCGGACCGATGACATCATTAGAGGTGAAACCGGAACACTGCGTACGTTTCAGGTTTTTTTCTGCCTCTCTCGCTCTCTAATCCTGACTGTTCTTTCTCACCTCCTTATGAATCGATCGTTAATTGCGCCAGCTCGGATCTTTCCATTCTCTCCAATTCGCCCCAGATTTCTTGTCAGCTGTTAGAAGATGATTTATGGCTAATCTTCTCCACGATTCTGAGAACGTTTAATTGGATTAGGGAACGTTCTCCGCTCGTGCCGTGGTTTTTTTTTTTTTTTTTTGTCTTTTTGCAGCGAGGAAAGGAGGATGATTAGGAAGAAAACAAACAAGGCAACCTGAATATAATAAAGAGGGAATTAAAGCGTGGGGGTAAAAAACACAAGGGTATAAACAAGCATGTAAATACATGTGTGAATTGAAGATCGCCTGGAGCGTAACCGAGGACCGAGAAACAAGCGAGCTATATTACATCCGATTCGACATTTCGCCTCTATTTACTGCTATAATAAACTCCATCTTTCCATTCTGGGAAGATGTTCCACTGGATGTTATGAAGATTTGTAGAGATACATTCAGCCACAAGGATGTTGGAGGTTGGAGCTCTATAGCAGAGAGATCTTTCACACACTTCCATCCCATGTAAAGCAGATCTTCATGGAGCTGGCTTTGTGCACAGGGGCATTTCCCTTCACCCAAAGACGTCCTACACAATTGTGTGCCTCCGAATGTTTGGGAAAGAACCATATAAGGGAGGAAAAAGTCGGATGTCCCAATACTTTTGGCCACATTTGTACCTCGCATAGACTTTGCCTAATTCGCTGCAATCACACAATAATCTCTATACCTCCATTACACAATGTCGGTGCACAGGTTGCTCAAGACGCGTGGTGTTTGTGGTGTGTGTGATGTTTGTGGTGTGTGTGTGGTGTTTGTGATGTTTGTGGTGTGTGTGTGTGTGTGTGGTGTTTGTGATGTTTGTGGTGTGTGTGTGTGTGTGGTGTTTGTGATGTTTGTGGTTTGTGTGTGGTGTTTGTGATGTTTGTGTGGTGTTTGTGATGTTTGTGTGGTGTTTGTGGTGTGTGTGTGGTGTTTGTGATGTTTGTGGTGTGTGTGTGTGGTGTTTGTGATGTTTGTGGTGTGTGTGGTGTTTGTGATGTGTGTTGGGGTGTGTGGTGTTTGTGTGGTGTGTGTGTGGTGTTTGTGGTGTGTGTGGTGTGCGTGGTGTTTGTCGTGTGTGGTGTTTGTGGTGTGTGTGTGTGGTGTTTGTGGTGTGTGTGGTGTTTGTGATGTTTGTGGTGTGTGTGGTGTTTGTGATGTATGTGGTGTGTGTGTGGTGTTTGTGATGTGTGTGTGGTGTGTGTGTGTGGTGTGTGTGGTGTTTGTGATGTTTGTGGTGTGTGTGTGGTGTGTGTGTGTGTGGTGTGTGTGGTGTTTGTGATGTGTGTGGTGTGTGTGTGGTGTGTGTGGTGTTTGTGATGTGTGTGTGGTGTGTGTGGTGTGTGTGGTGTTTGTGGTGTTTGTGATGTGTGTGTGTGTGGTGTGTGTGGTGTGTGTGGTGTTTGTGGTGTTTGTGATGTGTGTGTGTGGTGTTTGTGATGTTTGTGGTGTGTGTGGTGTTTGTGGTGTTTGTGATGTTTGTGGTGTGTGTGGTGTTTGTGAGCTTTGTCGTGTGTGTGTGGTGTGTGTGTGTGTGGTGTTTGTGATGTGTGTGTGGTGTGGGTGTGTGTGGTGTTTGTGATGTTTGTGATGTTTGTGGTGTGTGTGGTGTTTGTGGTGTTTGTGATGTTTGTGGTGTGTGTGGTGTTTGCGAGGTTTGTCGTGTGTGTGTGGTGTGTGTGGTGTTTGTGATGTGTGTGTGTGTGTGGTGTTTGTGATGTGTGTGTGGTGTGGGTGTGTGTGGTGTTTGTGATGTGTGTGTGGTGTGGGTGTGTGTGGTGTTTGTGATGTTTGTGGTGTGTGTGGTGTGTGTGGTGTTTGTGATGTGTGTGTGGTGTGTGTGTGTGTGTGGTGTGTGTGGTGTGTGTGGTGTTTGTGATGTGTGTGTGGTGTGGGTGTGTGTGGTGTTTGTGATGTTTGTGGTGTGTGTGGTGTGTGTGGTGTTTGTGATGTGTGTGTGGTGTGTGTGTGTGTGTGGTGTGTGTGGTGTGTGTGGTGTTTGTGATGTTTGTGATGTGTGTGTGGTGTGGGTGTGTGTGGTGTTTGTGATGTTTGTGGTGTGTGTGGTGTTTGTGATGTGTGTGTGGTGTGGGTGTGTGTGGTGTTTGTGATGTGTGTGTGGTGTGTGTGTGGTGTTTGTGATGTGTGTGTGTGTGGTGTGTGTGTGTGGTGTTTGTGATGTGTGTGTGGTGTTTGTGATGTGTGTGTGGTGTGTGTGTTGTGTGTGTGTGTGGTGTGTGTGTGTGGTGTGTGTGGTGTTTGTGATGTGTGTTGGGGTAAATGGCAGCGGTGATTAAAGCGGTGCTGAGAGACAGAACGCAGAGAGAGACAGAGACAGAGATCAGCAGATGAAGAAGCGAAAACAGAGACACAGAGCAGGAACTAACTTGGAGTGTCGGGGCAGCAGGAAGTGCTGGGACCTGCAGAGAGAGAAAAAAATAAAGGGAAGGAAGGAGAAGAAAAAAAGAAACAGAAGAAGAAATAAAGAGCGATCAGTTTCAAGGATCAGAGATGCCGGGATCAGTGGCCGAGGGGTGCGTTCTCGAGGAACGTCAGGGCTGAAATGGATAAGTGTGATGGAAAATGGGTTATAGCACACACACACACACACACACACACACACACACACACACACACACACACACACACATAGCCGATGACATTCTCTCTCTCTCGTTTTAATTCATGTCCTCTTTCAAGATCTGTTTGACGATCATAAAGCAGGAGCGCTAATGAAGTGACAGAAATCCTTATAATAGTTTAAATAAATAAAAAAACGTGACTTAAAGCCAAAGGAGGCGTTTTAATGTTCGGCTGACAAACGAGTTGAAGCTCCGCCCACTTTAACACTCATTAAAGACTTAACTGCTTTTACCGTGGCAGGAAAACAAATATACTCACATCTGGCTAATTAAAGACGAGCCGATCGTGACAGATGTTCAGAGAGAAGAGGAGATGTGAGGGGAGGAGAAGAGAGGAGATAAAAAAAGAAGAGAGGAGAAGAGAGGAGAGAGGAGAAGAAAACAGAGAAGAGGAGAAAAGAGCAGAGGAGTAGAAAAGAGAGGAGAGAGGAGAGGAGTAGGGGAAAGGGAGGAAAGAAGGAGAGAAGATTTTGTAAAGAAGCATGATCAATCCAGGGAGGATTATAGACAGGGGGAGACAGAGAGAGAGAGAGAGAGAGAGAGAGAGAAAGAGAGAGAGAGAGAGAGATAAAGAAGAATGGAGGTGTTTGATGATGAATCATGTCTTAATATAAACATAAATGACTTTGAGTGGATAAAAAAACCAACACAACCTCCAATTACACATTGAAAAAAAACAACGTACTTACTAATTTATTAATTTATTCTATATTTAAACAACCTTAAAATTCAAGAAATGTTACACACAAAAATAAAACGTAGGTACGTATAAAATGTACCTGGTGTCTGGTAGTTGATTCTTCTCATCTCCACAGGATCGGACGAGTTGGCCAGGAGGGAATCCTTCACCCCGCTTAAGTGTTCGTCTTTGGGTAAAGGAGATGCTCGTTTCCTGTCAGACAGGAAGTGGTGACGTGGTTAGTGTTTAAGTACCGAATAAAATAAAAACAATAAAAAAACACCAATGACAAAAGCACATACGTGACAGATGAGATTGAACAGGTTTCAGATCGGGAGGGAAAAAAAAAAAACGCATGTGATGAAAAAAAAACATGGAAAAGAAAATGTGGTGTGATTCCCTGAAGGATGCTGATGGAGATACGACATCTGCTGCTAGCAGACGCTAAACGCTAAACGTGATGTAGTGTTTTTGTGAGGAAAAACAGGGCACGTGGGTAATTAGCACGTCAGCTTAGTAATTACAGCATGGACGTATACACATACACACACACACACACACACACACACAAACACACACACAGACACACACGCACACACACACACACGCATACACAAACGCAGACACACACACACACGCAGACACAATGGCTACTGAAGTGTGAGAAGTAAAAACACACACACACACACACACAAAAGCACAAAATAAACAGAATATGAAAAATTGGACAAAAGAAAGAAAGAAGTAAAAAAGAAGGAAATAAATAAATAAATAAATAAATAAATAAATAAAGAAAGAAAGAAAGAAAGAAAGAAAGAAAGAAAGAAAGAAAGGAAGAAAAAAAGAAAGACGCAAGTTAAAATAAAAGTAAAAAAAGAAAGTAAAAATACAAAGAAGGCAAGAAAACAAGCAAAAAATAAAGAGAAGGTAAAAAGAACAAAAAGAAAGAAAGAAAAAATCAATAAAAAAGAAAGTAAAGAAGGAGTGAAAGACAGACAGACTGTTTATATTTATAGGGTGTGGGTGTAAACTACACTGAAGTTCTGAAAGCGACTCTGAATACGAGGAACTTTCCTCATGTGAACGTAGATGTGATCGTGAAGACTCTGTGAACTTCATCAACTCCACCTCACACATGTACAAACACAAACACGGCTCCCTAAAAAAACCCGGTTCTGGTTCTGGTTCTGGTTCTGGTTCTAGTGAAACAAACATCTTTCTGTTTTCCTACAAATCAAAGAGAGTAAAAGAGAAGAAAACGAGCAGCAGGACGGTCCGGCTGAAGAAATGTCAGCGCTGATGATGGGAACGTTTCTGTCCTCCACCTCCTGCCAGTCTGGCATTTACTTTACAATGGGGCCATTCAGCACCCGGGTGAAGCTACACAAAGGCTACGTTACCACGCTAACACTCGCTCACCTGGAGATGATGATCAACCATGAACAATTAAAAACGAATCTTAGAAATAATTGAATTTAAATTTGAATTATTAACGGTTCAGTCACATGACCAAACAAAACAGAACCAACGCTGCTGGATCTCCGTACATACATCCCATCCCACATTTACTCTTCTGGGAAGATGTTCCAGTAGGTTTGTGGAGGTTCATACAGCAACAAGTGTGCTACTACAATCATGTAGGTGAGAAGTTGAGGAGGCCTGGGGTACCGTCAGCATTCACATTCAGTCCAATCCATAGAAAGCAGATGTTCATATCAACCTTTACAATTAAATATTATCAAACTGCATTTAGCAACGTTAGCGCAAACATGAACGTATATTTGCTAGCATAGATTAGCGTTCTGATTAGCGGTCTGAACTCCAGCATGCACGCGTGTGAGATCCTGAGAACTGGATTTTCTCCTAGACACCAGGGTTTTGAGGTGAAATACAGACTTATAACAAAACTATTGATTTATTTACATTTAATCTAAATTTTATATAAAATCTGAGAATCTGATCCCCAACCAACCCCCCCACGCCTTGGTGTCCAATAGCAAGACGGATGGATGAGTGAGAAGAGAACAGTGAGATGGAGGTAAAGAAACCCTGATGTGAAAACACCTACCTCTCCTGTTTGCTGTTCACACGGAGCAGAAAGAGCGAGAGATACGCAGGGGTTAGTGATCATCAGAAAATTATAAATACATAAAATTAAATAAAGACTATGAAAATTTAATTCAATAAAAGTAACAATAATTAAATAAAAATAAATAAACATAAAATAAATGTACAGTAAAAAAAATTATATTACAAACGAAACACAAAAAAAAGAATAAAAAAAGAAAAACCAGAAAGAAGGAAAGAAAGAAAAAGGAGAAAAAAATTGTGTAGATAGAAGCAAAAAACTCTTTCTTTCTTTCTTTCTTTCTTTCATTAATACAATAACTGAATAAATCAATTTGAAAAACTGGACAGAAAACAAAGGGAGGAATGTGTAGAAAAGACAAAATGTTTTTGTTTTTTTTACAAAAATCAGGACAGAAAAAAAAAAGAAGTAAAAAAGAAAGAAAAAACTTTTAAAACTTTAAATTTAAAAAGAAAGAAAAAGGGAAAATAATGAGAAATGTCCAGTAAGGCAAAAAATGATAGACAGAAAAAAAGAAAGTAAAATCTAAGAATAAAGTATGTAATATGAAAAAAACAAAAAAAAAAACAGAAAATGATAAAAAGGAAAAAATGTATATAATATTGATTAAACTTTCTGTTAGGAGGTTCCTGTGAGACTGAAACCAACGATTGAAAGAGTAGAAGAACCCATGGAGAACATCTCACCTTTTGAAGAGGATGATGGTGATGACGATGCTGACGATGATCAACACGGCCAGGACCGGCCCCATCACCCACAACATCTCAGGAGAGTCCACACTCTGAGCCACGGTGCTGTCTGGCTCCAAAATCACTGGGTCTGAGTACGGGCTGGATGAGAGAACACGCTACACACACACACACACACACACACAAAAGAAAAGACTGGATTAGCAGTGCATAAAACAGAATAAATACACAGCGAGTGTTTCCTATAAATATAACTATAATATTAATGTGTGCTCACCGTCTCTATGGCAACGACTCAAGCTGTAAGGAGTCTGCAGTGTTAGAGGTAAATCTCTGGCTTTATGTTTTCAGGCCTAAAGTGTTGATTCATTTTGATAATTTCTATGAAACACACGGTTGATTCATCGACTTTTGGTCCAACAATAAACGGATAAAAAGTACACCGTGACCTCGGGTAATAACCAGCGAACTGAAGACTGCAGGAGTGTGAACACACTGAGAACCTGTCAATCATCTGAGCAGGACAGACCCAGTGCAGGGATTACACAGTGTGGGGGTTCTTTCAAGTATGTCTCTAACACACACACACGCACACACAGACACACACACGCACACACACACAGGCTCAAAGAACATTGTTAACAAGTTTCCTCTCTGCCCTGAGGGTGACCCCATACTACCATCAACCCTTTCTGTATGTGTGTGTGTGTGTGTGTGTGAATGAAGAAAGAAAGAAAAATTATCTCTCATAGATGAATAAAAAAATTTTATGAAAAAGAGGAGGAAGAAGAAAGAAAGAAAGAAAGAAAACAAATATAAACGCACTTTCACACACACACACACACACACACACACACACACACACACACACACACACACACACACATATATATATATACACACTTGACTTATTTCAACTAAAGGCAACTTCTCTGATGACACACACAAGTCATTGTATGGGTGTGTGTGTGTGTGTGTGTGTGTGTGTGTGTGTGTGTGTGTGTGTGTGTGTGTGTGTGTGTGTGTAAGTGCATCATGTGCATACCTCATATAAAAAAAATGAAATAGACAGAGCAGCTCCAGGGGCAAAAACAATCGACTCAGCGTTTAAAAATGGCTCATAATTTATCAGGAACGACAGATGAGAGAGAAAAGAGAGAGAGAGAGAGAGAGAGAGAGAGAGAGAGAGAGAGAGAGCGCAAAAGAATAAGAGAAAGAGAGAAGTTACATAGACACACCAAACAAAGCCAGGTGTGTGTTTTGTATAACACAGTGTTTTACACTGTGGAGGATTGAAGAAACACAGAGGGAGGAGACTGTGTGTGTGTGAGTGTGTGTGTGTGTGTGTGTGTGTGTGTGTGTGTGTGTGTGTGTGTGTGTGAGTGTGTGTGTGTTGTTGAGGTTACAGACGAGCTGCAGCAGCTGTCTGTTTCTGACAGATAAAAGTGTTAGCATTGGTGTTAGCCTACAGCATTGAGCTGATCCTCAGCAAGGACAAGACACGCTGTAACGTGCGTGTGTGTGTGTGTGTGTGTGTGTGTGTGTGTGTGTGTGTGTGTGTGTGTGTGTGTGTGTGTGTGTGTTAAAGTCATCCCTAATATCAACACATGCTAACTCTTAACGCTGTAATTGACAAACACGTCTTCAGCGCAACTCAATTAGTCGTGACCTTTCATCAACACATCTCTCATGAGCAGAGTTTATTACAGAACCTGGTTCCCTGTAGACCTTCTACTGTGGAAGTGTGGAGGAGAGGAGGAGTGAAGGAGTAAAGATGTGGAGGAAAGAAGGTGGAGAAGTGAAGGAGTGAAGATGTGGAGGAAAGAAGGTGAAGAAGTGTAGGAGTGGAGGTGAGGTGAGGAGATGTAAATGTAAGAAGATGTGGAGGTGTGAGCTTCAGGAAAAAGTGTGAGGATGAAGAGATGTGGAGGTATGAAGTAAGGGGATATGTGAGAAGGTGTGAAGATATTAGGGTTAGATGTGGAGCTGAGGAGATGGGATGGTGAGGAGATGTGGAGGTATGAAGGTAAGGAATGTGGAGGTGAGATGAATAAATAGACATGTACCTGTTTCTCACTGGGGTTGAGATGGTGCTGCTCCTTCATCTCAGCCATGATGAAGCACTGGCACGGCAGGTTGCTAGGCACCGGCTGGTTGTAGAAACCGTTGTAGTTTTGCTCGTCTCCCAGTGTGAACGTTTCAGGAAGGTTGTCCAGCTTGGCGGCGATGTACGGCCTCAGACTCTCTGAGTAACGCCGCCGCCTCCGGTGCCTCGGTGGAGAAAATCTCACCTCCAGGAGCTAAAGAGAAGAACACGAGACGTACATCCCATAAGTACCTGCTTACCAGCAGGGTGATTTAGGGTTATTTCTCCCTTCCTTCGGTAACTGAACGTGTTACCTTTCTTCTTTTCTTTTCTGTCCATACTTCCCTTTTTTCTCGCTATTTTTTTCCCCATCTACCCTTCCTCTGTTCTATCGATTCTTTCCTTCTGTGCTCTCCTTCAACCCCTTTATCTTTCTAGTGTTTCTCTCCTTTTTTCTTTTATCTATTACTATCTCTTCTTCTTCCATCAATTCATTTCCTTTTGTATCACTTCTTTCTGCATTGCCCCCCCACCCCTCCCTTCCATCACTTCCATTTTCCTTTCCTTCTTTCCTTCCATCCTCATTTTCTATCCCTTCTTTCCTTCCACTCGTCTTTTATTTTGTTCCTGTTTTATATTATTATTAATATTTCTCACCTCATCGAGGTCCATTTCATCTGGATTTTCCCACCTGCGTGACGACGCCAGTGACCCCGGCACGACCACGATGTAATACCAACTGCACACACACACACACACACACACACACACACACACACACACACACACACACACACACACACACACACACACACACAAAATCAGCCACCTGTACATTATGCACAGTTACCACTGAACCCAAAAAAAGAGAAAGGAGGAAGTAAAGGGGGACAGATACTAAGAATTAAAAAAAATAAAATAAAAAAAATAAAAGAGAGAGTAACGTGAAAGTGTGAAATAAAAAAAAAGGCAACAAATATAATAAATCACTTAAACAAATAAAAAGAAAGATAATAAAAGGAAGATGGAGAAAGTCAAAAGAGGAAAAAAAATCAGACCAAAAAGGTAGAGAGAGAAAACAAAATGATTTGGGAGACAGTGGAGGAATAAAAGATAAAAATGAAAAGAGTGAATGAAGGAAACTTCCGGAGAGAATATACAGTGCTGAGTCGGCACGTGTGAGTGTGTGTGTGTGTGTGTGTGTGTGTGTGTGTGTGTGTGAACCTAAAGTAACTATAGCTAGAAATAATGTCCTGAAGTAACGAGTAATAATTATGTTATGAAGTAACTATAGCTAGCAATAACATCCTGAGGTAACTATAGCTAGCAATAACATCCTGAGGTAACTATAGCTAACAATAACATCCTGAGGTAACTATAGCTAGCAATAACATCATTAAGTAACTATAGCTAGCAATAACATCATTAAGTAACTATAGCTAACAATAACATCCTGAGGTAACTACAGCTAGCAATAACATCCTGAGGTAACTATAGCTAGCAATAACATCCTGAGGTAACTATAGCTAGCAATAACATCCTGAGGTAACTATAGCTAACAATAGCATCCTAAGGTAACTATAGCTAGCAATAACATCCTGAGGTAACTATAGCTAGCAATAACCTCTGAAGGTAGCTTTAGTTTGAGATCTTTCTCCTCAGGAACCCGTTGTCAGTGTGTGGTTCCTGACCTGATCAGTGCTGTAGTCGCCACTTTGGGAAGGTTGATGGTGATTTTTCCACCGTTGTTCTCGTCATTTCTGAAGAGGACGGGTTTTGTTTTGAGAAGATCCGGAGCGGTTCTGATGGAGACCTGCTGCTGAAGTCCTCCAGCGCTGTTTCCTCGACTCATTAACACGAACGAGTAATTAGTGTCGGGCTTCAGACCTGTGATCAGCTTCCTCTTCATGTTGCCCTGAACCTCCACACTCTGCTGATTGTACAGAATCTACAGCGAGGGGTGACGGAGAAGCGCTGTTAGAGTACACTGATCTTTATTCAACCAAAAAACGTACAAACTAAAGTGTCAATAAATAAATGAAAATAAATAACTAAATTGTGCTAGATTTAAATAATGATTTCTCAATCTCAAAAAACCCAGAAAGAAGAATAAACATCTCTGTCCTGAAGAAACTTTACTTCTTTCTGTTACAGAGCTCTGACTCTGGAGAAACATCTCCTCAATGAAAACTGAGGTCCCTGTAAATGTGTTGTTGCTATAAAAATGATAACATATTCTTCAACAGAAAGGTTGAAAAAACCTGTGTTTTACAGTTGATTTGCACTCCTGCCAAAATTGCTGTTTTACTAACCAACTAACCAACACACTCTGAGGAATCAGACACGTTATGGGTGGTGCTCACCTGCGACGTGAGCCTCCAGACCTTAGACGCAAAACTAACGGTAATAAAGATATAAAAAAAATAACAGACAGTCGCTAGACAAGACGGAGGAGGATTTTTCTGTGCTAATGGGATTAGCGTAATGGACAGTGCAGTGATAAAGACGTACATTTCCCAGATGTTTCTCAGTGGAGTAATGCTGTGGCTTGTGGATTCCTTCAAACCCAAGTCAATTTGCAGAAAGAGCGCTTAAAAGCCTCAGACGTTCAGCATTTGCCACCTAATTACCTTGATTAGAGAATCAGAGATGGAGTTTCCTATACAGGCTTTTAGTATTATATTATAGATATATATTCTTTTTTTGATGTCAGGCAGTAAACGGATGCATTAGACTCAATTCGCTAAGTACTCTTTCGCATAATTTTCCACTTAATTTAATTTAATTGACCGAGGCGCCCCCTAAGCTCCACCTTCCAAAGTTGTTGTAAAGATTGGGTGTAACTTTGGGATACCAAAATCAAATAAAACTAAATAAAAAAAAAATTTCAAAAAGACTTTAGAAAAATCCCTTAAAATAAAATAAAAAAAGGTTATAAAATATCAACCGTTCAACAATTTACAGACATTTCACGCACCTTAAAAAGCCCTTGAGACTTGAAGTTCTCTGGAAGCTCCCAGGTCAGAAGTACGGACGTCTTCATTACCGCTTTGACGCCAAAACTTGTTGCGAAAGCTAGCCAAAGAAGAGACAAATAAGCTTATTATATGACACTAGCTAAACTAGCTTTTATATTCAATGGATACCTTTTTTTTATTGTGTTTCTTCTGGAAAAAGCCTTAAAAAAAATCTTTTAAATATTATAAAATATTGATTGATCATAATAATGTTCGACAAGAAACATTGTGCGAGAAACATCTTCCTGGACCGAACTGAAGCACTAATGGTTCCATTTAAATATGTGAAGCTCGAGAGATTTATGGCGTTTTGTGTTTGGCAAGATGGTGGAAAATAAAGTGTGGAGCAAGTGTTTGGTTTAATAGACTTTAACTAGTTTCTGCTCACTAGCACTAACCTGGAGATGTTGCCATGGTCCTGCTCTGGATGCTGGGGCTCATAGGTCCACCCCCCTTGCTGGTGAAAGCCTGGATTCGGATGTCGTAGGTGGTGTCTGGTCGGAGGTCTTGCAGCGTCATGTGAGTGTCAGAGGTACGATTGGTGCTGTTCTGCTGGCTGTTGATGTCTCTGTAAACGACGATGTAGTGAGTGATCCGTCCGTTCCGCTCGGCTGCGGCCGGAGGTGCCCACGTTAACCGGGTGGTCGTGGTGGTCAGTCCCACTACGCTCAGGTTCACCGGGAATCCACTCGGAACTTCCTCCGGCGTGCTGATGTTCTTGACAAACTCTTCTCCGATTCCTGCACGGTTTTTGGCGCTCAAGTGGAAGCTGTAGTTGGCACCCTTGAAGAGACCCGTCACCGTGTAGTGGTCATCCGAACTCCCAAAGTTATGGACCGTGAACGTTTCTTCGTCCGCACGCTTGTAGCGCAGACGGTAGCCAATCAGCTCGCCAGGCATGTCCTTTGGAGGCTGCCACTGGAGGAGGGCGGTGTTGCCCACTGTGATGCTAATAAGCATAGTAGGCTTGCCAGGAACTGTAACCAAAAATAAAAAATAAAAAAACCTTTTTAATCGTCACATCTTTGCATATCCCAGTGTTGTTAGGACACTAGGGTCAGAGAGCAGGGTCAGCCATGATACAGTCCCCCTGGTGCACAGGGGGTTAAGGGCCCTGCTTAACCTGACATTTTGAAAAGTACCGCAGAGGATTAACCACTGAGCTTCTACCAGGAGTGAAAAGAAAAATGCTTTGGAAATCGTGGTCCAAAACTTAAAAGTAGATTAAAAGTAACATATATCCTTTAGTAACCAGATTATGGTTTTTTCACCTGTAGACTATGAGATCATTTTTATTCCGTTTTAGCATCCTTCACAGAGGATACATTTTATTGCTAACACAAAAGCTTTCCCATTATCTGTCGCCTTGGCAGATGCTAACCTGCCATTTTCACAGCCCCTTAAGGCTTTCTGACATCCCACTCTTTCCTTCCAGTGTTTTGGAAACGCTACATCACGATTCCTGTTTAATACTTTACTGCTTTCTGTCCCGCGGTCAACATAAAATTACGACCTTCTTGTCTGAAGTGTCTGACTGTAAGTTTTCTGGCTGCTCTGGAGAACTGAAGTGAAGAACTGCTAAAGAGACGACCATTAAGACTTAACTGCGTCACTACAAGGACCAATTACGTGAACAGGATATTTAACGAGTTGAAAGCTAAGACGGATCTGAATTGAACACCTCACACCTAAACATTCGCTTTGCTCCAGACTTCCACCTGTGTGGAGACGCCGGCCGAGTGCACAAACTGCATCATCAGACAAATCACTGGATCGATATACTGCCTGAACGCTTTGCTAACAGCCACTTACTTTGCTAATTATTAGCATTATTAAATATATAAATTTAGCTGTTGAGAAAATGCTTGGTTCCTGTCTGGTTTTTACTGTCGAGCTTCATTCCGGGTCCATTTCCAGCCGAGATGTTTTAAAGAGACACAATGTCATTTAACACCACTCTAATACCACTCTTTTTTTAATTGCTAATCAAAGACCATTTCAATTCCATTCAGCACCATGTCTCCTCACTTCTTCTTCTTCTCATGATGACGACTTGTTTGAAATCTTTTCTTTTTTTTTTCCAGACGTTTCAGAGACTGGACTTCTGACTTCATTGAAGGACATTTTAATACCATTTACAGTTTTATTAGACTTTATTAGGATCTCCATTAGTCTGTTGCATCAACCAAAGCGAATCTTCCTGCAGCTCCCTAAAGAGCTTCAGACTCGGGTTTCGATTTAAAGCCCTGCCGTTCCAGAGACAGCGAGTCTGACTTCATTTAAGACCACTTTAATCACATTTACTTCTTTATTGGTATCCTTCCTGAGGGCCATATATATATATATATATATATATATACGATTAAAACCCTTAAATGTATCACTCGAGGTTCACCGAGGAGTGGGAATTGGAGAGGAGTTTACAACAGCAATGTGTTTAGAAGTTTAAGGAGACGCATTCGATTTCAGCTCGGGTGATCTTGTTGCCCAAATTTTCCTGAAGATATCTGAACATTTGTAATGTCTGTCTGGTTTCTTAGCAACCAAAGATTCGCAAATACACTACATGAAAAATGTGGGATTTTATTTCAGAATATTATTAAGAACAAATTGTAAACTGGACTGTATCAAGTTCTTATAAACCAACGTTTTAATGATAGAGTCAGGATCTACAGTTTAATCCTGGATGGTGTGATTTTAGGGAACCGAGTGGAATTCAATAAAAGGAAATAATTAATATTAATAATTAATTAATAATATTAATTGGAGCAAATATTTATTTAAATTTATTCACATGTTTGCTTTAGTTTCAGGTTTGAATATTTCAAACCTGGTCTGTAAAGTTAAATAATCATTTCAGGTTCATTACAAAAAGTTTTCCTAATTATTTGCATACAAACGAACAAATTAAAAGAAATGGAGCCAAATAAGGTCTGCTTTAATAATTCTTTTGTATTGAGTTCATTTTTGGGTGATTTTCTGTGAATTGTAAAGCTTCTATATGTGGCAAAAAAACTGAGAAATCAATTATTATTTTCTTAATTTTTTTTAAAAATATATATTGATTTACTAATTGAATAATTAAATATTATGATAATTTCTAAAAAGAAATTTTGAAAATTAAGGAATTTAGGAAAGTTTATAGGATTGTGGTGAGACCTGAGATGTTGTATGGATTAGAGACAGTGGCATTAAGTAAAAGACAGGAGGTGGAGCTGGAGGTAGCAGAGCTGAAGATGTTGAGATGTTCGTTGGGAGTGACGACGATGGAGAGGATTAAAAATGAGTTTATTAGAGGGACAGCGCATGTAGGACGTTTTGGAGACAAGGTGAGGGAGGTGAGAATGAGATGGTTTGGACATGTGCAGAGGAGGGACATGGGGTATATCAGTAGGAGAACGCTGAGGAGGGAGACACCAGGAAGGAGGAAAAGAGGAAGACCAAGGAGGAGGTTTATGGGTGTGGTAAAGGATAGACATGCAGGTTGTTGGTGTGAAAGAGGCAGATGTAGAGGACAGGAGGGGATGGAGACGGATAATCTGCTGTGGCGATCCTTAATGGGAGAAGCCGAAAGACAAAGAAGAATAAACTGTTCTACTCTAAGGGACCACTGAGCTTTTCAGTTGTGGAATTTGGAAGCATCTGGTGAAGTTCTCCGACTTTGGCTCCACCGTATCTGACTGCATTTTATACCATTGTATACCATGTATTTTATCCATTCAATCCATTCTTTTTTTGTGAAAACTCTCGCTGTTTATAGTGGGGACTTTTTCAGCTCCATTCAGAAGCCTGCAGTTCCACAGACTTCACACAGTAAAAGCCCACTTTAACACAGTTTATAAGCGTGACTCATCCTTCTGAGACTTCCTTCCTTCCAAAGTCCAGGTCTCGGCTTTATTCAGACCTCTGCTCATTCATGGACGAAAAAGTTTCTGACGTCAATTCCGATCTTAACGGAAGGAAAATCTACTTTTGTCAAAAAAAAATCACGTCTCCGTCTATTAGTTGCAATAAAGAAAATATTAATTTACATTTTTTTACATTTTTTACTTTGCTTTCCGGTTCAAATGTTTTAAACCTGGTCTGTAAAGTAAAATCATTATTTCAGGTTCATTACAAAAAGTTTTTTCTAATTATTTCCATACAAGTGAACAAATTAAAGAAATAAAGTCAAAAAAAGGCCTGCTTTAATAATTAATTTTTATTGAGATAATTTTTTGCTGATTTTCTGTAAACTGTAAAGCTCCTATATGTGGCAATAAACCCTGAAATCAATTATTATTTTCTCAATTGTTAAAGAAAATATTAATTTACTCATTTAATAATTATTTATTATGATAATAAATTATTCATTAAAATAATCAATCATATGATTATTTAAAATATATGTATATGTATATATGTGTATATTTTAAGTAGATTTTTAACTATTACATTTTATTTTTTTAATTTAAGATATTTTGAACATAAAAATAAAACATTTAAATAAATTAAGCAGTAACAAATGACATATATTATTTAATTTTACAAAGAAAATAATTTTTTTTATATAAATGTATTTTATTTATTTATTTTATTTAAAATTTCTATCGATATTTAACATTATTTAAAAATTTTATTTATCATTAAATGATTTATGATTAATATTCTGTAATTTTATAAGGAATTATTCTTGTACCTGCTCCTGTGGTTTTGATGACCTTGGCCTTGCTCCTGGCTCCGTCTCCTCTGGTGGTGTACGCAGCGATTGTAACCGAGTACGACGTCTCCGAGATCAGACCAGAGATGACGGCTTCCTGTTAAACAAAAAACCTCTTGAGCCCCGAATAAAGCAGCACCATGACCCGCTTTGGCAAACACACACACACACACACACACACACACACACCCCATGGACAAACCACAAACACAGCCCCTTTTCAACACACGCCCGGGTTTTGAACCACCAGAGGATCCGATCTGAAGCGACGGCTCGCTCGGCACTGACTCTCAGCTCCGACGCCTCGACTGGCTTCCAGAACACACAAATTTTACTCCAAACCACACAGAGAACAACCGGAGAAACCGAACCGTCTGTGTCCAGAGTTCTGCTGCTGACGTTTTCTTTAAGAGGATGCAAAATCCAAAAAATCAAACTTCTGTGTTTTTATTGTTTATTAATAGAAATTTAGGGAAAAGTCTGAAAATCAGTTTGGTGAAAAACAACTCTTTGATTTCGAGAATTTAAAACTAACCAAATACTGAGGATGAGAAAGACAAATAATTAAGACTAATTATTAGGGCTGGGATTTTATGTCAAAACTGAGATTCAGAATTAAAAGTCAGATTCGAAATCTGACCTTGATTTAAAAATAAATCTCCAATCGTATAAAGAGTCCAATCTTCATGTGGAAATTCTGGTTGGAAGAAGATAAAAAAGGAAAAAAAAAAACAAAAAAATGTATGTTAAAACTAAAAATTACAGTAATTAAAATCCGTCCACATTTCAAAATATATATATAAAAAAAAGTAGGTCTAAATAAATTGTGCTATTGTAAAATTTGTATAAATATTCAACCATTTATAATTTTTACTATTATTTTACTGAATTATATTGAATAATTAATTTTTTTACATATAATACACACAATTTTTATAAAAAACTTTTAATATTTTATTGTTTAATTCTTTAATGCTTCTAAACAATAATGATTCAGAATCAATGCTGATTGTATATAACTACATTAATATATATAATTAAACGATACTGAAGATTGAGGGGAATAAGTTCAAACAAAATCCCTAAACCCTAATAAAAAAGGGAGCTAAAAATAAATAATTCAATTAATACAAATTATAGTAATTTTCCAAAATATTTTGATTCTTCTGGTTCTCTGTGACTTCGAACAATAAAATGAGTTTCTCGAATGTTTCAATTGAAACCTCATTTAATTTCTGAATCAGATCGAATAAAAAAACATCCTATTCAGAAAAAGTGGGTGTTTGTGTCTGAACAGACTCGTCCTCACTTGGTGATAAAGACGGAGTTTGATCAGCATGTGGCGTTAATTACAGCGTGACAGAACAATGACACACACGGCGGCTGGAAGCGGCCGAGCGCTGGAACAAAAGCAGCTCGACGGAGAACAAACAGATCGCACGCAAGCGGCAGCATGAATGCACACACACACACACACACACACACACACAAACACACACACACACACGGATGAATAATGAGAGTTGGAGGTAAATCACTGGGAACAGAGCACACCTGGAGTCCTGCGGTTTTTTTTTTCCCTTTCTTTATAACGTCTCTATATTAAGCTTTAATGAGAGACAGGGGGAGGTGGTGGTGAAACCGGAACCGAACAGAACCCGAGGATCTGCCGGATCACACTCAGAACTCTGAGAGATTCTCCTCCCTCACTACTTTCAACCCTGACTTATTAATGTTAGGACTTAAATACTGTGAAATGGTTTTATTACATATTTATTACCATGTGATTAAATATATCACCATTTTCTTTTGATTTTTTTTCCATATGTATTCAAATAAAATATATATATATTTTAAATGTTTTACTTATTTTAAGAATAATTTAAAAATAATTTCTTGACACTTAAAAAAAAAATTCTGTAAAGAAAATGTAAAAGCAAATATATATATTTATATATATGTATATAATAAGTTTATGTATAATATAAAACAAAGTATTTTTTTTTACTTTACAAGTGAGCGCCAAATCAAAAATTTAGGTTTAATGACATCCTAATTACACTGACGTCTGGTTCGTCTTTAAGGTCAGTGGGATTGAAATAAGAACATTTCTGATTCATTCACTGCCTGTGTGTGTGTGTGTGTGTGTGTGTGTGTGTGTGTGTGTGTGTGTGTGTGTTCACTCGGCAATGCAGAATACGGTCACACTTCATTAGTGGCCTCATTATGCAGTTGACACTTCGTTTTGGCAACATGGCTGACTGATGGAATAAACGAGGCGATGGAGGATGCGTGTCACATGATCGAGACGACGTCTGCTATAGCTGTTGCTATAAATTCAGCGACGTTGTGGGACGGATTACGACGTTCGAGGATATAAACCACATATGGGAAAAGCGTTGAAAGTTACGCCTGTTTGGGGGCGTGGTCCTGCTGCAGAATAAATATGGGTTTAATCAAACGCCTTCTTGTAGTAGTGCATGATGGAGAAGTCTCTACCTGGATTTCTTCGCAATGAGGACACCATTAATCCTTATCACATCTCAATAATCCTACAGAAATGCTACTGCAAATGTGCAGGAATCCTCCACCATGCTTCACTGCAGACACTCCATATTGTGTCGCTGTCCAGCACTTTAGCAAATATCAGCAAATATTTCAGATCTTGATTCATTAGTCCAGACCACATGCTGCCATTTTTCATCCATGAAGATCACATCTGTCTAGACTTCTCCAAACAGAAGATCGGTGTACCCGAGTCTCACTGGTTTCCTCCGGTTCGTTGCTGATGACACTGGTGGACCTCTTTAGATGTTATAAGGATGATGTCTTCTGTTGTATTGTTTCCTTGAACAACTGAAAGAGGACTAAAGAGTCCTTTAAGAGCACATCTTAAACCTAAGTTCTGCTTTGAGATCTTGGCTTGCTAATGCAGTGGAACTAGCTTGTGTCTTGTTGTCATGGTGTAGGACGTGGAACATGAAACTGTCATCCACAACCTCTCCTTAGGTTGTTTCTCACCCAGTTTAAATCTCCTGCCTGAAGATAATGACTGGGTTTCGACTTACATATGAAATGGAGGATCATCAGCACCTACTTGGTAGAATTGGTTCATCATTCACCTGATCCTGAATAATTATTGTCCGTAAAGTCTATAAAGTGTGCAAGTGGAAGAACTGAAAACCAAACGTTGTCCCACTAAATACTGGTTTGATCTGGATTTCTGTTCTCTGATTTTTCATTCTGTTAATGAATGAAAAAAATTGTTTTAACACTTTAAATGTGTTCTAATTTTATATTAGTATTTTGTTTATAATGAGTATACGCTGTATATTGTGTAGAGTATATTGTGTGTATGTGTGTGTGTGTGTGTGTGTGTGTGTGTGTGTGTGTGTGTGTGAAGACTCGGTATATATACGTTTGTAAGCACACACACACACACACACACACACACACACACACACACACACACACACCTTTATACCCGCTCTAATGCACAGACGTGTTAGTTCCCAGTGTAAGGCAAAAAGAGGAAAACCACCACACACACACACACACACACACACACACAAACAAGGAAGCAAAAACACACAGCGTGTCCCGACGCCGCACACCCCGGCTCACACTCAGGTTACTCACATATTCCGTGGTGTCCTCAATGTTCCACTGAGCGAAGAATTCACACACACACACACACACACACGAGGGAAGGGAGGAGGAGAGGGAGAACGAGTGAATACAGTGCACTAGTGATGGAAGGAAAAAAAAAAAGCATTGCTACTTTTCTGATGAAAAGTGAGAACTGATGATAAGAATGATGACATGCTGCAGATAGAGAGAGAGAGAGAGAGAGAGAGAGAGAGAGAGAGAGAGAGAGAGAGAGAGAGAGAGAGGGAGAGGGAGGGATTGTACATGTTATACACACTCAAAAGACATTTGATGACGTCTACCTTCCATACACACTTATTACTGTTTGTTTTTACTCTTCTGCGCCTATACACACTCTTTGCCAAAAGTATTGGGACACCCAATTTTCCAAATTGTCTTCGGATGCTGGAGCATGAAATTTCCCCTTAATTCAAACTTGGAGACCCAAACCTCTTCCAGCAGGACACTACCCCTGTGCACAAATCCAGCTTCATGAAGATCTGCTTTACATGTGTTTTTCAAGTGCGTGGAAGATCTGCTGAACATGATGAATGTGAACGCTGACTGCACCCCAGACCTTCTCACCTCCATCAGTACCCGACTTTACTAACACCCTCATGTCTAAATGAATCTCCACGACATCTAGTGGAACATCTTCCCAGAAGAGTTATATTCATTCATTATAACAGTAAATGAAGACTAAATGGCTCAGGTGTCCACAAACTTTTGGCCAAAAAAAAAGAAATTGTTTCGAATTATTTATTGATATAAAAATATTAAATATAGTATCTGCAATAGACAATACGGGGTGCCAATACTTTTGTGTGGCGTGTCGAATTGGCTGCTGTGAGTGACC